>OX461809.1:77215445-77744723 GCA_949802685.1 Dicyrtomina minuta
TTGTGTTGTGTGCCACCAGCCTTGTATTGGGGGTTGTACATAAATGAAGTTATGAAGTTATCAGCATTCGTTTGCAGAATAGTGTCCTGACAGTGGAGTGTAAGTACTTACTTAAGTAGGTAGGTACTTTTTTTAAAACATAGTTCGTTACACCGTACCCCAACTCATGGCATAAAATCATTAGTGGACAACTCCTAATAATTTCGTGTGTGGGAAAAGAGTTTTAGAATCTGTTCAGCTCAGTCGCTCGTTCTGTTGGCCGCCACGTTAAGTAGTGGGGCTAGTTTGAGACGGCAGGCTTTGAAGTTTGTTCAGCTAATGTTAGGGTACGAAAAAAACATAGGAAAAACCCTTTGGATGTTTTTCCTTCACGAATTTCTTTCAAGTGTCGTCGTGTCGTGTCGTCGTCGGCCAAGCTCATATGGTCGATTAAAATCCATCAAAAAAAAGTGTGATTGGAATGTAGAAGAAAAATAATAATAATTAGATAAGTAATTACTATGCTCTGTTGGACGTTAAGTTAATATTTAATTTTTGATTTGGTTTTATCACACATACGACTACTGTCTGAGTCTGTCAGAGTGTAAAACTAAATGGTCATCCCTTTTACAGAAGAGTATATATATTATTGGGAATTGGGAAATTTAAATTAAACTAGAGACCGCAATTTTTTGTGTTCATCCATTTGTCACCTGGGAGAGGAAGATAGAAGAGATCAGTTCTCCACAAGGCAGTTGCTTCTATCTATCTCTGCTTCTAGTTCAATATTCATAAAGTTCGCCGGAATTCGGATAAAAATTGACAAATTATTTTATACAGATTATTATACATTATATAGTGGCAATTGATTCTCAATGGCGGATTCCTAGGAATTTTAAGAATGAGTCAAAGTCAACCCTTTGCCTTTATATTTTTCCTGCTAATTTGTTGCTCTCTCAAAACTGTGGTGGTCTTCGAATACCCGTGTTGACAGGTACATATTACCTTACAGTATACATTCAACATTTTAAATTCATTATATTCTAAAAATATTATATATTGTTGTTAGCTATATGTGTTAAGGACTCCTTCTTAAATTGTGTTATTACTTTGGCTGTAATTGGTTACATAATTACCTCGGTTAATGTTTTATTATTGTGTATTGGCAATCATAATTATTATTATTATGAGTACACAATTTGTATTGGTTACAGTCAACAGTGCTTTTTTTAGTATGTAACTGTTTTAATTCTAATGAAGAAAATGTTGTTTTGTCGCCTGAGCTGTAAGGCTATTGCAATTGTGCAACAGTCAACAGTCAACAGTGAATTAATCAAGTTTGTCTCTCTAGTACATTTTTGTCTTAGCTATTTTCTAACCTTGAAGTTTAAAGTGCACATTAGGTTAGTTTGTGTTGGTAGTGATTGTTGTGGTGTGGTTTCGTTGCTTTAAATATTTTAATACACATTTAAGTAGGGAATTTTCTAGATAATAATGCAATGTAAATAGTAAATACTGAATTAACTATTGAGTAATCGCTTTATTAGTTTTATTAGCTGTATAGGGGAATGTGGAAACAATATTTTTCTAAAGGTACAATTTCATTTCATTGCAGGATTATTTAAGTATGGATGATCTGATAAATAGTTGCAGGAGATAGTTTTTGCGGACACGTATGTAATGCGTTGTGCGCTATGTAGCTGAGGCAGTCGGTTATCATTTTACTTCTACACTTGTATTTTTAGAAATTGTTTGCGAAATAGGATTTGTAGGTTTTTTAATGCATTTAAGTAAAAACGTTTTTGTTCCTGGTGCAGTCCGATGATACTGACTCCTGACATGTGATTTTTCAAGTTTAAAGTATAGGATTTAGTAGATAGTTTAAGATTTAATATACATACAAGATAGATTGTTGGTTGTTAAAAAACAAAATACAGTTGGGGCCTGAAGGTAATTAAAAAGTTGTAATTACCAATTTGTCTAAGAAAATCAAGGCAGTGACCTCAGTTTGGAAGATTTGGCGTGGATAGTAGTTGATGCGCGCTATGCTGTGTCATTATTTCTTCTTTTCTTTGTGTGTATGTGTGTGTGTGAGCTAAATCTTGAATTAAAGCGTTAAGAGGGTAGGGAAGTTTTTAGGCTTTGTTTGTCGTGACGTATATTCTGGCATGGAATGCAAGCAATGTTCTTTCGGGATTATATTTCGTCTACAATTTCTCTAGTCGGAGCTCTCTAGAGCAAATAGATCTAGATATTTTATGTTGATCCAGTCTACTGTTTTAACTCGGTCTTTAGCATGATAGTTGTTTTTGTTTACAATAATTGTTTTATTTTATTTTTTGACTTCAGGTGAGCAATGACTTGTATAAGTCTGAAACGTGGATCGGCAATATTGATTTATTCCTGTCTTCTTTTCCTTGAGACTGTGAAATGTGAAGGTGTTCATATGAAATTACATGGTCAACCATCAACCGGAGGTGATCGTAACTCTTCAAATGACACCGCTCTTGCCAGTAGTAGTGTAAAAGGTAAGCAATTAATTATTTTAATGTTCATGAATAGTCATTGTTCGATCAAATCATAAATATAAACAAACTCTATTTAAATTCCAATTTTAAATGAAAGGAATGTAGTGCGAAGCTATTGAGAAAATTATTGTGTACACAAATGAACAACAATGTATGTAAATTAGAAACAAGTGACGTTCAAAGATACACACAAAGTGCCATCCCTTCATACATTTTTATATACTATTATCTTTATTACACTCTTGAAGTGCAAGGCGTAAGTAACGGTTTTACAGAGCAGTACAAAAAAAAGTATATGAAGCTAAATTACAAGTAGTTATAGTTGTTGAATGAATTAATGGCTGTCGTCTGAAAGTTTAAGGCTCGTAAAATAGCAGAATGTTCTAGTCAATTTTCGTGAGCGATAAGCATTGTAAAAAACACTTTGTTAGTTTTAAATAACGTGTTGCCATTTTTATAGTTGTTGTTATTTTGGCTTTACTTGTTCTTTTCAGATGGTGGTGGTGGTAGCAGTGGTGGTGGTGGTGGCGGCGGCGGCGGTTGCGGCGAGAGCTGGTGCTCTTCGCTGAATGAAAACGAATTGTTGGCGCTGGAGGCCATACGATCTCTACATCGGCAAATAGATGATGATCAAAACGGAAATATCGATTTCGACGAATCTGATGAGGTGAGATACTCGAATTCCATTGAACCTAATTATGTAGACGAGCTAGGCCAATATGCTATTTTTTCTCTTCTCCGGCTCTTAACATTTCCTAACCGCCTACCAAAACTCATGATGATAAGTATCCTGGCCCCTTGCCAGGAACATTCTTTATTACGACACGAATCTCAATCTATCTTCTCTCCTTCCCTTCTTCTCCTTCTTCTTATTCCCATCCTAATCTCCCATGAATTTTATAATGAAAACCATATTGTCTAAATAACTACAACCTCGAAAATGAGCAAATTTTTTCTAAGCATAAATAAGCTCACCCCGGTCTCACATTTACATATTATCTGCAACTGGCCCGTTTTCCCCCCTACACACACACACACACACACACACACACACACACACGCTCTAATCGTAATCGTACTTCACTCCATATACACAAAATAATTTACATTACGTGTTAGAAAAATATAAGTGACAATTCAAGAGCTTTCCCCAACATTTTTGTTGTAATCGAATTCTTGCTTTTGTTCTTGGCCTGTCGCAATCGGAAAGTGAGTTGTCTTTTCTTATCTCTGAGTCTCCGCTTCCTCGACATTAAATTGTTTCTTTCTTGAAACGATCGGAAGCTTTGGTATTTCTCTTCTAATTCTTTTATAGACTGAAGGACTGTAGGGCTGGCTGGCCAATGTTACTTATGAAAAACTAATTCTAAAGCTCTTTGCATTTTATTTCCATTAGAAGTAGGAAATTACTGATATAATGACTGTATGCACGCACTCTCATTCGATGGGTAGGGATGCGGATATTCCTTGAGACTTGATAAAAGTAAAGGACATGTACCACCTATATTTAATGAAAATGTGACTTGACGGTCGGTCGGTGAAGTGATTTTACACATATGGAACATGGTTTTTGTTTTTACCTGATGCCTCATATGATTATTCTTTTGAGCTTTAAATAATGATAATATATATTGCTGGCAATGTTGCAAAATAGACTAGGAGGAGTTTTTTTATGAATAACTTAGTTTCTGTCAGCTAAAATAAGATTTATCTCAAGATCATGTACATAACATAATGGGTTCCATTATTATTCCCCCCTTTTCCCCGTGGCTTAATCATGGGAGCACAACAGGGGAAAAAGTATCAAACGTAATCTCATCTAATCTTCAATTTTCCATGGACTTGCTTTCGTCAGGCCAGACGACAACGACAGTCTTCAAGCGCAGAGTTTATTTTGTTGGCGAGTGTCCCTGCAGTCAGAGTCACCATTACCATACTCACATCATTTTTTCATCAAGCTCCCTTTGAATGTTTGAATCGTATACTTGGCATTTTGTTTGTATTGTCATGCACAGAGTGGAAGGTGGAATTCTTCTACGTCGCAAATTCGCAAAGCATTTACAATTTAGGTTTAAGTCCAACATCCAAGCGTACGGTTGAATAAATAATTATTGACAGTGTATCTTCTGCCAATTATAAATTTGCGTGTCAAATGATAACCATCGTAGAAGGAATCGTAGTATGAATATGGATAAATATACCAAGATGATGAGGCTCTTCCCATCACTGTATTAGAATAAAATTATAGTCTTTGCGGCTGAATGTACAATGAGGTCTATAATTTTTTAACAATTAGCTTTAAGTTTTTAAATATAAACCTCCTTCGACTAAATTCTGTCATGGCGTACATGGCGTAGAGGTATTATTATTAATGCACGCTTCATTTTTCAGTTTCTTAAACTGCCAAGTCCATGGTAATTCGTTTTCGTCTTTGGTACTCTGCCTGTTCGTTTGATTGGATTATTGGATTGCGTTTTAGGGCTAGGATTATTAGGATGAGGAAGGTCAAACTTGAAAGTGTTTCCACTTGCCATGCCACACATCTGTCGCGGTCTAGAGTATTTGTATTTATAGGCATGAATCAGCGAATGAATGACAATGACAATACATTGTCATGTCAATTTTTGAGTGTAGGATGTTGCTATTAGAACATTGGATGTTTCGCACATAGCATGAGATTTGGAGCGTTTTTAAAGTTATTCTATCCTAATTTTTTATGAAGACAAATTCAATGTAATTAGTGTTATAAAAACTATGTACGCCGTGCCACATAATGCTTAAAGACGCTTTCCAATAATAATGTGTTACTTTTAATTGTTTCTGGTTAAATTTTTCATTATTTATGTCTCAATTTTGTAGGTTGTAATTGTAAGTAAAAAAGTATTTTATTGTTATCTTGTAATTTCCACTGCGTAGCGGTAGCGGGAAATACTTATAATAAATCTATAAGGAGAATAAACAGAATAGAAAGCTGGTTGTCTCATCTGTTCTGGTCTAGCGCTGCTCAGGATTTTCGATTTGAATTGTATGCATGATCTTGAGTCATACCTATCATACAGTCTAGTCAAAATAGACTACGATACTAGTGTCTATAGCGACATGACGAAACTATTAAGCGATTTTGGGTCTTCACTATAGTACTATTAGTAGTATCGACTAGCAAGGCTGAATTTTCCAGACTAGACAAGTTTAGTTAGGCTAGGTTGAAAAATTGGCTTTCCAGTAAACTTTATTGGACTAGACTACAGGATTATTCAAATCTTCTCCCTTGTTTTTCGTGCTGATGAGACTGGACAAGGTGAACTTGGTGGGAAGCCAAGCTCATGATTTTACTGGAGCTGCAACCTAGAGTTGCATCTATAGCCAAAATGTTGGGGAGTATAAAAAAAACGACGGGATTCCTTTCTTTAATACTTTAACTCTCGGTTGTTGCTACAGTAAATCCATGTTACATGTGGCCTACCCTGGTGTACGTTATATTATTATATCCAGCTCGAAGTCATGTAGGTAGGTTTTGCGCAACACTTTGAGTAGGCATTCAATATTTTAGAGGCAGATAATTAATGGGTGTAGATGGAGACTTGATGGAGTACTATAGCGGTACTAATTGTCTACAAGGCGATGCCGTCCTTCGTTCTTGGTGTAAGAACAGGAACGAAACTTGACATGTGGGTTATTTTCTTAGCAGTGGGACTAGACACATATGACAGGAAAACTGTTCAGATTTAAAGTGTCTTCCTCCTTCAGTGATGATAATAGACGTGGAGTAAGTATTATGATTATGGTAATGAAGACTCTGAGATGAAACTCTTGGCGCCCGACCCGGTTTCCTTTTTTTCATTCTGTAAACTCCATGTGTTTATGAAATACGATATTGATATTGGCAGTCTGAGTTCTTGTGTTGTTAATATGTTTATAATTCGGAGGTGGCTTACGAAGATATTATAGAGAATACGATATTAGTATATGGAATAATGGAATTATTATGTAGCCACATATACATATGTCCTACGTATTTGTTGTAAAAGTGGATTATTATGCAGGATGAGGATGATAATTAATAATATTAATATGAATTGTTTGGATCATAATTTCAGTTTCTCCGTGAGGAGCTCAAATATGAAGGAGATTATGAAAAACGACAAAAACTATTTCATCAAGATGATGATAAAGATAATCACATCTCGGTGAAAGAGTTGTATGAAAGCTGGGCCCGTTCCGAGGTTCACAACTGGACCGTGTCTCAAACGGTAGACTGGCTCAGCCTTTTTGTCGGCCTTCCTCAGTACAGTCAGAATTTCTTGGACAATTCTGTCAATGGCTCCTTCCTTCCCAGGTACATATACATTGATTCAACTATTGTTCTAATGTCAGCGTCAAGGTCAACTCTTTAGAGTTCATTTACGTATATGTATTGTTTCCAAAATCGATGGCAATGCTTCAATATCTGTTGTTTTCTCAATTTCAGATTAGCTATAAATCATCATCAGGTTTTAAGTTCCACTGTAGGAATAAAAGACTTAATTCACAAGCAAAAAATTGCACTCAAGGCGCAAGATGTAGTTTTGTTTGGATCTCCGAAAGGTATGTAATTTGATACATGAATATGAAGTTTTACCATTACGTGGCACAACGTTTGAAGCGTAATTGGGATAATTTTAATTTATTCATTTCGCCTTTGCTTTTTTACGTGCTATTCTAAAATACCTACATGTTTGAACAGATTATAGCAATCGGATTAAAGACTCTATTTTGACAACGCTGCTGGCACTGGCGTTAATCGTATGTTGGTTTGTGTATAGTCGCTACAAATTATCTCAGCGAGACCTTAATAAAATGATTAAAGACATGGAAAGCTTAGCTAAGGCGGAGCAGGCTCTGATGGACTTACAGGTGACATGCTCATAAAATTAAATCGATACAGAGTTTAAGAATAGGTTTGATAGTTTATTGACAATTGTGAGATAATGTTGGGACGTGAAGAATGTGAAGATGCATGCATAAGAATGTATTTACATTACTTATTTGTTTGTTTACAGAAAGAATTAGAGAAAGCACGCACAGCACAGCAAGAAAAAGCTGTTGAAGCAGGGTTCCAACGAAAGTTGCTGGACGACGGGATCCCTTGCTCCGAAGAAATTACTAGGCTCAAAGGAGAAGTTGAGGTGAGAGTCCGTAATACTATGAGTGCTATAACTATATATTGTGAAAGTAATAATCACGCATGTATAGGTTTTAATTGATTTGCTTTAAAACTGTGACGTCGATTCTATACACTAAGTTTGTAAGGTGAATGTGGGTATACATATTTTCAATTATGAATATATTATATGATTGAGTGAAAAGTTAATGCGTTGAGTTAGTGGTATGAGTATAAGTAAAAAGTTATGGCGATCATAAATGTTGTGCTAAACAGTCAAACATTTTAAATGAGAGGTACTTCGTAATAATGTAACGTAGGAATAGTAGGGAGGGAAAACGTGCGACATGTGCTGTAGAGACGAAGGATATTGCAAAACTGACTGAATACTAAATGTCATTGGTGAGGGTTGACTTTAATAATATCTAATGAGGATGAAGAAAATAAATAGGGAAAATTATTGGAAGCACGTACTAAAAGTTGAGTGTAATCCCATAAGATAATCGCAATAATTTCAGGAATATTCATGTATAGTGATGATATTTAAATAAAGAATAGGGAAACATTTGGTTTATTGTCACCATGTTGTCACTGTTCTACCTTCACTCTGTCTTTGCTGATTCATGTAGTCTTACCCTACTCATATTTGCTCTTGCCACTGAATACTAACAGGACATGCAAACAAGTTGCACGAGTGACAAACTAAGCTGCAATTCGTATTATTTTAAAAATATTTGGGTTTAGGAAAATATTAATAATTATTATTTCATATTTTTATTATTTTACTGGTAGTGTAGCAAGAATGCAGGGTTCAAGTGATTAAAAAATTAAAACTCATTACATACATTTGCCCTGTAGACGGTGTTTACATTGTTTTTTAGAAAATACCTGTTATTGTTTGTTTTTATATCCATGAATTCTTCAAGTGAAACTTCATCCCCTGCAATGTCTCCAAATTGTTGCGAGGAATTAGAAGATCAAATTTTTGTAATTTTGTTTCATTTTATCATGTTATTAGTTCAATCAGGATGAGAACTGTTGTGTTTGTGCGTATGTATTGTTCGGTCTTTGGCATTTGTAGGTCCTTTCCCCAGCGTTAGTTTCATTTTCGAACGTCTGCTTACTCCGCTGTAAACGTTGAAGCCTGAAGTCATTTTAATTTTTTAAAAACATGCTCCTTGTTTTGATTTTAAGGTGCTCCGAAACGAACTACAAAGAGCTGAAGTGGAATTACAAGACAAATGCTGGGTACCACCTCCAGCTCTTCAGCATTGGCTCCAGCTCACCTATGAGCTGGAACTTAAGTCATACAATAAAAAGAAGCAAGCTGCGGAAAAACAGCTTAAGCAAGCCAAAGATGCTGTAAGCAATTGCAAAATTTAAATTTTGGGTGCTGATTTTTTTAACTATTGCTTTAATAATTAATTTATATGTCTTGTCCTTGTTAGTGTGATAAATTAAAGAAGAAACGGTCAAGCTTGATGGGTGCATTCGTATCCACTCATGGAAGGTCCATAGATGATGTTGACAAAGCCATACTAGAAGCCAGGTACTTATTATTATTTGTAGAAATCACAATTTTAATTGAGCTCCTTCATCATTGGAAAAATCGAGTAGATGCATAATTGTATCCCTTAATTGTACCCAAGGTATGATACAGATGCGTAGTACGAATCCTGAAGCTCGTGTGTTTACGAATTTCCTCACGTTCCCTCCTTCATGCTGTTACTGTAATTGTCTTGAGTCATTGTCGTGCCTTTAAGGGCATAATCGGCTCGCTTGCTTCTTGTCTGTAGCTCAGGGTCTTTGTTTCGCCTCGTTCCTGTGAGATAAAGTCAGTTAAGGTTTTCTCGTGATAGTTCGTGCGTCGTGCTCACATAAGAAACGAAGCAAAATTAACGTTGATAAGTGACAAGTGCAATGACATATCTTGTTGGTGTTTAGAATTTGCATTTAATGCGCTGTATGTTATACTATGTTCAACGTATTTGTGTGGTACAGATTACAGATTAGGCATGTAAATAGTATCACGGAGACTTAGTGTCAATCATTATTAGTGGAAGATAGTCATTATTATGCTGCAGCACATCTGCATATCGTCGGTGAAGAGTCATTCTGTCGTAAGTCCAGTGCACAGCTAAAATCATTCTGTCGCAAGTCCATACGATTCTTAAAGTCATTCTGTCGCAAGTCCATTCAATTGGTAGCTACTGTCGAGATCGCTTCCGCGTTGTCCTATGCATTAGGGGAGGGGGGGGGGGGGTGGTATATTACTAACTGTGTTGTGATCATGATGTACACTTAGGGGTCGTCCACAGAAGACGTAATGTTACTGACTGTGTTGTACTTATGACGTACATTTAGGGGTCGTCCACAAAAGACGTAATAAATATTCAATTTACAAAAACTGCAAAATGTTCTATTTACATGTTTTTTGAAAGTGCAAAATGTTCTATTTACATGTTTTTTAAAAGTGCAAAATGTCCTATTTACATGTTTCTCAGAAGTGTAAAATGTTCTATTTACATGTTTTTTGAAAGTGCAAAATGTTCTATTTACATGTTTCTCAGAAGTGTAAAATGTTCTATTTACATGTTTTTTGAAAGTGCAAAATGTTCTATTTACATGTTTTTTGAAAGTGCAAAATGTCCTATTTACATGTTTCTCAGAAGTGTAAAATGTTCTATTTACATGTTTTTTGAAAGTGCAAAATGTTCTATTTACATGTTTCTCAGAAGTGTAAAATGTTCTATTTACATGTTTTTTGAAAGTGCAAAATGTTCTATTTACATGTTTCTCAGAAGTGTAAAATGTTCTATTTACATGTTTTTTGAAAGTGGAAAATGTTCTATTTACATGTTTTTTGAAAGTGCAAAATGTTCTATTTACATGTTTTTTGAAATTGCAAAATGTTCTATTTACATGTTTTTTGAAAGTGCAAAATGTTCTATTTACATGTTTTTTAAAAGTGCAAAATGTCCTATTTACATGTTTCTCAGAAGTGTAAAATGTTCTATTTACATGTTTTTTGAAAGTGCAAAATGTTCTATTTACATGTTTCTCAGAAGTGTAAAATGTTCTATTTACATGTTTTTTGAAAGTGCAAAATGTTCTATTTACATGTTTTTTGAAAGTGCAAAATGTCCTATTTACATGTTTCTCAGAAGTGTAAAATGTTCTATTTACATGTTTTTTGAAAGTGCAAAATGTTCTATTTACATGTTTCTCAGAAGTGTAAAATGTTCTATTTACATGTTTTTTGAAAGTGCAAAATGTTCTATTTACATGTTTCTCAGAAGTGTAAAATGTTCTATTTACATGTTTTTTGAAAGTGGAAAATGTTCTATTTACATGTTTTTTGAAAGTGCAAAATGTTCTATTTACATGTTTTTTGAAATTGCAAAATGTTCTATTTACATGTTTTTTGAAAGTGAAAAATGTTCTATTTACATGTTTTTTGAAAGTGCAATATGTTCTATTTACTTGTTTCTCAAAAGTGCAAAATGGAATTTTTATTACGTCTTTTGTGGACGACCCCTGGAATTTTTATTACGTCTTTTGTGGACGACCCCTAAGTGTACATCATGATCACAACACAGTCAGTAATATACCCCCCCCCTCCCCTAATGCATAGGACAACGCGGAAGCGATCTCGACAGTAGCTACCAATTGAATGGACTTGCGACAGAATGACTTTAAGAATCGTATGGACTTGCGACAGAATGATTTTAGCTGTGCACTGGACTTACGACAGAATGACTCTTCACCGACGATATATCACTGCTTAACACATTGGGATACTTATTAGAACTGCGTACATTTGACATGTTTGGATGTTTCTGCTGCCTAATTTATCTTGTGTGTATTCATCCTATTCAGCCTTTGATCATTTTTCTTCCAATTTTAAAGCTGTTCTTAACTATTGTTTTCAGAACGGCGCTTACAGAAATAACACAAGAGTTGCAAGAAAGGATGCAGCGCTGGAAGCAAATTGAAATTTTAGTCAATTGTCCTATTATGAATAATCCTGGATTGCAATATTTAGAAACTATTCTTAGAGGTATTGGCCGAGGTAATTCCTATGGTGAGTCGAATTAAAATTTGTTACTATTCGCTTCTTTAAAAAGGTTTCACCAAAACATATGTGTAAATTTTAGATTTTTCAAAAGAACAGGAATGTGTTTACGTCAAGTAACCATCTATTTAATTTTTTATTAAGGGCCGGGATCTGTGATAAGCAACAGTCAAGACGATATAGACGATGATGGGGCTAGCTCTATATATTGTCCTTCAGCTGGTGAGCACAAATATCAATCTAGAAAATTTGTCCAAGCCGTTTATTTTGTACAGTATATATCTACTCACCTTGACCTTAGAGATGTTCATAGTAGTCGATGATATTAACTTTTTTGAGCTCATTTTTTGATCTGGTACTCAAAGTGCAAAATTCAACATGTTCTAGTCATTCCATATCCCCCATTAAGTTTTGTTTTCATTTCCCTCAATACATGTTTGCTATTCTCCAAGTCGTCAGTATGCACCGTTTTTTTTGCTACCCCCCGACCAAACCAAAAACTAAAATCTTCACCCAACGTTTGAATAGAATTGATAATAAGACTATTATTATTCGACTTTTGGATTTGGAAATGCATGCATTTTAATTTTTTAAATCGTGAAATCAGTCGTGTTATATAAAACATCATACTTATAAATGAAATTTGTGAGTAGAAAACGAAGAAGCCTTAAGCACACGAATTTTGTGTTTTCCAATAATTCATTTTTTTCCCGCTACCATTGAATTATAAACAATTTGGGCGAGATTAATACAAGCAGAGGAATTCTTTGCTAATTAATTATATTTTTAAAAAAGCGAAAAACTAAGACTGGTACTCATCTTTGTAGCTCTGTAAAACCTGTACTGTAACAAAATAAATTATAATTATTTACAATAATGGAATTTTAGTACTTCGGCAATTTCAAAATCACTGTAGTACATCCTCTTTTCTTCTAAAATCTTTGAAATCTTGTTGCAAAATTGTAGGCTTACTTTGCTATGATATAATTGTGATGATGATGATGTATGAGAGTTGAAAGCCTTTCCTACAACAGTTATTATGGGGATTGTTTTTTGAAAATTCAGATTTGGTTACATGTGTGTAGTAGAAAACTTTTTTTTTAATTAGAGGTGATGGGTATGGGTACTGTAACGCTACTGTAATTGTTAAATGAAAAATAAAAATGTAAGCTACTAAATACTTATAAATAATGATTGCTTTACACAATTATTATATCTAATATAATATATGGTTGCGAGATTGTACAGTAGAAATGGCTAAAGATTTGTTGGGCTATCGTGATTATGGGAAAATTGTTTTGTCATTTTGTGTTTGTGGAACGGGAAGTGAGCAAACTTGTGAGCACTTCTATGTGCTTGATGTACCCCGGACATGATACCACCCCTTTTCGCCTCCTTCCAAGTCATTCTGAGGAACCAGCCTCCGAAGGATATTCAAAAAAGAGTCAGAATAATCCTTCACTTCCTTCCAATTCTTCTGCTTTTCATAATATGAAACCCTCTTCCGTTGATTCGGGTACTCTGGACTCAACAGGTAACATTCTCTCCCTAAGAGTGTAACTGTAAACAAACCGTTACCTTAAAACGTACCGTAACCATCTGGCATGGGCGTATAATTGTGTTTAGTATATTTATAAATAAGGTAGATTAGCAGATAGTTAATTTTTTGATAGCTTCACGCTTTCGCTTTTTGTCATGTTTTTTTCCATCTCTAATTCTATTAAAAAAGCTATTAACACAGTTGTAGTATACAGTGGTGATAATGACAAGTAATGGTAATGGTATACCGTGAAAATGATATTTAGGATATTTAAAATTAATACTTTTATTTTTATGTGTAAATATATGAAAAATACGTGGATAGTTTGTTTTTACTATAATTGTATGGTTGTGTATCTAGCTGTAGATGTTTTTGTTTTTTTATAAATTAATTTGGGTGGAATTTTGGACAGTGTCAGCTCCGGGTGGGACGGGCTCAGGAGTGCTTCACATGCCGATAATGAGATCGAAATCCGTGTCGAGTATGATTAGTCTGAGGGAGAGAGCCATGAGTCGGGAGTGTTCGAGTAAAGAGTCCTCAACGGGGGAAGAGGAAGTGAGCACGGAGACATCCTCAGAGATGATGACAAGTGGGCGGGATCGTCGTGTCACATTTGGAATTCGGACTGACCACAGGTTAGAGGGACGAGCGTATCCCTTAAGGAAATGTGCAAGCGTCAGTTTTCAACACAGCACGATGGAAAAACGCCTTCGAATGATGTCGCATGAAAACTAACCTTTTTACATATCTTTTTGATTTGATTTTTGATTGCTCCCCCAGTATATTCTCTTATTAATTATGCATTATTATTATTATTATTATATTCAATCAGTTATTAATGGTATGGAGTAATTATGCAAAGTATATCTTCCATTTTTTCCCCTCGCTCTAATCGCTGTTAAAGATTTTTTTTTAGAATAAGTACTTAAGCTCTGACACTCCAAATTCAAGCTAAAGCTAAACAATAACGTTTTGATCCATGAATTATCTCGAAAAGAATTAATTATTTTTATTGAGTGTAGTTGTAGTTTAGAGTCCAGTTTTAATTAAACTTACGAGGGAATGGTCACAACCCATCACGCCCAATCAGCCCGATATATTTTTTTTTAGAAAGAACATGTGAAAAAAGTAGGGTAGCGCAAATTTTATTTCAGAATGGGCCTTCTGATTGGCTACAGGATTTTTTAAAATCCTAAAATAGCCCATGTTAATGGCGTCCATTTGATTAACATGGGCTATTTTAGGATTTTAAAAAATCCCGTAGCCAAACAGAAGGCCCATTCTGAAATAAAATTTGCGCTACCCTACTTTTTTTCCCATGTTCTTTCTAAAAAAAAATATATCGGGCTGATTGGGCGTGATGGGTTGTGACCATTTCCTCGTTAGAGTGACAGCGATTTATTCTTACTTCTTTTGATTCTCTCTCGTGAATTACATCTCGTATTCTTAAGTAGTCGTAATTTTCGTGATCTTTATTTTTGATTTGTTGACTGACACTTAACTTTAATTATGTTTAGTTACTACACTAGTATAGGACGTTTTTTTTTAATTTTAAGATTTCGACTTTTACCTATTGACCCAGTCTTGAAAGTTTTTGATGTATTGTATTGTGTAGACTAGGACAGATTATAAGACTAATCTGGTAACTTTAGTAGTAATTAGAAAATAATGTCACAGAAGTGCGGTGATAGTTTTAGTTGTACCCGCAGGAATATAGTATTGTACATAGGGGTTTTATCCTTAGCTAAAATAATATATTTTTACTGCAGTTCCCAGTTTATAAAATGTGAAAAAATGAAGAAAAGAATTAATTTAATTCGTAATAATTATTGCTACTTGAGACAGGTTGAACATTTGAATTTGAAATATTGAAATTGAATCACTAATAATCAATGGTTTCAGGGAGTTCATCGCAACTTTACACCAGCCACGGCTCTTGAATAAGGTATAAAGCAAAGCTTTTATATCCGGGCAGCTATAAAGCTTCTTCATAAAATGTGAATGCACACACACACACGCACAAATAATATTTTTAAATCTAAAAACAAGCAAAAACTACAAATCAAACGAAAATCGAAGGGAATTTATGTGCTCTTCTGCTTGTGACTTTCTCGGCTGTGTTTTAAGTATGAAAATAACCGTAGTTAATTATGAAAGTATGAAGACGTCTCTTTTGAATTTGAGTACATGCCTCCTTACTTTTTGAATTTTGCTGAGCGAAATACAAAGTTTACTTTTAATTTGTTTCTATAAAATTTTTAGTGTCACACTGTACAGCATTTTTAATGTGTATTATTTGTATGCATGTTGTATATTGTATCATAATATTATTATTCCAGATTGTACAGAGTTGACTTTAATATCGTTCATCCTTGAACACATATCGCATCCCAAAAATAATAATAATAACAAAAATATTGACGCCCAATGATTAATAATAATCTAATGATAATGAATGCTACTGATAGGGACTACACTGTACACGTACACAGTTAATTATAACACGTTAACTCTTTAAATTTTTAAGTGTAGTTAGATTATGATAACATTAATGATGTGTTTTCTGTTTCAATTTAAATGAGTAGAAATTTTTAGTGGTAGTATATTTCTAGAGTATTTTAATATGACTAAAATTAAATATTCAATAATAATATTAATTACGTAATACTATCCAAACACTAAACAATCACCACCACTGCGCCAATGAACGCGCAGCATAAATACAACAACAATATTAGTGTGTTGTGACGCAATCATTTAGGAGCGGAGCGTTTTTGTGCCAAAAAATTCTAGAAGTGTTGTAGTTATTTCGATGATAATGATTATACCTATTAAAAGAAAACGGACACTTGTCAAAATTAAGTCAAAAATGTTGACCCCGATGGTACTTAGTTAATAATAATGAATAATAAAGTATAAATTATCGACGATCTTTTAGTGTTCGTAGTTTTAGTTTTGCTGTAGTCATAAGAAATATTAGAGGGGACACTTCGAAATAAAAATAAAACATAAGTATTTTTGAATTTACTAGTCGGTGAACGTCAATCCAACAGGTCAAGTACTTCATTGTAGTTTTGAAATTTTTGGCGCTCTGATTATAATACTCTTTAAACTTTTGACATTGGTACATGTATTTTTATCTAATTGCACTTGCCATTCTTGCCAAGAAAACTCACAATCAGTAATGCACAATCATTTGACAAAAGTAGATTATACTGATATACTTACAATTAGATTGGATTTAGTTATATATTATGTAGATAGTATGTACTACATACTATCACAACAGTAATAATATTATAAATTCAAAGCAAGTAATTGTATAATGGAAAAAGTTGTAATTTGTAATGTGAAAGATGTTTTTTGAAACATGTAGTGCTGAACTTTAGACTTGAGGTCTTGAGATCGGTCTCTTTGTTGAATTGTTGTGTGTTCGTTTTTGGTATTTATTTGGCATGCGCTTACACAATAATTGACATTAATAGTGAAATTTCCCATGAAACTGTGGATCTGCATGATTAGGCGTCTTTTATGCGTATCATTATTGAAAATACAGTACCAGCCGGCAGCCTTTGAAAATTTATGAAAAATGCAAAAAGAGATTTCTTTAAAATACTTGACGTAGTTTTTTTCCAAGAAAACTACAAGCATAAAATTGTCTAATTGCGGCTTTTAAAATAATGTAACATGTTCTTATTTCTCATTTTTAAAAAGTGCAAAATATTCTAACTGTATATTTCGAAAATTAGAAAATATTTTAACTGCATATTTTGTAAAGTCCATAATATGCTAACTACATGTTTTGTAAATTGCAAAACATTCTAACTACATGTTTTTTGTAAAATCCAAAGTATTCTTACTACATGTTTTTTGTAAACCCCAAAATATTCTAAGTACAGCTTTTATGTAAAGTTACAGTTAGTTTATAGCTTAAACTTGAGTTCGGATGGACAGTGGGAAATATAGCATGCATGTAAGTAGATACTCTTTTTATTGCGTTCTTCAAAAATGGGTTGTCTTCTATTGCTTCTTCAGTGATGATGTTTAGCAATAGTAACCCCTTTCAAGGCTACGCACTTGAATATTTCAATATTTATTTATCAATAGCTTCCCACTGCCATATCTCGTATGAATGCGTGTGAATTAATTATTTACGAGAATCGGATGTCCTGCTTGGCTGTGGAACACATGCAGAGTAATGACCACAAACAACGTTACTACCACTACCATCACGTATATGACACGAAGCGATTGCAATTTTCACGTGTATGCGTATTATTTACTATACGCCGTAGTTTATCTCACAGAATTGAATACATGTTTCAAATTACCTGTACTAAAGTAGTGTAATTACAGCTATCATTAATTCATGCTGCTATGATACCTGTGAGTCATTTTATTACTCCCACTGAGCCCGTATAAGATAGATGGGATAGTACTTAAATGACTACTTATAGATTAGGAAAAACGTGAATATGGAGACGGATAAAATGGAGCGGCTTTTCTAAATTGAAACCATGTGATGAGTGTCCTTAACAACTTACCTTCTTATGGATTGTATTTGTCAACATGGACAATCTACCTATAGTTAAGACTTGTATTTCAATTTAAAATTTTACTCGTGTATAAAATGGTAATTAAGAAGTACTTCGTCGAATTACAGTTTCATGAGGTGATTGGACCTGTTGGGTTTTACCATTTTTTGTGCCGTAAATTGTAGTATTGTCAAGATTGCCAATTTTTTTGTGATGTGTGGTGGTGGGGGTTGTGGTGATAGTGTTGGTTGTTGTTTTTTTGAATTTTTGATTTTTTGTTTTTTTTACAATGTCAAACCGATATGAATACTAATCGATGTATTTTCAAAGATACAACGAAATGCAATGTCTTTTAAAAGGAAAAATGTGTTAGGAATTATTTAGGTAGGTACCTATGTACAAAGAATAACTTCGACGTTTACCGTGGTTTATGTCTTTTAAAATGTGACCTTTTAGCCAGCATCTGAAAATTGAATAATTTTATTATTTTTATTCGATTTTTGTGTTTACTCCATTTGGCGATTTAGCTGAATTTACAAAATTAGAGTTTGACTGAAGGATATGTTTGGTTTGATAAAGCTCAATGAGATGAACATTATCAAAGTTGACCCTCTTGGCCCAGCAGTTTTTCTTTCCTACTTGATTTTTTACTACAATTTGTTGTCACTGCTTGGTGTTAGAAATATTTTCTTCTGTAAAAATCAAAATAATATATTTGTGGTGCCTTCGTTAGTTTTTCAGCTTTTAGTCTATTTCATACATTAACACTATAATATTTTCCGCTTCTTCCCCTCTGTTAAATAAGTAGGTCCTATAAATACATGATAATTACATATCATGTTTCTACTTAGTTTGTAAATTTCATCCATGGCCTGTGCTTCAAGATTTGTGTGTCCAAAATATTTGCTTACAATTAGCTTTCGTCTTGTAGATGTGTACTATGTATATATACGTAACTGCCATGTTGAATTCACGTATTCGTAATTGTGTACAAAAAATCATATTATCATGAAAGGGATAAACAATTATTATAGATGTGAAATGTTGTCAATAGTGTAAAAATTGTGTTATAGCGTATCACATGTGGTGAAATGTTTAAGTGAGAAATATGTGACAAAATGATGATTAACTTTAACACAAATATTTATTTGCTTTGTATTTGTAGGAAAAAGACGAAGAAGGGAAAGCGGTCGAGTCCTTCACCACCCTGATGAAGGCAGTGCCAGCACGAGCTCCAACGTCAGCCATCATCGTAGTTCCAGCTACGGCAATAACAACAACAACAACAACAACCATGGCTCCGGAAGTAGCAGTGCCAGCTCCATTAACGGTGGCGGTCCCAACAATACTCGCTCCAGCACGAGTACCAACAATCACACCTCCTCCAGTTCCAGTCGTCCCCACGGATGGGACTGGGAAGAAGAGAAATGTGAAGATTTGGAAAGTTCTTTCAAAGACTCTACGGCCAATTAAGCCCTACAAATTATCTGTAGACCCTGCTGTCCGTCAAAACTCCGAAAATAATGGAAACGACATCGTCGGGAGCAACCATCATCATCGTCGTCATCATCAACATAGTCAAGATCAGAAACCAGAACCTGCTTTACTCACCTGGAGTCGTCGTCATTTACTCAAATCATCATGGAAAATCCAGTCGCATGAGAAAGATAGAATTCTACTTCCAGCTCACGACACGTAAAATTATATACAAGAAGTAGTCAAGTAAGGCAATGAAACATGTCTATTCTCCAAATACCAAAAGTAATAATTTAATAACTTACGACTTGCAAGTACTATTACACTAAAATTAAATTAGTGCTATAATATAAATCTAAAATGTTAAAACCCACTCAAATAATTCAACGAATCAAGGACAAAATACTATAGGTAATATTATTTTAGTTAATTGAAAATAGTTTTTTTATCTTATGATTCTGACTACTACTACGATTGCGACAACTACACATTACAACTCGTACTGATAAGTGGAAACTACGAAAAGATAAAGGAACCAAAGTACTTACTTTAGAGAAATACTCTTATTATAATTATTAATTATTATTTTTTTGATACCTCGATTTTCCTTTTGATTCCTTTTTGAAATCCGGAAATTCCTGCATTAATCTAATAGGTAAGTAGGTACTTAATAGTGATGTGGACACATTTGTGCGTGAACCACATTAGGCAATAAACCTCGATAGATTTTCTTTCACGATTACTATTAAGCTACAAAAATTACTATGTGTGTATCATTATTACTGCTATATTGCCATTTGAAAGAAAAGACTCAAAGAAAGACACGAAATGAAAAAAAAAACGGAAAAGCGGACATTTTTTTCTTTTTGAAATTTGGAATTAAAAGTATAGGTATGACAAAGGTATCTCACATACAGGCAGTACCTACGGTAGGCGTAGCATGTACAGTACTACACCATCATTTTTTATTATCTATATGTGCAGACTTGTACCCTATTAGACTTTTAGACTGTTAGCGCGTTCAAGTTATAGACGTGTACATTTCGTAATCGTTCCTGTAATATTAATTAATTCAATTCTAATTAAATTGACAAGTATAGGCACAGACTTACTTAGAAATGAATCCCACAATCTCAGCGTCAGCTTAGTGTATATAATATAAACGAGTGGTAAATTGCATCCAATAAAACAATATCGAATGTTATTGACTTTATTGAATGAAGTTAATGCACTATAATTGACAAACAAAAAAGAGAATGTAAACATGGTTATATGGTGGATTGTATTGTTATTTAATTCAGTAAGTATGTAACTAATTTATACAGTAATATCCCGTTCCGGCTCTCAACACAAAATGACGTGTCAATCGAACTGATTGATGTATAGTTTATAGATAATAATTAATTATGGTGAGTTAGTCAGGAAATGTGAGCGTATGATAACATGACATTATTACTGGTACCTACATATTATATCATTACTGATCTTTATCTTGTTACTCAATTGTGTTCTTCTGTGAATTTAAATTGTGAACTAAAAACAAAACCAAAAAACCAACTGAACCTTCCATATATATGTATAAACAAAAAGTGTATTAATAAATATTAAACCTAATCTATGTAATATGTAATTAAATATTACATAATTATGATGGGACTGGTTTACTTCTACACCCCAAGGGACCGTGTAGAAATGAGTAGGAAATATATTACTATTGTTACAAATTTCAAAAAGTTGGTTGAACGAGAGCGAGAGATTTTTTCTATATATGTCGAAAGGGGGGCCTTATTATTTAAAAGATATTGCGGGGGCATATTGGCCTTGAGGGGAATGAAAATTATAGACATTAGTTGCTACCTTACATACGCTATGCTGATTATCAGATGTATAATATAGAGACCATAGCTTGATTTGGTTTTGGATTTTGTATGTTATGTGGATTTGTGATTGTGCAATTTAAAGTATGTAAGGTAGGATTTGTAAGTTTAACGAACAAACAAATTTAACGTGCGATGGGATTCTCAGAGTCTATGGTCTAAGATTTTGAATTTTTGTTTTTTTATTGGATAGTTGCGATGAACGTTGTATTGTATTATGTTTTTAGTTTAATTGTAAACCTTAATTATAATTACTGTGCTTCAAAAGAACATTGAACAATCATTCTTGTCAACGGAAACGAAAGATCTTATCATTAATATTATTATTATTATTGTGAATTTACCTTTGATTGTTTTAAGTGTAAAATTTAAAGTACGTACATAAGATTTGTTGTGTATTTGCTTAATGTAATTATTGTCTAATTTTAAAATCCTGAATGCTGCGAGAGTCGGAAAGCTAAAATACCGAAATCGAAATCGCGAATTCGATTTCGAATTGTTAAAAGTATGACGAGTGAGAGATTTGAGAGAGAGAGAGAGAGAGAAAGAAAAGAATGATCCATAATATTGTTATTGCTATTGTTCATTGTAAGATTGGATTGTATGATTCGTATCATATTATTGTGTCAAGTAAACTTTTAAAGATCGTCTAAACAAAAAGTTGACTTGCTATTTATTAATATTATTCTAATGACAAGTGATCCTAATTCTAATCCTCAGAAGATTGGTCTCTCATTTCCTATATGCTTATTACATAAACAAAGGAAGCAAAAAACCAATGCCAAACAAAAATAAAAACAAGGTATAAAAAAGAAAGAGGTAAAATCCTAACCCCTTTATTATTTTAATTAATATATTAATAATATTATTGTTTGTTAGTTTTAGTTGTGACTTCGTTTTTTTTTTGGGGCTAACTCAAATGAGAACGGAGAGGGTAGTCGAAGGTCAGCAGGGTCACGTCAATGTTAAAATTTTATTTTTGGTTTCATTATATATATACATACTATATATGACGCCGAGTACTGTTAAAACTGAGTAAGTCTGTAGTTCTTACATAATATTGTGTAGTACCTAATTTTTATTAGAATTATTGTAGACAATATTTACATAACATATATGATGATACATAATAGTATTTTAAAATATTAAGTGTCAAAGGTCAAAAAACCTGTGGAAAATTTATTACATATTTTTGAAAAATTTGAAGATCGTTTGTCGTTAATTATTACTGTTCTACTGATGTTTTCTTGCTTTTGGTGTCTGATGTTTAATAATAAGGCCGATTGATCTGTAATGGTAAGCAATAGAGTACATTTAAAAACTAAAACATTACATAGTGTTTATTAGATTCGAACATACTATTAAACTTAAATCTATGGTTATGATTATAGGATTACTAAAAACAATTACAAATAAAAATCTCAAGGCCTACACATACGATACAAAGAAACAAAAAAGAAAGTATAGTCTTATTGTGAGACATGTTAAATCGATTCAAATCCAAGACGAACAAGAAGACCCCTTAATGTAATGTAATCCTATAAAGTATTGTAATTAGACTAGAATCGTAATAATAATTACTATAAATCACAAGCATTACATTATATAATTATATACGACTGTCAGAACAAGAACGACATATTATATTATACGAGATTAGTATTACTGTAGAAAATAGATAGTATATAATGATCTGTAATAGTATGCACACTTTATTTTTTTCTTTTATTAGCTTGATAATCATGGTAAAAGTTAGTTGAGTATAGTGTAATATAGTCATATATAGCATATTGAATCTAAACTGGAAATGTAGACATCACATAACCACAAAGCACAAAACTACATATTTAGATAACCCCTTTGTTTTTCTTCGTTAGGGCTCAATACTAAATTTAACTGTACGCTCATTATGATGATACTATTATGGATCTGTATAGTCTGTTTTTTTAAACTCAAAATATAAAAATACAGATAATTTGTATGTATAAAAAAACATGGTATTATATTATTGTTGCAGTTATTTACCTTCTGAATAAATGCATACACCTTTGTAATGTTAACGTGATGTTACGTTCTATCAAAGTATTCGAATAAGGGATTACAAAGTGTCCAGTGTCCGCATCTTCATCCCATTAATAAATGTAATAAAAGTTAAACCAAATTATGAATGAATAATTCTATCGTGTGTGCATTATTATGTATGAAGACAACTTTGTTAGAATAAACTTGATACTGTCCTCAGTCCTCAGTAGGGAATATATAATATCGTCTGTGAAGAAACAAAATGACCTATATCCAATTTAAGCTATAATCAAAATGAGCTATGCCATAAATACAAAATGAGAAACATGCGTAAAATGTTAATTAGGAGTTTTTGAAAAGTGTAAAATGTTGTATTTACATGTTTTTGAAAATGGTAAAATGTTCTAATTCCATGTGTTTGAAAGTGTAAAATGTTGTATTTACATGTTTTTGAAAAGTGCAAATTGTTCTATTTTAATGCTCTCAAGACATTAGTATATTTTAGTAGATAATTGATATTGTTTTTAGCTAAAAATGGATATGGGTCATTTCTTCGCAGACGATGAACCCTGATGGAACATTTAGCACAGGCCCTTTCGAATGGAACATTTAGCAGGTACATATATACCCTGTGTTAAGTTCCAGTGCCCAAACCGACATGATCTTGTACTGGTTTCAAAAGTTAAAGCTACTTAATGTCCCTATGGGATTTTTGGGTAAACGGACATTTGCTACCCGGACATTTGCTACCCGGACATTAGCTACCCGGACATTTGCTACCCGGACATTTGCTACCCGGACATTTGCTACCCAAAGCCCAACCTAGGACATTTGCTACCCATAACCTAGGACATTTGCTACCCACGGCCAAATCTAGGACATTTGCCACTCATGGCTAATGTAGAAATAAATTGCATAGAAAATATTTATGAATGCACCACATGGCATCGTTGAAATAGTTTATTAATGTTATTATTGTTAATGATAAAACATGGTATAATTGTAGATGGTCGTTCAAAAATTATGTTTAAAAGTTATATAGATATTATCTTTACAGTTAATTTTTCTAATTAATATATCCTGCATATTAGGAATGATTGCCGTATAAATGTTAGAACCAGGACCAGACAACAACAAGCCATTGCAGACACACTGAATGATATTTAAAAATAATATATATAATTATAATAACATGCAATTAATTTTTATTATTAATATATTCTGTATTTAGAATTCAGCGTGGAATGCATAGCAAAATTCAGGGAATTGTAATTTTTTTTGTACATGGGTACAAAATATATTTACGTGTAAAAATTATTTTTTCTGACATAATTATGGTAAAATGACAGTTTCTAGTTTTAAGGTCTACTTAGTATTTACTTCTTAGGTTGCGTACTTACATTTAAACTCATTTTGATTTATTTTATTAGGTTTAAGAGTACGTTATATAATTTTATTGTTACCGTTTTTGTCTTTTAATAATTATTGTATCGTTTCTGCAATGTTGTCTGGTTCTAACATTTGCACAGAAATCAGTTTCTATATGCAGGATATATTAATTAGACCAGTTAATTGTAAAGATATTATATATATTATTTTGAAATATCATTTTTGAACGACTATCAACAATAATTCCATGTTTTATCATTAACAATAATATCATTAATTCAACGATGCCATGTGGTGTACTCATAAATATTGTCTATGCAATTTATTTCTACATTAGACATGGGTAGCAAATATCCTAGGTTTGGCCGTGGGTAGCAAATGTCCTAGGTTATGGGTAGCAAATGTCCTAGGTTGGGCTTTGGGTAGCAAATGTCCGGGTAGCAAATGTCCGGGTAGCTAATGTCCGGGTAGCAAATGTCCGGGTAGCAAATGTCCGGGTAGCAAATGTCCGGGTAGCAAATGTCCGGGTAGCAAATGTCCTACAACCGATTTTTGAAACTAAAATTCTACTCTGACGTCTGACTCTAACATGTTCCTATTGCATTAATTTCGAGACACCTTGCAATTTCTATATTCGAGTTATATTCCGATTTAATTCTTTTTTCTGCCTGTTGCTAATTCATAATAACAATAATAAATGCCGAAGACGCATTAAGATGACGTTATTATCAACATCATTATTAATTACTAAATAAATTCAATACAAAGCATCACAAATTGAGTTTTCAAAGTTTTCCATACATTTATTTTAAATCCTCGAAATCTTTGGTTCTGTCTTATTTCTTATTTTCATTTTTCAATCACCAGTGTTTATTTACAGACACTATTTTGTAAGATTAATACTATTTATAATGAACTATTTCCTATTTTTAAATGTTTGTGTTTTGTGTTTGTAAAGTCAAAATAGTCTGACGACAACCAACCAAAACAAGAAATTTTAACAAAATAGGAAAGAAAGGAAAGGCACTCCTGGCACTTATTGTCATTTTCAACCACTCAACCCAAAAACAGAATCAATCAAAAAACAGTGATGTTACTGACGATTTTTACGATTGCAAATTGCAATTACTACATACAATTTTACATAAAATTACAATAATTGCTATACACAAAAATGATAAATAAATGTATCCAAAAATTACTAAAATTTACAGTACTCACAAGTTTATAGTAGAAGAAAAAAATATTAATATATAATTATTACTTACACATTGCATATTTAATTTACACACATTCATCTAATAAACCCGTTCACCATATTTCATGTCCATTTAAAATAACAGTCGCAAATTAAGGATGTTCGTGCTCAGGAGACGTGAGCCGACTACATCTAATAGTATTGACCATCACAACATTTAAGACTCAATGACAATTGAAATTCAATGCAGATATACTAAGTAAGGGCATGATTGTATTTTTGTTGTAACTAAAATTATTTTAATTATTACAATATCACTATCTATCAGTGTCAATGTCGATTGGTAAATTATAGATAGAATTATTACTATTTCATTAACTTAGGATATGTAAATTAAAACATCACAATATTGTATAGTAAAATTATTCTTTTCCTGGTGAGTAGCCAAATGATCTAGCTAATTGTGGGAAACCGGAGAGCCACTGAAGACGTTGAGGAAGAGTCTTCTGACCATCATGACTCACATGTGGAGGTAGGCCGAAATGTTTTAATTGACTATTTTGTGGACCGAGATGGTAAGAAGATTTTTGAAATGCACTCGCTACCGTAAAACGAAGCATGACCACACCTTAAAATTGGAAGAAAAATTGAAAAAAAAGAGAAATTTAAACAAATCCGAAAATGTAGAGTTAATAATAATAACACAAGGAATTCACAGTAATCGTATATTTTTTTAAAAGTAATACGCAAGTATAGTGAAATGTGGAAAGTTTTGTCTTGTTTTACCTGATGGATTTACATCAACAGTAATTTTGTCCTCTGGTAATAGAATACCGTAGTCTTTATCAGTGTAAAGGTCCTCAACTCTGTAGCCACCATGATGAGTTAAGCCAAGTTCGCGATTTATCACAGAAACTTCTGACGGTGTCCCATCAGTACGTCGATTCAAAAATACAATACTATAAGAAAAGTCATTTCGTACGACGGGAGTGATTGGTCGTGCCCAGATTTCAATCCCACGATCCTGAAAAGGAATATGGGACACAAATTGTATTATAAAATTAAAGTGGTATAAAATATAGTATTAAAAGCCATGCGCTATTTGTAGTTCTGCTGGTCGCAAATTACTCTCGTATGATTCAAATCTCAATGATTCAAATGACAATTGAAAATCTTAACTTATTGCGTAAGTAATGAGTTTAACCAACAATAGGTTTACCTTGTAAATTCTACGTCCTTGGATACCGAGAATATCTTGATTGACAGCAATAATTTTCTTATTCTGAAGAATAGCTTTGTAATCATTCCTGATTGTTCTCAAATCCACTGACATGAGGAGGGGAGAGGCCCAAATTGCCCACATTGCCATTTGTGACTTACTTTGTTCGTAACTGAGTCCAAAATTTCCAATAATTAACTGTTGAGTAAAATACACAAAACAAATAAAAATCGAGAATTTTACATTCAATTCTTGGACTATTTTTAATGTCTTAAGATTGCGCAGGAAAAATAAGTAGGTAGGTAGTTTAACATACCATATCCGGGTCATTCCAGTGACCAGGTCCGGCTTGGGGAACAATTATGTCTTGATTATCTCCGTAGTAGTCAATGACTGTCTGAATACTTTGCCAAGAGTCTTGAATGTCATCAAAATTACGCCATAAATTACAAGCACCTTTGATTGCTGTGTAGTTGGGCTATATTTTCCAACATATACATCAAAATCTCAAATTAAAATCTTAAAATCCTAATCTGAAAAAATGTATTAAAATTTGAATGCGTAATATTTTTTTTGTATTATTGACAAAATGTGTTGATGTTATTAAAAATGTTTATTTTGATTGATTGTCCATGTCATTGTCATGTCACATCATGTCAAAGTCTCCCTGACCACAGTCTCATAAAGAACTCTCGTTTTACAGACTAAGCATCATACAAAAAGGAAGAAAAACGTTTAGATTTTTCCGATTTTCTTTTTGATTAGTCAATAATGTAAGAAAAGATGTTTGTTCTTTTTTGTTTTTTTGTTACTGTACAAACGGGAGATTTTTTTTTAAACGGCGAATTATTTATATAATGTATAAAATTATTATTATGTGAATGTGTTGGGTGTATGTGTAGTGTAACCTTCATTTGTGAATAGATTTGATAGACGGGCCAACTGCAAGAGTAGATCATTGGGCGACCAGTTTTGTTGAGAGAAATGCCGAAATCAGTGTAGCCTGTGAGTCATTATATTATTGCATGGAAAGAGAATAGAGATCAGAAGGCTAGTGTCATATAGTCATCGTTTATTATTTTTTTAATTATTAATGTCTTTTCGAATTTAGTCCTATAGAAATAGATGTGAGTGTTGGAGGTCAATTGAGTGTCCCAGTTAATGGATAGACAGAAAGGAAGCAAGACTGTTTGTTTTTTCAATTGCAGAAGTTGAAGCAAACTTCAAAAGAAGAGGAAAGTATTAAGAACATGCAAGATCAGTAAAGGTTGACAGAGAATAAAGAAGAGAGTAATAGTATTCGTATTTTGGTCTAGTGTCGTCCCGTTTCATAAAGTAATACAAGTCAAAGTTCAAAAGTCAGAACACAAGGCGTGAAGAAGTCTCAGTAAGAAATATTGCGTGGTCAAAGTTGAAGGTGCGATATCAGACGAAGTTAATTCTTAAAATGTGCAAAAGTAGCAATTATGAATTTGTTTTTGCATTTGTAAATATTGTGAGCTACAAAAGCTTGTACCGCAACTTCAATGACCATATAATTATTCTATTAAGTTTTCATCGATTTGTATCGTACTCTTAATGACATGTTGATGGCCGCCGTTAGCGTTTACTTTTATTTTTAAGAAAGTGTACTGCTGTGTGTCATGTCATTATGGAAGTGTGAGGGTGGTGATTGTGAGATTTAAAAGGTACCTCAATGCCACTGTAAATTTGGTAGACTGGCCAGGAACAAGAGTAAATCATAGGTCGCCCCGTCAGGTTTAAATGATAGCCAAACTCCGGATAGCCTAAATATGTTTATACTTATACATTGAAGGCAAGTACCCTTCGTATAATTAGACCACACTTATTCAATCTAAAATAGCAGATTATGATCCATGATACCTGTGTCACTCTACCGAAGCACATTATTTTTAAAGCTCCAAATCATTAAATTTTTTTCCATACTCAAACTATAAAAATAATAGAAAGGAAATTCGAAGTAAACGTGTGAAAACACTGATAACTGGTTTAGGAAGTTTAGTTACAAATTATTGTAATTTTAAATCACTACCAAAAAAGAATTAACAGTTGTCACGAAAATGAGGAAAAACTTAAGATGAAAAGTATCTATGTAAGGCAGAGCGACTAATTGAAATCGAAAAGATTGAAAAGAAAAGTAAACTTAAATTATGAAGAATTGACTATAAGTAAGAAGTAGTAACAGACTTTTAACCACGAAAGTGAAAATCAAGTAAGAAAACATTACAGTGTTAGAAGTAAGTAACAATTTGTAATTCAAAAATAAAGTATGTGAAGAAGGAAGAGAATTGAGCCCATAAATACCTTGATCCATGTCTACGGGATGACTGTAACATCCATCAAGCTTTACGTAGTCAACACCCCAGTCAGCAAATGTATTCGCATCAGTTTCTAAATAACCTAAAATCCCGGGGTAGCCTGCACATGTGTAATTCCCATAATCTTCATAGATACCAAATTTCAAACCTTTTGAATGAACCTAAACAAGTCAAATCATTTTTTATTATTTCATTCACCATCCACTTCAACTATTACTATCAAAATCCAATACGTAATATATACATCTTATGTACATAATATAAATATTTTATCCTTTTAACATTTAATTTATAAAAATGTAAAATTACTCAAATCATAGAGAAATTTGAGTTCAAAAAAACTAGCTACATTAGTTTTAAATACTAATAAATTATGCAACCAATTATTATAATTGGAAACTAATCAAAAATTCGGCATAAACCAAAAAAACAAATTAAGGGGATAACTAACGTAGTCAGCTAAAGCTTTGATTCCACTTGGAAATCTTTCCGGATCCGCCCGAAGCCTTCCAGAGACATCACGAGTCTTAGCTAACCAACAATCATCCACAATTATATATTCATAGCCGACATTCGCATAGCCCTCTTTCACTAGGAGATCCGCCATTTGCATAAATAATCTTTCACTGTAAATTCAAATAAAAAGTTTGATATAATTAAAAACTTTCATATTATACTGTTATTATAATATTATCACACTTATTGTTTACATCTTAAAATGGGGGTTTTCAAAAAGGAAGCAATCAACGAATTATTCAGTTTAAAAAACTACACTAAAATACACTTAAAAATTCTCTCTCCGCCCACACAGTTGAGAGCGTAGATATCACATTTTGAATTTTATGAAAATGTGTCCATAACTTCCACTGCAATAAACGTTCTCCCCTTTAAGATATTAATAAAAATTACTCACCTTATACAATTGTCTGGATCATTAACACAGTCTGTATTGCACCTAAATCGTTCCCAAGCTAGCCAGCCCATCGGCGGAGTTTTTGCTAAGCCATTATCTAGCGACCATGTTAGAAGCGGTAGCGGCAGTAGACAAAGAAATATCCGGGCTATATTTAGTACCATCTTTGAAACTAGTACTCTCTATGCCTCTCACTTGTGATATCTGAAATTTAAAAAAACACATTCAATTAAAATCAAAATAAATTAGTTAAAAATTATACATATATTTATAAACCAATTTTCCTAAATAGTTTCTTCAAAATCTCACAATTTAATTTTACATTTGATGGCAATCTAGATTAGTACAAACGCGTTTTACAAATTTACAAACCCTCGCTCTCGCAATCGATCAAATTTGCCAATCTGCGCAATAATTCTATATATTCTTGTTTCACAATTTTAACTAAATATTTCCTTCTACACTTACTAACCATAATAAGCGTACGTGATGCTCATCATGCTTTTTACTACTCTACTACACTGCTAACCATGTAATGACTTAATCTGTCAGCAACTCATAAGCTCATAAAATTCTTTCTCTCTCTCTCAATCTCTCTCCAAAAAAAATGACGCACAAAAAAATTATATAATTAATTAACTAACTTTTTTTAATATACTTTACAGCCTTTAACAAACCACCTCTCGCGTGAGTCTTTCAATAATAATTTATTATTCACAATTATTGTGAATCTAATAATTCTAATTGTCCACTTAACTTAATCTGTCTTTCACTCCATGCACGTTGAAACGAATACGAGTAGTAAAGTTAGGGAAGCACTTTTGTCAATAATACTACAGGAATGAGTGGGACAGACGGATATGCGAGCTCGACTCTCGATCGAATTGTTGGGAGATACGAGAGTCACAGGAGAAAAAAAAATCCAAATGGAAATGCGTGAGTAAAATTGAAAACTGACACAACAGAAGACAACTGCATGACACACTGACAGTCAAAGTTGGTTGGGGATTTTGGGATTGGGATTTGAATGGGGATGTTGGACGAATAAAATTATAATATGAGGAACAACTAAAACTTATACACCAAACTTCAACAACAACAACTAGCTTCACAGATACGAGAGCACTAAAGTGACTATGACTGCCAATGCAGAGTCAGAGAGATAGAGATAGACACACACAAAGATGCAGGGAGAGAGATGCTCACAATGATATAATGATCTGCATGTAAGTACCAGTACACCACGTATGGATCTACTACATACAGATATATGTACGTCCGCCACTCACAATCTCACGTCTCAATCCACAAGGTTTATGAAGTAGCTAAATACTAATAAATACTCAAGAAAATAAATACAAATTACACAGAGACGCTATATGTACGGACGGAAGCACATTAAATACATATCTATAATATGTGTTCCCTTGACACTACAACAAAAACAACAGCAACCGCTATGAACATAGAACATCTCACAGCTTCTTATAATTACTATAAGCTACCCTTGTCCTCACTATCTCTCCTAATCTGTAAATCTGTATGCTACGATTTTACTCATGAATTAAATACAAACACAGATTTAACAATATTTTTTAATCACACTCAAAATCATTTTGGCGTCTAAATTGAAATTCCATAGGCGCAAACCGTAGAAGGCTCTCTTAACTTCCATTCCAATAGTTTTCGTTACTATTATGAATTCTAAGGAAAATAATTGTAAAGGTTCATTCTTAGCCTGTAGACCGCAAACAATAAACCATGACCGTACCAGCAGAAAGTCAGTTCAGTCCCAGGGCAGAGTAACACCCATATATTACCATTTACATTATGTACAGATGTACGGATGTCGGATACGGATACGGATACGGATACGGATTTTAAATTATTAATTAAATAATTAATTAATTAATTAAAAAATTATCTTCTGTATTGGACAAAACTTTTCATTTAAAATAATTTTTTCTTGACATTTTATCTATCCGTATCCGTTGTCTCACTACCATACCACCACTCTCTCAGTCGGTCAGTTTAGTCGCAGCTTTCAGTAGTTACAATAATTAAATGTTATAATGTAATCATTTAAATCCCTTATCGAAACAGAGATCTGACTGAGTCAATTATAATCAGAGACAGAATCTATGAAATGATGAAGGGGAAAGAGAAGACAATTGAGAGAAAAATCCCAATCACAAGTAAGTAGGTGATCATAAATTATACAGGAAATAGTTGAAAGACGGAGTCATTGATTCTCCCTAATTGTAATTATCATCTTCTCTAAAAGTCAATCAAATAACTGGCTTTTCTCTCTAAGTACTCACTAACTATATGCATCTAACGGCATAGTAAAGTCATAGTGAGTTCTAATATCCATATTAGATTTTTGCAATATTATTTTCAATTTGAAAAATGATGTAACGGCAACAGTCCATCTGTATGTGTGTACAACTGACAAATGTGTTATAAAGATACTGTGAAGATATTCATCAGAATCTGCATTCTGCATCTCGGGATGATATGAGCTGATAAGTGTACAGTATAATATGTAACTAACGAAAGGAGGTTCGAAAAAATTGAGAGCACTTTATACCTTACGACGAGACACTTGCATCATAAAAATTGACATGTGGAACTGAATTACACATGTGAAGCCATTTATCACATTAACATTATAGCCGACAGCTTACAGGCAAAGGGCCTCTCTCTCTCTCTCTCTCTCACTTTTAACATAATTTTCTTTCCTTTATTTATTTAATTGCTTTAGCTCTCTGATTCCGAGTCTGATTGTGCGTCAAATATCATTACTATGACTCTGACAGGGCCACCTGCACATTCTTGTTGTACATAATTATGTCCCCTCTTCCTATACTACCCTATTAATTAATTGCAGGTTCAACATTTGGAATTGCTCTGTGTGGTGTGGCTGATTGGTTATGGTTAGTGACCCTTTCTTTTCTATCCTTTCCTTAACTTCCTTCCCTTGTTCGTTCGAACGAGTCAATACTTGAATCTGCTACTGACTGATTTGATTTGTTTTGATTTGATTAGATGATTGCGATTTATTTCGTTATTAATTGTAAGTGGATAAGATACATACGACATATACTTAAACAAATAGGACCTGACCTGTGTTGTTGATCGTTATCGTTATTGCGTTTCAGTTTCTTGGAATTGGAATCAAATGAAAATGATAACCAACCAAAAAACCATTATAATATGTTTTTGAGTTTATACAATTTTCCACACCAAAAAAAAATAAAATAAACAGGTTCGTTCTAACTTCTGACTGACTGACTGACATATATACGAGATTGTTTTAATGATAATCCTAGTGCTACTGATCACAGTTGCAATTTTGCAATAATATGGAAAGCAAAAAAAATCAAAAGTAAAACACACACGAAAAAAATTACGTTGAAATAAATATTTAGCTACGACTGTACGCGAGAGATCTAAGATCACATGAAATACTTTATGTATAATTATGCTTAGCCTAGAGCTTACATTATATATCTTGATTCTTGATCTTATGACAGCGATAGCACTACTACATACGTGCTGCTACAAATTTTACAATAGAAACAATTTAAGAATTTCAGATGTCAGATGCACTTGGACATTAGATTTCATCTTTGATCTTTAGCGTTCTCAATCAGTGTCATTATATTATGTTATATACGTATCCTCATTTTCGTAATGCAGATAATGATACTAAGTACGTATAGGTGCCTTCAAATTATTATTAATAATCTGTAATTTATTTTGTACCTTCTACTATTTTTTTTTTCTCAATAATTTCAACACTTCAATTTATTATTTCAAGGCAAAGGAAAGCTTTTGACAGAGTAGAACTGCACAATAACAATCCAAATCCATATTTAAATCGGTGTACATTTTTTTAAGAAGTGATACATATTATGATGATGAAAATGATTAGTAAGTATTGGTTATTGGTTAAATTAATTAGAATCAATTAAATGCATATCAAATGCTGCACAGAAAATACTGCACTACTTATGCACACGGTACGACTGCAGAGTGTATTCTATTAAATTATGCAACCACCAACGACAACAACCAACCACCGCCACCAGCAATCTAAAGAAAACATTTTTACACACTGTCATAAAATTGTGAGTTAATTGGAAAGGGCACATTAAGTAATTACATGGTAAATTGTAGGTACAAGTTTTCGTACTTTTCCACTGCATGCATCTTGCTAAATAAAATTTTCCCAGTGCAGTGACATATATAAAAGTAGTAAACGTAATAACATGAAAAAAATAATGAAAAATGCCAACAAAAAGTAAAAAAGCACTAACTACGTATATACCTACTTTCAGGGAATCTACTGTGAGTGAAAACATACAACACTTATGTTAATCAAAAGTGGCAACAATTATTTTGTACCTGCTCCTGCTATCGAGTTGTAAAATTGTTGCTCTGGGTGGTTTGTTTGGTTGCACGAATTTGCTAAAAAAATTCTAGTATTCTACTATCTGTGTAGACACGTAACTAATTTTTTGAAACGAAAACGACGTGTGTGTGGACGCAAAGTAAAAATAATGGCAACCATTTAAAAAGTGATATAAAGCTATTAAAAATGTCAAAATTAAGCGACAATATAACAAGATAAAAATTGCAATAGGAATAAGTATGCCAATACAAAACAATGCATTTCGAGTCTTTCATTCTATACCCTGCCTGCGTGGCTGTTCATTTTTTTTTCACAGAAACGCAGCTGTAACTTATTTAATAATTTAACCTCAATTTTTGGATGCTCTCTGCGGGCGATTGCAAATAAAATCACACTTGAAGAACAATGCATATTATACTATAGTTCGGTAGGTGGGTACATAGTTATACATTTTTGCGACAACTTTTCGTTTTGATATTCAAGTTAGTTATCGTTTTCTTTATCAGTACCAGTACCAAAATAAAAAGATCAAAAGATCAGACACACACACACACACACACATGTTGCTGTCGCGAAGTCAGTTTCGTTTTGTTTGTATTTTTATTTGACAGGCAGAGTTCACACTTGAAGCTTATTGAGAAAACAGCTTCTCGTCACCGACGTAGGAGACTACATACGTTAATTATTTCATGTCTGTTGTTGGCGTTGGTCTGTCTGTCACATCGCATCAGGAATGAGGAATTAAATGATCAAATCTCAATTGTTTTATTTGATTGTGTGATGTGTTTACCTACATCTCCGGTCCTTGCCGTTTTTCATTTACGATTTCATTCTTTTGCTATTTTGTCACGCAATAAAATCTTCACAAATGCTAAATGCCTAGATAGGCAGCAACAGCTTATCTGTCTACTGCTATCCTGTATATATGTCCTATACCAAATGATACGGTATATTAACAGTGCGTTCCGCCGACACATTGTCTTATAACATTATAGCGTCTACAGTTCTACACTGAGCAATTAAATTCAATTATAAAGACATGTAAAAAACGTAGGTAGGTACATACTGCATTGTAAAAATCTCCAGAGCACCACATTAAGCCGTAAGGAAAAAGGAAGACAAATTGTAAAACTCAAGCCCATGAAGAATAATAGAGAATATCAGACGCGGATTCAGGGGGTGGGCAACAGGGCAGCTGCCTATACCTCAAAAAATTACTTTTTTAACAAAGGCTATTAACATAAGGGCATTTAAACCGAGATAGAAGACTTATTATGAGTGAGGAATCAAAATGAAACGTAGTCACTTTTAGCTATCTACAAAAATATTAAAATATGATAATATCGTAATCTTGAAAGCATGTAAATAGAGTATTTCACACTTTTTAAAAACATGTAAATAGAGTATTTTGCATTTAAAAAAACAAGTAAATAGAGTATTTCGCATTTTCAAAAAAACATGTAAATAGAGTATTTTGCATTTAAAAAAACATGTAAATAGAGTATTTTGCATTTAAAAAAACATGTAAATAGAGTATTTTGCATTTTAAAAAACATGTAAATAGAGTATTTTACTTTTTTCAGAAACTCGATATTGACATAATACGCATGTCTCATTTACTGTTGTTTTTTTGGCATAGCTAATTTTAATTGTAGTTTCAATTTTAAATTGGATTTGTACCATTTTGATTCTTCACTCAAGATATGTATGGCCCACCTTAGAAAATATTTCTAGATCCGCCCCTGGAGAATAATAATATATGTGTGATGTATGATGTAGAACAGAGACTGAAGGCAACTGCTGAAGCTGAAGCCTTCTCAATTCTTAGTATAATTTATTCTATTATATTTACTAAGAAACGCAAAATGATCTTCCCTCTACTGAGCCACCCAAGGTAAACGGAAAACAGTAAAAATATACCTCAAGATGATATCGTACATATTATTCTAGAGAATAAAAAGAAACAGTATACAAGCTGTTTACATTGCAGTACAAATTGTATCATGTACACACCAGATACAAAATCCATATCAGAAGATGTAGGGACAAGAAAATAAACAAACTGATAATGAGAAGAGTCGCTGAAATAAAACTAGTAAGAGTGAAATAAGATAATAGATTTGTATGTACCTAGTTAAAAAAGTAGGTGCTGAGTGCTGATTTTAAATCCATTTATATCCCTACACTATTTTGTAGTATGGATTCTGTAAAAAAGTGTAAGCTGATGCAGAGTGCAGATGCATCCCGTATCTCTATGAAGATCCAATATTAGATGTTCATAGCAATTTCTAAAAAAATGCAAAACGTAACATCTTCACAGTGGCAGTGCAGTTCAGAGAAATAACATGACGTAACCTTCAATAGTAAATATAAACTAATAATTTAAGACCTCTGCCTTTTTTTACTTCGCCTTTAAAAAAAGTTTTTCGAATTATTGCACATTTATGAGAAAGTGTAAAATGTTCTAATTAAGCTGTTTAGAAGGTTTCAAAATATTATAATTAAATGTTATTGCAAAGCGTAAAATGTTTTAATTAGGTAGATGCATTTTTTAGAAGCTTTATAATATTTTAGTTGTACATTTTTGGCACAACGTAAAATGTCCTGATTACGTTTATTAGAAGGTTGAAAATATTTTAATTACACAGTTTTGACCAAATGTAAAATGTTCTAATGTCGTTTTTTAGGTTTTAAAATATTGTAACTAAATGTTTTTACAAAGTTTAAAATGTTTTAATTAGGTAGTGGCGTAGTTACGTAATTTACAAGGTTAAAAATATAACTATATATTTTTGATAAAGTGTAAAATGATCTAATGACGTTTTTTAGAAGGCTTAAAATATTCTAATTTACACGTTTTTGGCGAGGCGTAGAATGTTTTATTAATTTTTTGAAGAGGCCTTAGAATGGTTGACCTAATGTTTTTGAAAGTTTCAAAATGTCCCATACTTTTTTATTAAATCGCAAAATGGCCCAACTAAAAGTTTTTAAGTGTAAAATAACTGTAATTATTACGTTTTGACAGGTCTAAAGTAGTCTATATACATATCTTTTTTAAATGTCAATGCTCTAATTCTACACAATTCTACATAGCGTTTGACACACACTCACAACTTTGTTGTTTTGGATATTTTAAGAAGAATTATTACAAAATAGTGTGGCCAGTTCCACATCTTCCGCGGCAACAATCATTGATGCAATTGCACAATAAAAAAGGCACCATCTCAAAGCTAAATACTAAATGATAAAAGGACACAAAATCCTTTATATAAAAAAATCAACATGTTTAGAATAGAACTTCAAAAATATACACACGAACACTCTATTATTACGTTACCCTATAGTCTACAGCATTACAAACACAATTCTTGAAGAAAACCTTTAACTGATTTGACTCCCCAATCAATTTACAATGCAATCCAAAATAAAACAGAGCCAAACAACAAGACGAGAAACAACAATCAATAATGCAACATTATGTAAGTAATGCATAACAATAGCAACACATTAAATGAAAGCAAATCAACATATTATTACTACAGAACAGTATGTAATTCAATTATTCTAATCGTAAGTTCATACCTGCCTTTGACTTTAGATTTAAAAAACGCCTGCGTCACTTTCAAAATATGTAATGTAAATATTTATTAAGAACACTGGCTCACGACCGCACGATAGCACATTTGAGCAACGTTCTTGGTCTCTTCAAAAATGTAATTTCGAAATCGAAATTCAAAACAAATCCCAAAACCAACCCAAACTACGGCAATTAGCGGAAGTTAGAACAATACGAACACGCTTTTAATTACTCACAGCAACACAACCACAGGCAGAGAAGTAAAAATACAACAAACAGCACTTTTTTTTAAATGGTAAGAACACAAGATCGTCTCTCTCTACGCTCAAGCCGACATATAAATGTTGAATGAGATGAATAGCGTAAGTGTCGAGGAGAAAGTTTAAAATTCTTTTTTTAAATTCATATATATGTATTCATATGAAACTAACAAGTACCACCTCCTTTTTACTATATACACAATTAGTTGTGTTGAATGTTGACATTTGAATTTGCATCCCAATAGGAAAAAAACTCACATAGAATAATACACGACGAGCAGGTTGATTTGTGATTTTGATGGTAAACATTAGCACTCCATATTATCATAATATCACATCGCATATCATCCTACATATGTGTATCATATCTATAGTGGGACTTTTGTGTGCCTATGCAATTATGATCAAACTTACTACACCATATAACAGCCATGTTAAATTTTTACACATCTACTGTATAGGTATGAATGACTAGTATGACGCGTGTGACTCTATTATGCCCTGCACGATATACCCTCCATTTCGTCAAATATCATATCAATATCATAACAATAACGATCCAAGCAAAAGTGTACAAAAAGCATCCCTATCAAAGATCAACACTATCAAATCAAACGCTATGACACAATAGTAACAACACTAAAGAAACAATGTAAATCCTCACACCAACAACCAACACTCAACCCCATAGCCCCACTACTGCCACACAATCGTCATAACAGTATTACAATACAACAAAAAATACAACAAAAACATGACCAAAAATATTAGCATATCAAAAACTAGATACAGAATTCACATATTTATGTACATACGTGACTCTAAAAAAACTCTAAAATTGAATTGAAATTTGTTTTAATTACATGTCATGAGACATAATAATTAAGACAGATATTATGTATAGTTATCAGTTGTATAAAACCTTATGTATGAAAAATTCAAGCTTGTTTTAATAGAGAAAAATGGAAAACATCTGTAGTATACATGGAGCATATACATAGAATATAGGATCAAAGGCAAATAATGGGGAACTCTATAGCACTTGAGTGATGTGATAACCTCATTAAAAAGTCTCTCAATATCATACAAATAAATACATAAAATATTGCCAACCGAAACCGAAGCCGAAAATAGCCAAACACACGGAAAAAACGCTTTAATTCTGCCATCTTTAGAAAATACATATAGCTCGTTGATCCGTTGATATAGTTATTGTGGATTTTTAATGAGTCATAACTTTTACAATTAATTACTCTTTTGAATACTTTACGCTTCAATGTGCTCCATTTTTTTCTTTGTGTAAATATTGGATGTTTAATGTGTGTAAAAAAATAATGTTAATGGTTGTAGAAGATACTACGGAGGTAAATAGTCTTCCATTTACAAAACAGGTCCTGTTGATTTTTGATAATTGATTTAGATTATAATAATAATTACAATAGTGCGCGACAACAGAAGCCGCACGAGATACTACACGAATAAGACTGACGAGCTGATCGGCACTATATGTTTTAAAAGCATTCCAATTTACTGATACAGATAATAATTATTACGGATAAAATAATTTACTACTACTACTTCCGTATAGCGATTGTCGATTGTGTTCATTTGTGTGTGTGTGTACTCCATTCCTATCTATGGACAAACCCGTTTAATTCTTCAGATGCTTTTAAGTGGAGTGTAAGGAAGGAAGAAATCAAGTACAGAATCTTTCCAGCTTTCAGCCATATATTTCCAAAAGTAATAAATCTTTGAGAGGAACTATTCCAACTTCCCATATAAGTACAGGCAGATGCAATAATGCAATTCCTGATTTACAATTTAGTAATATGTTTGTAGGTACATTCAAAACTGTATCAGTATTATTGCCTACATTTTAAAATTTTGTGTGATTCACGGAGGACCGCAGAAGTATGTGCGAATATATTTAATGTGCAAAATATAGAATAGCGTCAATTATATCTGCGAAATCATGGGAGCCCTCTAAAGAGCACCAATTCGAATAAACATACAAGCAGTTGTTAGTTTTTGGGTTAAATGAGGTCAAACTCAAATTACCTACCTAAATACATACAATGCTTTATGATTTTAGATTTTGATATGAAATGCAAGAATAGCTCTAATATAGAGTTCAATCTATCTAGATTACATTTTAATTGCTTGAGTATACATAGGAGTATGATGCTCAACTGCAAATAATTAGAAATAATAATAATATATTGCAAACAAATATGTGTCTTCTATGTAGGATATAATTATGCATACATGGCTCGCCTGCCTGGCGCTTGCCTGGATCTGCATTCTGCATTTTTAAATGCTAAGTACATAACATGCAATTGCAATTTACCTATTACTACTGCGGATGTATATTCAGTATTTACTATGCTGTCAAACACCTATGTATAGTTTAGTTTTTATAAATATTTATAGCTATATTAAACCACTAAAAGTAAAGGCAAATAATGCTATATGTAGTATAACCATAACCCATATAGGAATTGCATAAATATGGTACTCCTACATACAGTAATGTACCTACGTCTAAATATGAAAGAATTTCACTTGTGCTGTGTCATATACGCTTTAGTTTCTCTTAAAAGTTGAAACCCATATTTACGAGACTATTTAAATGGAAATTTTGCTTACATTAATAAATTATTAAGGTAACCGTGACCGGAAGTGAATAGACAGACATACCACATATATTTATGCCTTACACACAGTACCACTAAAGCTGGGGTTAAAATTGCAACTGAAAACTATTTAGGCAGAAATGTTTCACAGCAAACAGGATCCGAGATTATGCGGAGAAACCCTATATCGTGAGTGAAGAATCAAAATGACCCATTTCCAACTTAAAAAAGCAATGCAGGATTAAAATAAGCTACACGAGAAAGATGCGTAAAATGTTAATTATGAGTTTTTAAAAAGTTAAAAAAATGACATGTTTCTGAATACTACAAAATATTCTATTTAAATGTTTTTGCAAACTGCAACATATTCTATTTGCATGTTTTTTGAAAATTGCAAAATGTTCTATTTACATACTTTTAAGACCTTGATAGTTTACATTTTTTTGTAGACAGTGCATTTCGTTTTTAGCAAATAATGGACATCGGCAATTTTGATCCTTCACTGACGATATTAGATTTTGCTATCTCAAGCCCAACACCTAATAAACTACTTGACCACGACAGCATTGTAATTGTAGTACTAATTACTTTTGAGGTAAAATTTCTATATTTTTATCTGAACCTGTCTTTTACAAAAATAAATACGGTTTGTATTGCTGTAATAATAATTGTAAGCATTTTATTGAGCCATTTTTGATTCGAAATTATTTTTGTAGGTGCATATTATTATAATGCCGCTGACTTTATATAGCCAAACCCAAATCACAATTTCTTTCTATAGTAATACATAATTGTTTTGGTCTGAATCTGAAGGTTTATTATAGCCTGTGTACAAATGCCTTGATACCTTGCGAATAATTATTGGCAAAATATAATTATACAACTAATTTTTTGTTCTTTCTTCTTTGAAGCTTTGTTTGTTCATACCGGTGATGGTGATGAATTCGTGGCCGTGGAGTGATCGTGAGTGAGCTATCAACAATATAATTCAATCTATTCTGCCAATAAACTTCATAAAAAACAAAAACCAGGCCTTAAGCACATCCATTCCAATGGAATCGCGGATGATGATGACGATGAGTTATCTGTAGAGCTATTAATATCACTGAGAAATAAATAACTAAATATATTTTATTTAGTCATGATGAACTATATATGGTTCTATATACTGGCAAGGTTTAATGGTAAATGAATTACAACAATTACAACACGAACCATGACCACGACCGGACCGTAAGTGCCTAGTATACAATGTTAACGGTATGGTATGTGACAGTGACAATATTCCGTATATATGCCACCATATCGCATTCAATTCTTCCAATTTGATTCTTGACTAAACAATAAATTGTCTTCAAATTAGTTGTGAAAAACATCCTTTCATTTATTTCTATTTGCTTACAATGGATTTCGCCTATGTAATTCTGTGTTTGCATTTTTATTTCGTAATCGAAATCATGTGCAATAGAAATACAGCAGACACAACAAATTCCTACATTTTTTTCAATGCGAAAGGCGAAAGGCTCTGCGGGGGTACTACTCACATTATTAGTATTATTGTTTGTTAAAATCTGTATTGAAAATTAAATGTCTAAAACTTGTACAGTTAAATTGGGAGTCTTTGTTTTATCCAATTCAATATTTGGTTACTCATCTCTTCTTCCCCATATTGCCTACAATCTACAACTACTGATATAGCATATATCCATTTAAGTTATGTAACCATCTAAGTACACTTCTGCATGCGCTAGCAAAAATAAGAACCTCAAGTATGCGCTCCATGCCATCCCAATGATGAATTCAAGAGATCCCAACAAAGTATAAAAGAAAATTATAAGCTATACGAGTAATACAATGCAAACTCAAAGTCATACAGATTAATTTCAAATTCAAGCATGTACATTATTGTAATAATAATTATTTTCTCGTATAGTTGATCACGGACCCACCGTTTCATCCACACAATTTTAAATCTCCTTGAATAACAGTGTTTACGATCCGTAATCAGTAATATTCATTTTTACTCATTTTAAACATTATGCATATAGGTACTATCCTTTTCCATTATATTTTCCTTTTTATTACTTAATACTAGTACTATACTAAGGCAACTAATACAAGAATCGACGTATAAATATCTTAAATGAATGAAACGTAGTGTCCTAACACATACAACATAACCATTACCATACATAGGCAATTGCAATAGTTTTACGCATTTAAACGTATTCAAATTTAGCAAAAAAAAGGAACTCGCAATTATCAATTTTTAAAAAATCATTTTTTTCCCCAAATACACGAAGCAGTAAAAGTAAAAAATGTAAAAGGAAAAAACGTTAAAACGTAAAAATTGATTAATATTTTGGTTTTACAGTCACTGCCACTACTACTATTGACTGCGTTCAATTGTTCTCTACCTATGTACACCTACAGATATAGTACCAACACAGATTAATGAGATGAAAGGGAGGATTTTAATAAATCTCGAATACTTTATGATCACAGCACGACTGTGCCGTTGCTGTGCAAACTGCAAAACTGTGGCCACGGTAAAACCAAACCATTATTACATTAAAATCGGACAGAACTCTTTAGAAGGTAACTCTAGAATTAACTACTCACATTTTTTTTACTCTATATACTCCAAACTCTGCTAAAGAAACAACTGACGTTAATGACGCGTAACGGGACTAATGATTTTACGACTGTAAGACAACAATTCGTTATATTGTGAAACAAGTAGTATGTACTTACTATAGTTGTACATACCTTATTTGAAATATTATTAAGACCAACAAATAGTAAACAGGAAAAAAAACTAAAATAGCCAAAATAAAGGGTAACTTTTGATATAATTGCATACTTAATTTAGTGAGCTATTACGTACTTACGTATTTCTTCGCGCCCATATAGTGCCCATAGTTTATTATTATGCAATACTTTTAAACTACCTACGTAAAACACCATTATCATTAAATTGGATTGAGTATACGCTTGCACTTTTTGTTTTTAATTTCAATTTGAACACCATATGATTCATGATCACAATATAATTCTTATATGAGATAAGCAATTAACTCTGATCCTACATCATGTGCTACATAACTACACTTTTACACTTAATTAGGTGTATAGCCAAGTAAGTAAATCATTAGTCGTGGCATAGGCATAACTCTGTGTATACATATGATGGGTAATCAGTGACGAAGGAATAGCGAGTAACGATCATGATTTTTCATTTCACTCCACTAAAATGTTTTTCCTTTAAATCATAAAATTAAATTTAACTATCTCCTATATAATCTCCTCTCGAGCGATATGCGATGTTGAAAATCATTTTTGCTCTGTAGAGGTCATGGAAAAGTAAATGCCTTTTTTTCTGTAGAATTCATCTATAGGTACAATTTAATTTACTATTTAAAAGTATTTCCTTGGCTCATACATAGAATAGATTTTATAATAACTTTTTGACACTGACTTTGCTCTTGTCTTCTGTAAAAATGCTTTTTGTTTTGTTTGTCAAACAATTTTATACTGTATAGGACGATATATGTATAGTTGATTGATTGATTGATTGAACTTTATTAACGTGTTATTTAGACCAATTTGGCAGTTTAGTTCGAAAGTCAACAGTAACTATAAGGAAGGAGAAGGAATAACAGAACAATCTTGAGCTAATAAGCTTTACTATATAGAAAATAGAAATAGAGAACATGTTATCAGAATTTATTCTAAACTCGACTTGGATTTATTTCTCATATAATGGGACGTCATATCAAGTAACGAGTGATAAAAATGGAGTAAAAGTAAAGGAAAACTTGCTGATATATAAAATCCACCAAGACAAACCACTACTAACAAACTAAAAATGATAAAACAAAAACATGACTTGAGTTTATGCCAGTTTTAAGATAATGATATGAAAGTATATAAACTAGTCAACAAAGAAGAAAACTGGAAGTCAGTTTTGGCCTATAATATGTCACATGGCGACTCAGTCAGTCAGGGCGTAGATAGATGCAGCATTTATTTCTTAGGTTTAGTGCTTCAGTTCAGATTCTTAAACAATTTTTTCTTTCCTCTTATCATTGTTTTTTGCTTAATAATACAGATTACTTACTATGAAGCCAGTGAGCCCAGCCCAGAATAACAAACTAGTTGAAACTATACCTAAAACTATAAGTGGAATTCAAGTAGTGTGTAACTAACAGCTTCGTTTGTAGTATTTAATCTAGCTAAAAGCTAAAGTCGACTACCTTAAATGCTAAGCAAAAACAGGATAATCGATGTACTGCTATCACTTTCTACAGGAGGAAATACGGATGACGAATCATGACACGAAGCGACTTGACAAATAAACTGGGTATCAATGAGTATGCTTATGTGATTACTGATGACATAATAATAAGCATATTTGGAACCAAATGACTCTGCCTGTATGTATAATATGCTTTGACACTTTTGACAGCTAATACTAATATCACTACTGATTATTAAGGATAATAAAGGTAATACAGTTAAACAACAGCAAATGACCCTCCTCGTCTGCATTCGAATTTAATGAACAAAAAATATGAAGATTACTATTGAAGTTTATTAAATGAGTCAGAGTCAGGAACTGTTTAATAAAGCAAAACAGAAACCGAGAGAAGATCAAATTTAAGTATGTTTAATATAAGCCTAGCCGTAAAGTCACAACTTTTGTCACTGTGTATTTAATTCTCTTGAAGTAAGAAGGATAAGAATGTTGAATGTTAATAGCTCGGTTCGGCATCAATTCGATATTCGTTCCCTTTTATGATGACTGACAATAATAAGCTTCAGAAAATGAAATTCATACCAATCACTTTATGTCGTTATACTTACGTGCTATGTGCTCCTCTAACAAAATTATAAACCACTTATCAAAACATTCACCGCAATTGAAAGTTCAGCCGAGCTTTTTATCTCTATCTCCTTCCCACAACAACCACACTACAGACAACAGGAAAAAAAATAAATAACATTAATGATTTTAGCTATAACATCAGACTTATGGTTAGTTATTATCTCGGTCTCGATTCTCGATATGTCTGTCTACAATGCGAGCTTTTAAGTTTTCTCATAATCGAATCTTATCACGTAGTAACTATACTTACATGTTAGTGCATAATCCTTTGTATTTTTGTGCTATTTTAATAATGCAGCTAGGAAATGAATAAAGGAATTCTGGACAATTGTTTAACCTTTTTACCAACGGAAAAAACAAACAAAAATTTCCAAGTTGAACTTACCAAATGAAATGGAAAACGCGGGATGATGTGATGTAAGTTGTGTGCAAAAGCAAGCGCTGCGGTGTCAGTCCAATTCAAAACAGCAATAACAACACTTATTGCTATACAAGTTGAAGTTTCTTGAATCACCTACTGATGACTGATGAGAAAATCACAATAATTATTGACAACAAAAATTTTAAGTAGTTCCGGCCCGGAACCGATTCCGGTTCATGTAAATATTGTCCAGATGTATAAGATTCCAAGCACGTTGAGTCAAAGTCAACGTCGTTGACTGATGTTCATCAGCTGGTTATTAGAAAATCCCGGCTTTTGCCACAATGTTTTCTATGAAACTCTGCTGGTTCTCCAATGAAGTTAGGTTACCGAAAATTACCGAACAATAACAATGAACAGTTTTTTTTTGAGGAATGTATCAGCAGTGGTGAGTATAGTTCAGTAGTTGTAGCTTTATTTTTCCCAACGTTCACACGTACGTAATGTCAACCGTTCGGTGATCCGCTATAATATTCTTAATGTTTAATGACAGTAAGTTGTAAGTATAATTCTTATTAACGAAAACGAAGAACTAAAAAATCCTTCAAAACACAGAGATGATGAGGACAAGAAGTGCAAGAAGGATTTTTCAAAGAATATTCTCGTGTGAGATACTGCTCAGCGAATGACAGACTGATATACTTTTTGGAGTCTTTGCAGAAATTAAACTTGCAATTTTTAAAGCGTAAGTATTCTTTAAGGAATAACTGTACGTGATGTTCGGGGGCAGTTACTTAGTTGACTCTTCTTTCTTATCACGACTACTTATGGTTAAATCAAAGCTGTGTGCGAAAGTTGTTGAGTAGGTGAACACTGACACAGAGATGAGGTTGACGGACGACCACGATGAGGACAACTATCACTGACTGAGAGCTTCTCCTTTCCTCTTCGACTTGGACTCATGGACAAAACATAGAGGCAGACTGACGATCCCAACCCTCGAAACTATAAGTAAAGCCTTTTCCTCCAAGTGTCCAAGTCCAAACCCAATAAGGGGTCCCAACAACCAAAAGCGAGAGAGATACAGAAAAATAAAGACAAAAAATAATAATTTGAGGAGATTCTTTAACAGCAACAACAAAGTCAGTAGTGTGATTTACATTCAGAGACCTGTTTTAGCCTGAGTTGCGAGTTCCCTTTTGATTTAATACACTCAATATAATGCACGTTCATAGACAACTGTCGAGGGAATGTCAGTCAGGTGTTGGTGTTAGTAGTTTTAGTAGTATAAAGTTTTATAATTTTTTTCCATGCTCACACGTCTTCTATATTGATGTAGAGAGATGAGGATCAACATCGAGATTGTAAACTGGATTTTCCCAATATCTCCCCTTTTCCCACGTAACACGACCGGGACAGGTGGTTGGAACAGGAAGGCGACCGGGTCGGTCTCTGCTGTTGGTGTTCTTCCTCTTCCTCGACCGCGATTAGTAGACGACGCGGTCCTCGGTGGCCGGGATCGTCCTCGACTCGCTCTAGTATTTACAGTGAGAGCGACCGGGGAGAGCCGACCGCGCTTACGGAGTTCCTGCTCACGAAGTCTTGCTACGTTCGACTGACTACGAAGAACCCGGTGGTTCTGTAGGGGCTCCGTTGTAACGGATGGGATGCACGATTATAATGATCCGGTATGCAGGTGCCGGTATGACCGTCGACACTCACACCCAGAGTATGTAATGATGACCGTTATACTCCGGTACCCGGTGAACTGGGAGTATCACTATAATGCTGTCGTGCTGGCTCCAGTTGGCCAATAAATGCCTATGCAATGTTTAATGTCTACAGCACAAGTATATCGTCTTTGGGAGTGTTCTTTTATTGAACTCTGGTTCAGTTCGCTGATGAATCACACAATGTACATGATACTCACTCCACGGTTAATCTTTAATGATCTCTAACTTACACACCAATATTATTCCCTTACGGGTAATTAAAATAAGATCTCCAAAGGAGAAGAATAAGAGGAGGATAAATAAATATATAAATATAATAAATACAACGTAAGATGGCTGACGGGCTATCTATCTTTCCTCACTACTAGCTTTCCACCTAGTACCGTATCCTCGAAGAGTAAAATAGGAAGTGAAGTAAAAGCTCTCTTCGCTTGTTGAGGACGACGACGATCGTACGATCGAGAGAGTGCCTACGTCATACTCCTCAACTCCAACCGTCTTTCCTGACTGCCCTACTTTACCTGCTATACTCCTAGCCCCGCTCCTCTCCTATACCTACATTCTTCTCCTGCTATACGCAGTGGAAAATTACTGCTTGTACCGACGACGTTGGTTGGTTTTCCATCCCAACCTCCCTTGTCCGTTTCCCGCTACTGCTATTAATACCCTGCAGTACCATTTTCCATATTTACCTTCACACTATCCCCCCCACCTGTTTCAACCGGGTAGTACTTGCTCCAGCATCGCAGATGCTCCCCAAAGCACGTACCCATTGAAACAAAGGTGTATAGAGAGTGCCGTACTGCCGCAGCCGGGTCGCCGTCTCGCCTAAGCCCTATTACCTTCACACTGCTATCAACCCTTTGACCGCGACCGCGCTCGTCATCCCGGTCTCGCTATCCTTTCCAATCCTGCTCGTCTCGTTACAGCCTTCGACGCGGTATCCCGCTTATGTCCCAACATAAAAACATCACCTACGAGCTACTGACTGACCGGGCCGGTCGCCCTATGCCTAACCTATCCCGCCGCCACCTTCACACAACCAAACATCTGACGGCTTCATCACATCCATATTACCAACATTATACACAATGTCACGTCACCAAAACTTAGTCAAAGAATTTAATAAAAATAGTAATGCCGCACTCCTGTGCTAAATCATAATCCCTACCATACAAATGTAATAAATAGTAATAAAGACATAATAAAACAATAACTACGAAGTACAAAAATGCAATCCCGGTTCCTCCCCGAACCTGCCAGATCCTCACCATCTTATGCACTTCATAACGTGCTATGCTTAATAACTAACATAAAAAAAATGTAAAAATTCATATAAAAATACAAAAGTACACAATCCCGGTTCCTCCCCGAACCTGCCAGATTCTCACCACCCTATGCACCTCATAACGTGGTAACTCTTACTTACTAACATAGAAAAAATGTAAAAAATTCATATAAAAGTACAAAAATATACAATCTCGGTTCCTCGAACCCCACAACCTCACAACATACACCAATGGACACATATGCACAACTGAATGCCTCTTCATTCCTGCGACTGTCCCGGCTCTTCATCGTCTCGGTCTTCATTCGTCCCGGTCGCGGCTTCACTAATCCCGGTCGAGACTTCAGATATCCCGGTCGAGGCTTCACTTCGTCCACTAGTATTGACTTCCCCCAACCCGGTCGGCATCCCGTTCTCGTCGAACCGTAAAGGCATCCTCAGCTGGTCATAGTCCGTAAAGAGCGGCATACCAGACCCGACCGACGTACGCACCACTATTTCTTGTAGGAAACTTACTTCCGGCGACTCGGTCACCGTCTGACTACCGCCTGGTACAACTACTACCGGGTCTTCAGCACCGGGCTCCCTTACTTCCACACTTTGGAGGGACGTATTCTGACTTCCGAACGCGTCCGCTGCCTGTGCCGCTCTTTCTTCTTGCATGGCCAGGACTCGCTCTGCAACTTCCTTATAAAATCTGTCCCGGTCCACCGGGGCCCACACATCGGGATTCGAGTTCCTAGCTCGCAAGTCAGCCACCGACCGCAGCACTCCCGCTACTTGCAGGTACACATCTTGGAGACCGCGTTCCATCTCTGAGTCTCGGAACATTGGCTCTTGAGGTGTCCGAACCAACATCCACGGCTGCTCCTTCAAGAGAGCCTCTATCGCTCTCATCAATTCATACGCATTCACTGTCGCCGGCCCCCGCACTAGTCCCAACAACTGATTCTGGAGGACTTCCTTCTCTCCTGCCGGCGCGTTGGCATCATGGGCCCTAACTTCCACCCGGTTCCATGCTGACTGCATGACATCCATCCGGAACATGACATCCTCTTCACCCGGCTTCCGTAAGTATGGCTGCGACTTATCAATCCACTCTTCTGGTCGCTCTGGCGAATCGTCCTCCGCCGACAGACATGAAACCACTGTATGCCCAATCGCCCGACATACCCGGCACACCTTTCCAATCTCGTACATCCCCGGCTGTGTGGGAGCATATACCGGGCCCTTGGTCGTGTTTGTCAGCCAGCGTCTTTGCCACCTGATGTGGTTGTCCGGAAGCAGGAGCCAGCCACTCACTGCGTTGAACACGTAGACCTTTCCTAATACCGGATGCCTACTATCCCATACCCGGGTCTCCGTGTCCAACAACAGCCTCATAACTCGCTTACCCGCTTCCTTGATGGCTTTTGCTTGAGCTCCAACCTTTCCCATAAAGCCGGATGCGAGCGTCTTCTCAAACTCGATTGTGGACAGCGGCTGCTTCGGATCCTGGACACCGTCCTCAGAATCTTCTTCGCTACCCTCAGATTCCGTAGCCAAGTCCACTGTCTTTACCTTCTTGGCTGGCGTTCCCTTCGGTGTCGAACGCTTCCTCTTGACAGGCTTCGGTCCCGGTGTGCCTTCGCCGTCTGGCACTACTCCGCCTTTGCTCCTGGTCCTGGCCGGGGCTGGCTTAATCGTGGTCTTCTTGTCTGCCTTCTTCGCTGACTTCGAGCTCGACGCCCCGGTCTGGCCTGCGTGTAATTGCTTATTCGCCTTTGCAATCGCTTCGTCCTGCAACTTCTGGTGCTGTGCGGCGATGCGTTCGTTCTCCTTTTCTAATGCCGCGGCTGCTTTGCGGTCTTCTTCCTCTTTCCGTCTCTGCTCGGCCCGGGTCGCACTACGCTGCTCATCCCAATCCTCGATGAACACTTCCGGCCGGCAGTCCTCATCCCTAGCCGCGGAGGCATTCGACTCGCAACCGTCCGCGTCAATCATCTGCACGGTCGAGTCCAACAGGCTAATCGCGTCCATGTGCATCAGAGTTTGCACCGGCTTCTGTAGCTCCCTGAGCCTGACCCAACCTTCGAGCTTCTTCTTCCCCTGCATCATCCTACCCGCGTCCTTCTCGTGAACGCCGGCGATGTCCATTACACTCCACAGATCGATGAACTCTGCAAAGGCACTGAACGCGCTCTTAAAATACGCGTGTACTTCACCCTGTTGCGTGCACCGGGACTTGGACGCCCATTTCGACGAAGTATCCTGGGTCTTCAGCTTGTTGGACTTGCCCAGGATCAGCGGTACCTGGATCATCCACGCTATGGACCGCATCGATAACCACTCTCCCGGTCGTAGGTCTAGCCTATACGCGAACTCCCTACGGAGCACTAAGAGAATCGAAAGAAGACCCCTCGGGTCGAACCTCTGCCTAAGGTTAAACTGTTTCTTGTTCACTAGACCGCGCACTTCTTTTAAAACCATCTAGACATCTTGTTTTAGGAGCGCGTCCGTATACTGAGGCGCGACTATCGGCATTCGTGCACTTAAGATGTCTATCCTGTCCGGTACAGCCTTGAGCCACCGCTCGTATCCCATCCGCGTCATCGAATAGGACTCTGCGTATAACCGCCCCAAGTTTAACACACCCAACACCACTTTTGACATAAACTCCACCTGCGTGTCCCGGAGTACCACTCTATCCTCATCTCTTGATGGCCTAGTGTCTTCTGCCATATCCACCCGGGACACCTGTATTTTCGGGAACACCGTGCACATCACTATTTCCACTTGTCGCGGTGCGTCCCGCTTGTACTTTGCCGACCACAGCTTTTGCCACAAGTACTTGACGTCTACAGCGTGTCGCGGTCGGGTATCCGCGAAATTCCTCAGCAGCTCAAACTGTGATCCCAGACCGTAGAACCACTTTGTTGCCTTATGCTTCTCCAGCCACTCCATCACGTGTACTCTGGCTGTGTGGGGTAAAGTGGCAAACCCCATGATCACCACGTTGTTGCCATCGGTGATTGCGATTACAGAAATGTAACCTCTTTTAGTTGTGTGGCGGGTGGCCCTCCACACATGCACTCCAACGTGTGTCGCCCCCGCTAACTTGTCCAACGCGGCCTGGACTTCTTCATCCGTGCTGATGTCCGAGTTCACCACCAGCTTCTTCGTCAGGGACGGTTTCGTATCCAACGACTTCTGGTCCCAGGACCCGTCCCGCTCCACAAACGAGTGGATTCGCCTCGCCGGCAGATCTTCCTTCGTGCTATATTTGAAGGCTTCTAAATCTTCAGCCTGCTGCCGGTAGGCCTCCGTTAACCCCCGAAGGGAGTCATGATCTTGCGGCCGCTCCGCGACCCGAATCGTTCCTCGTTCGAGCGCCTCCGCCTTGATGCTCCGCGAAAGCCACCCGAAATCTACCGGGTTGTCAGGTAATCCCGATATGAACGCCCGGTCGTTCAATCCTTTGCTGCATGATGCAGCCATCCACGACACAGTGCCATAGGCCTGTGCAACGTCCAGCTCCCATTGCGGTGGGGCTTCCATGCTAAAAAAAATTTAAAACCACAGATTAGACAATGTCTAAGTGAGATTCCCCTCACCTCCGTCTCGCTGTGTTTCCCCAAAACTCATGCATGTGGCCGCGCCAAGGCACGGCCAAAACAAATAAAAATCCCAACACCGCGGTACCCCTGGTACCGCAAAGAAAACTTAAAACAAAAACTTAACTAATTCTGGTGCGGCGATCCCGGTCGCCCGGTCTCGCCACTATATTCCCCGCTACTTCTAGATGGTTTAAAACCATCCCGGTCGTCTCCCCAACTCTAAGGTGTTCTGGTGCGAACTAAGATGCATTGAGCAAATACTTAACGTTTAAGCGCGTACCTTTTTTGCTTACCCACAGAAAACTTTAAACTGTGACCGTACACCACACCACGGTTTCCGGTATTCGGTCGCTTGCTCCTGAATGGTACCCTTGTCGAGTTCTTGGTTCCGCAACACCTCACTCCGAGCGGTCCCCATCCAGGTTGAGTTTTAATGTTTATACACGTGGCTCTCTACCGGTGATTCCACTGGATGTCCTAGTAGGTCTATTCTGCCACGCGCGCCTACCCTTCGCTTCCCTACCTTGCTTATTGATAATCCCGGTCCCTGACTGACCGCGACTACTTCGGTGTCGTATCATACTTCAGCTCATGAGTTGAATTGTTAAGCTTTAACATAGTGGTGCGGTATTATGACTTTATCACCTATATGACACCCCTGCACTTGATTCTATTCTAACCTCAGTAATACTTCGATGCGAGCCTCTACGAGTTTATTCATGGTCTGCCAATGATGACTGCAGAGCACGATGGAGCATACACCAATGACCCATAGAAGTGTGTTGGCCACATTAACCGCGGTCAGAATGACCGCGTCTCCACTCGACCCACTGACTTTTTCGTTTACTAACCTAATTTGCATCAGCGTCCTCCAGACTAAGTCTGGGTTAGGCTTAGTTTATCCTCGCAAAGCTTTGAGTTTCGCGCTCACACCGGGTCCGTCTACTCTATTCCCGGTGCCTAATTCCGAAAGAACTGAGACCAGACTTGATTGGAAAAGAAACAAACGAAGTCCCATCGTTTTGTCTTTTGGCCCCGTCCTTACCGCAGTCAGTCCGACCGCGCCACTACTCTCCCTACTCACAACTATGCCTAACTAACCTAGCATATGACCGCGTCCTCCAGACCGCGGTCCAGGTTTTGGCTTAGTTCATCCTCACAAAGCTTTGAGCATCGCGCTGCTACGGGATTCCATATCTTGACTAGCATCCTTGATGGTCTACGACCTGGACATCCCCCCGACTCTCTAACCGCCGCTACGAGACTCGCCTCTTGACTAGCACCCCCGGTGGTCTACGAGACAATCCCGCTCTCTGCACTACTACCGCGTACCAGGTCTCGCTCCTGACTAGCATCCTGAGATGGTCTACGGAACGGGTACACACCCTACTTCACTCTGAACCCCTGGCTAGCAACTCTATAGGAAGGCCTTCGGGATTTTTTGGTCTAAGACCGCGCACCAGGTCTCGCTCCTGACTAGCATCCTGAGATGGTCTACGGAACGGGCGCACACCATATTTCCGACGAAACCCCTGGCTAGCAACTTTACGAAGGCCTACGGGATTGATAACCTACTAACGCGTACCAGGACTCGCTCCTGACTAGCATCTTACGATGGTCTTCGGAACGGGTGCACACCATCCTACACACTTTCTCGCTCTGTCCTGACCTAGCGCGATTAATGCGGGCCTACGGACTCACCGCTGGCTAGCATCTCTTTCGAAGGCCTACGGGATGTTGGTTTTTGCTGATATTTAGATCGCTCACAGCTTAGAGCTAGGCCGACTTTCACGGCATCCCCTGACTAGCATCGTTGGCGATGGTCTTCGGGGTATGGAGCTCCACTCCGGCTGGTTTACCTGCTCCCGCAGCTTTGAGCCCGAGCCTCTTGCTCGCTCCGACTTCCTATCAGCGAAGGTACGAGACCTTCGCCTAAGCTCAGATCTTACCTTCTATGCCTGCCCCTACGGTGGAGATCGGGACAGGCGTGAGGCGCAGTTTAACGTCGTACACACCATAGGACGTGAGGAAGAATAGGTTTGTGCCCGCCAAGACATCCCTATCCTTCCCACCTTAACCTAAAACACACTTTTTTTTGAGTTTTGTAAGAATTTTAAGATTTTTTTCTGTTTTTATAAAATTTTCATAGTATCACACCATGCAAAAAGACGAAAGAATAAAAGGTGAAGTAAAAAAAAATGATTAAAAGTTTGTTGAACTGGGTATCTCAATCATTAACATCGAGAACTCATAGACACTGCCAGTGTCTTCCTCGGTCATCGCGTAGTTGATGCCCAAGCGCACAGGTGGCCTGTGATCCCGACCGGGATAGCGCCTTGGTGGTGGTGGGTCATCAATATCTACTTCGTATTCGTCCGACAGGTCGATAGGTCCAAAACCTCCTCTCCAACCTGTGCTCTGGTTTGTACCCCCGGTCGCGGTACCCGCGCTACCGTGACTCCCTCCGGAATCTGGTACAGTCTCGGTATCTGGTGATGGTACAGACTCGGTGACTACCGAGTCTGGCTGTGGTCGTTCATTGGTATCTGGTCCCGGCTCCCCATCTGCACTTATTACAGACTCCTCTACCGGGACCGGGTCCTCGCTCTCTTTCTCGTGGTAAGGTAGCATCAGGGAAGTGTGGAACCTCATGGGATTACTATTGGGTTTATCCGGGTCCTGGATACTGTAGGACCAATCTGAGTGTACTTCTACTACCTTCCACGGCCCGGTGTATCGCGGTCCAAGGGATTTTGCGTACTTATCCTCTTTTGAGGACAGTTTCTTATTACGTATCTTAACTAAATCGCCTACCGCGTACACAACATCTCTCCTGTTTCGGTCGAAGTACTTTTTCTGCTGCAACTGTGCCTCTCTTAAATTATATCGAGCCTGGTCTCTGATGAAAGTCACATCCTTAATCAGTTGCTGCCCGTACTCCTCCTCGGTTACCTTCATTGTCTCTAGCAATTGCATTTTGCGGTCTATTGGCAATAGTATGTCCCTACCTAAGTTCAGTTGGCATGGTGAATACCGGGATGACTTGGATTTCGCGGTATTGAGTGCTACCATGTAGTCGCCTAACTGCTTCGCCCACATAGTTTGGGTTGCCATGCAAAACGCGCGTAGGATACTTTTAATATCTCGGTTTGCCCGCTCCGACTGGTTCGGGTTGGGATGGTAGGGTGCCACATGGACGCATGTAGCTCCCCACTGACGCAGCTGGTCATTCCAGTCATCACCCGAGAAATATGACGCATTGTCGGAGACTATACGCTTCGGTGTTCCAAACTGATTGAACACCTTCTGCAGGAACTTCAAGATTTTTATTGACGATACTGATGTTAAGGGTTCCATGCTCACCCATTTGGAAAACTCGTCTACACAAACGACGATATACTTGAAGCCCGCGCTCGCGGTCAACTTTCCGACAATGTCCACATGAACACACTCAAACACTTTGTTCCGGTATGAGTGAATGCCCATTTTTCCCGGTTGCGCCTGGTTTGAAGCTTTAACTAACTGGCATACCGCGCAAGTCTTTACATATGCCTCTATGATCTTATGCATGTTGTAAAACCAGAACCTTTTCCTAATCCGGTCATACGTGCGCTCTACTCCTTGGTGCCCGGCCATGGTGCTATCATGAAAGTGTGCTATGACATCCCGCTCTATAGACTGCGGTATGACCGGGACTATGCGTTTCCTGGCTGTTACCGACTCTGGATCTAGGAAACTTGCCTGAATTAATGGATGCTGCCATTTAATATGCTTACCCTTCTTCATGAGCATAGACGGTCGCACCCTTACCGGCGGCACTGGTTGCTCGGTCCGCTCGTCCTACTCCAGTCTCTGTTCCCACAACTTATCCACCTGGTTGCTATAGAAGCCCCCTTCCGGTGTTCCCTCCTTCAGGATCGACCGCGACGCGGTCCGCTCTTTACACGGGACGTACCTACAGAGGATTCCTTCTACGATCACGTAGTCGTAGCGATACCGAGACCGCTCCCCGACTCGGCTAAGGCTTTTGGTAATAGTGGATAGTGCCTCACACTCTCTCTGCACACCCCGCAGCATGTCCTTGTTCAGCATATCCATGTCCACTTCCACTCTCTCTCTGGTGTTCGTGAACGTTGCCAGGCATACGCAAGCACTTTCCACACACATGTCTAGCTCATCTGGATTGTCGTCGTATTTGGGGTCCGGTAGCGCGCCGCGAGAGAGCAAGTCTGCCAGTTTGTTATCTTCTCCCTTCACGAAGTCGATGTCATTGACAACATGACCCAACTCTATTGCCCACCTGACAATATGCCGGTTATAGAGGTGATCGTTGATGGCCGCATGTTTCAGATGTGTCAACGCCTGATTGTCACATCTGAAAATCACGTCCTTTTGATACCTAATGAAGGGGTCGAACACTCGGTTCGCAAACCTGATAGCCAAACACTCTTTCTCTCTCGCGTCATACTTACGCTCCGCTGCATTCAGCAGTTTGCTGCGACATTCGATCACCCGGAATCTGTCTTCTCCGGTCAACTCACAGTAGTAGTTTTGAGCCAAGATTGCTCCCAGCCCTACATCACTTGCATCGGTATACACGTATAACGGGTGATCGTAATTTATTGTGTTCAACGTGATTTCCTTAGCCACTTCCGCTTTAATTGTCTCAAACGCGGTCTGCTGGCTCCTTCCCCACCGGAACGGCAAGTTCGGATCTGCCTCCGACTTCAGCTTTAGGAATATTGGCTCTAATTGTGTGGCGTAATGTGGTATAAACCGCATGTACCATCCAATTGCCCCTAGGAACCGCTGAACCTCTTTCTTCGTTCTCGGTGACGGGAAATCCTGGATCGCCGCTACCTTTTTCAGGCATTTCTTGATGCCGAAGCGCGTGACAATGTGGCCCAAGAACTCAACCTCCGGTAGATCGAACTCGCACTTAGCCCAATTTAAAGTTAGGTTAAAGTTATGAAGTGTCTTAAACACGAAGTCTAAGTGCTCTTTGTGCAGTTGCTCGGTCTCGCTAAAGATAAAAATATCATCTAGGTACACATGCAGGAAGTCACCCACAAACTTACCAAACAACCTATTCATGAGATCCTGGAAAATCATTGGAGCATTTTTCAACCCCATCGGCATCACGTTCCACTCATAACATGCATTCTGCGTGTGAAACGCGGTGAACTTCTTGGAGTTCTCGGTTATGGGGATTTGCCAAAAGCCCGACTTTAAGTCCAGCTTGGACATGACTCGGTTAGGTGGAAGATGCTCCAAGATCTGGTGTATGATAGGCATCGGGTTCTGTATCTTCGGTGTATAGCTATTCAACTCTTTATAATTTACCACCATTCGCTTATCGCCGTTTGGTTTTGGTATAATTAGTACTGGCGAGGAATATGCCGAAGTTGACCGCCGTATTTTACCCTGCAGCTCCAGCTCATGCAATGTCTCATCTTCCCACTTTGCTATTGCCGGTGGTCTCCGAGCAGGTTTGCATTGTATCACCGGGCAGTCCTCCGGGATGCGCAGATCATGGATGATTGCGTTCGTAATCCCGGACCTCCCATCACTTCGTACTACCCCGGGATACTTCTTGACTAGAGTTTCGACGAACACCTGGACAGACGATGTCCCCAGCTTTGCCCGGTCGTACCTGTCCGGGGTCGACGCTAGTGACAAGTCACAGACGTCTTTTGCGGTTTTTACTGACAAACCACGGACAAAGTACCCGGCATCCCGCTCCTTCTCTTCCTCGGTCGGGACATCCCATCGCATCTCGCCCTTAACGTCGTCAAAACTCAAGCCATGCTTCCATCGGAACTTGTTCCCGATGAAGATAGGGCACATTAGTCCCTCTTGGACCAGGAAATCCTCTCTAAACCACCGACCCGCGATCTTCATGTCTAATGTTACTACACCTCCCGCTGTCACTACCTTACCATCAAAACCCGACATCTTAACCGACGACTTCCTTATCTGTAGCCCTAGTCTATCGCACTCTTTCTTTGAAATGGCGAGCGCGGTGCAGCCCGAGTCTATTAACGCGAAATACGGAAATAGCTTCTGTTTATGCTTAATATTCACTAGGGCATAAGGGGCTTTATTTATCCGGTGTAAAAGACACGGGTCCCTTTCTCTGTCCGTGTCTGAACCCAGTTTAAAGTCGGTGGTAGTACTGATGGCTCGAATCTGGCTTCGAGCTTGTTGATTGCCTTCCGGACTTGGTCTTCACCAGGACTTGGTTGCCGGTCCCGGTCTCGCCTCAGCACGCTTCCTTCTTCTCTGTTCTTCGCGGTCCGCAACGCGTTAAATAATTGCCCCTCGTCCGGGTCCTCGTCTTCTTCGGCTGAAGCCTGTAAACCTTGCATTCCCTCTGGTGTCCCGGTCGGCGGTGTCCCGGCCTGACGTTCTTCTGTCTCTTCTTCCGCACATGCCTGAGCCAGTATCTTTAGCGCCATGACTTTGGCCTTTGCTGATCTGCAATCTTCGGTGTTGTGCGTGTTCCTACTACATACGTGACACCACTTCCCGGTTCTTCGCTCTGGTTGTCTATCCCGACGCGGTGATTCCCGTCTCTCTTGTGGGCTAGCTGATCTGTCACGTCTTGGGCTCGACCGGCCCGGTGAGTTCTGTGCCTGCGGGCTTCGACTTTGCTCCCGTCTGCGCTCAACGGGACCGGGATTTCGCTCGTTGCTACGTTGGCGATCTCTTGAGTTCCATTGCTGGTTCCGCTGCCCCTGGGACGACTGTCGGTCCCGGCCTCTGCTTCGGTCTTGTTGACTCCACGGCCGATACGTTTCCTTTTCCTTCTCGGCTCGGACCCGGTTTCTATGAAACTCCTCTGCTTGCTTGATAAAATCGTTCAGCCTCTGCGGGACCACTGTCCCCGGTAGAAATGCTCCATATAGCGAGCTATGCATGTTCTGCTTAATGCGACTGAGGATTTCCCGTTGCTCCCATGCGTGAGGCTCCCTAATGCTTTTCAGCAAGGTGTAAAAATCGGATGCCCACTGCCGTATCGGTTCATGAGCTTGCTGCTTCCAGTTGACAACTCTGTTTAAAACAGACTGCGCGCTCGACCGGTCGTACGCCTTCAGAAATTCCGCTCTTACCGCTGCCCAAGTGTGGTCCACATCCAAGAGCGTCGCCTTTAGCCAGGATGCTTCTGCCGGTGTAGTCAAGCATTTCTGGAAGATCTGAATGTACGCCCTCGGCTGGGCTCCGTGGATCTCTAGGTGTGCTTCAAATGCGTCTATGTAGGTTGGTGCAATATCTACTCTGGGATCGAAGTGCTGCGGTATAATATGTAACCCGGTCGGAGCCATCATTCCTGCTAACAGCTGTGTCTGCTCCCGCTGTAACTCCTGGGCATGCCGGGTGTTCTGATTTTGTTGGTCCAGGACCTGTAGCAAGTGGTCAGCCATGTCGGCAATGTCCGGTGCTGACGTAGTGCTACCCGAACTGTTGTGCGACTGCTGGCTGGACTGTTGTGAGGGTACCGCGCTGAAGGTGACACCCGGTGTTGATGGTTGCTTCGTCCCGGTACACATTGACCTTTGCTGTTGCTGTTGGTGGCCAGTGCTTGCCGTGACTTGTTGTAGCAAGTTTCCCTGTGGAATTGCTGGACTCCCAAGACTCTTGCCTACTGCCAACTGGGCTTTGATGCGTCCCTGGTCCGCCTGTATGGACTGGACGACTAACTGCATGGACTGCATATCCTTCGACATCTGCAAGACATAGTCCAGCATTGTCTTCCCTGAGGCTTCCGCCTTCTTCGGTGCCACCGGCCCGCCCGTTGACGCGGTCGCGATTTGCTTCACCGAGTCTTCTAACTTCTTTGTCTCCGCTTGGCTCAGCTCGGTGATACCGTCGAAGTCGGTTGCACCGTCGAACTCCGCTGTTATCATTTGCTGTTGATATCCCGCAAATGCGAGCGCCACCTCCGATGGTGTCATAGGCTTGGGTGTTTCCTTCACCTCTAACTGGTACTTATAGACGTACCACCTCTTCTTTACATTCAACAGGTCGCATGCTCCGGTGTCTGCGGGTCTTCTAGCAGAAGCTGTTTTGAGATCAGCTCGCTTTCCCGGGCCGTCCACGTTGTCCCCTCCGTCTTGATGTCGCATACTGGCTTCATCTCTGTCCCGGTCCCTGGTCTTCAGGCTTGGCCCTTGTTTATGCACTACCACCTCTTTAACCTGGGCCGGACCTATACGGAACTTTTTTGTTTCTCTCTCTTATGGGATATGTCGCGGTTGCCTATGGTACTTACAACTACCGAGACCGAGTCTACCCCGCGACCGAGTCGCGGTCTGCGCTATGCGGCAAGTTCTCTACGGACAGGCTGAACTGGCCTGCCTCGGGGCCCCGGTGTGCCCAACTACTCCTGCCAAACCCAAACCGCCGACCAAGGTACTCGCGCCTATGCTCAACTCGGTACCTACGCGTCCCTGCTGTATGACGGTGTATGATTGTATGCGGCTACGCTATCCTTCCGACCGAGACAAGATCAATGTTGTGTGTCGCGGTCGACTAGCTACTTAGAAATAAGTTTTAAGAAAAACAGAAATGTGGAACTGGTGGTTCTCACCTGATAGTGCTGTCTTCGGTACTTGAACAAAACGAAAGTTTTGTGTCCTTCAGGGTCGCCAGTGTAAACTGGATTTTCCCAATATCTCCCCTTTTCCCAAGTAACACGACCGGGACAGGTGGTTGGAACAGGAAGGCGACCGGGTCGGTCTCTGCTGTTGGTGTTCTTCCTCTTCCTCGACCGCGATTAGTAGACGACGCGGTCCTCGGTGGCCGGGATCGTCCTCGACTCGCTCTAGTATTTACAGTGAGAGCGACCGGGGAGAGCCGACCGCGCTTACGGAGTTCCTGCTCACGAAGTCTTGCTACGTTCGACTGACTACGAAGAACCCGGTGGTTCTGTAGGGGCTCCGTTGTAACGGATGGGATGCACGATTATAATGATCCGGTATGCAGGTGCCGGTATGACCGTCGACACTCACACCCAGAGTATGTAATGATGACCGTTATACTCCGGTACCCGGTGAACTGGGAGTATCACTATAATGCTGTCGTGCTGGCTCCAGTTGGCCAATAAATGCCTATGCAATGTTTAATGTCTACAGCACAAGTATATCGTCTTTGGGAGTGTTCTTTTATTGAACTCTGGTTCAGTTCGCTGATGAATCACACAATGTACATGATACTCACTCCACGGTTAATCTTTAATGATCTCTAACTTACACACCAATATTATTCCCTTACGGGTAATTAAAATAAGATCTCCAAAGGAGAAGAATAAGAGGAGGATAAATAAATATATAAATATAATAAATACAACGTAAGATGGCTGACGGGCTATCTATCTTTCCTCACTACTAGCTTTCCACCTAGTACCGTATCCTCGAAGAGTAAAATAGGAAGTGAAGTAAAAGCTCTCTTCGCTTGTTGAGGACGACGACGATCGTACGATCGAGAGAGTGCCTACGTCATACTCCTCAACTCCAACCGTCTTTCCTGACTGCCCTACTTTACCTGCTATACTCCTAGCCCCGCTCCTCTCCTATACCTACATTCTTCTCCTGCTATACGCAGTGGAAAATTACTGCTTGTACCGACGACGTTGGTTGGTTTTCCATCCCAACCTCCCTTGTCCGTTTCCCGCTACTGCTATTAATACCCTGCAGTACCATTTTCCATATTTACCTTCACAAGATCGAGATCGTTTTCGTTTCATATTTTTCATATAATGGACTTGTGCTCATACTTGTAATTGTAATTGTACTATGGGAGATTTTTGAGGACGACTCAAACGTAAAAGTGTTACACACCATGTATTATTACGATTATGAATTCCGAAGATGGTGAAGAAGAAGAACGAGCATATATACACAGCAATATCTCTGTTGTATGATCATAATATAATTCCACATAATATTTAAAACCCCCCTTGGTTGGTTATTATCGTAAAAACTTGTGTTGTGTGGACGTCGCGTCGGACGTCATGATTTTATTATGATCCCATCTTATCGTACAATACTAATTCGTACTGTACCTTAAGTATATACATACGGTATTTCTTTTATCTTTTGTACTTTATTCATTTACAAACCACTAGCTATTTACGTACATACGTACAGGTACTTTTATTTAGCTAATTTGTTTTTAAGATCAATCATTTTCATCGCATCCTTTCTCGATCTCGATCGATTTCGTATATTTCTCAGTATCTGTAAGAATAATAATTATTATTGTAATAATTTTAATCAGCTATCAAATACCAATACCACCAAATATGAAGTTAGTTAATAAATACCTGCATAATAATATAGCACAGCTAAGCGTAAAATTATAATATCAAAATTTAAATACAAATAAAATGTAGATCATCAGTATAGTAGCTAACAAAACATAATATAATGTATGAAGAGTTTTTTGGGAAAACGGATCAAGTCTATCAAAATATATATTTTACAGGAAGAACGAATTTGAAATCAAATATGGTGCTGTTAAATCCATAAAAATATATTTAAATATCAAAATTTTGTGAGCTTGTCCCATTTTGCCTCAAAATCAGGGCCGGATAATGCGGTCAGCGCAGGGCGCAGGCAGCCCCCGCTGCTTCAATTTTCAAAAAATATGTAAATGGAACATTTTGCGGTTTTCAAAAATATGTTAAAAAAAATATTTTGACTTTTCAAAAACATAAAAAATTGTGTACATTTGAAAAACATGTAAATAAAACATTTTGTACTTTCCTGAATCAAGTAAAAATAACATTTTGAACTTTTCTAAAACGTGTAAATACAAAATTTTGCTTTACAAAAGAAAAACATCATTAAAATTAAAATGGCGGTTTTTGTATGGAAACAAATTGCTGCATAAAAGCAATTCCTTCGTTCGGCCCTGCTCAAAATCAAGAACATATAACATGAATTGAAACTTTTTTTAACTTTATTAACACACGGCAAGTGTCTTCTAAAAGAATAGAAATTTTTGGCTGGCTATTTGAACAAATTACTTTGGTTTAACATGTTGATCTTTACCATGCAACATAGTCAAGTATCTAGTTAAATAGTACACACGCCGCAAATAAATTAATTTTTGAAAAAATGGACTTGATCCTTTTTGCCAAGAAACTCTTCATATATATTATAGGTTTCATTTACTTGTTAGTTTGCTGATACTGATACCGACATTCATATAATGTGTATTTTGTCAATTTATGACACATGCTTATAAGTAGTCGGATGGATTACATATTGCATCCCATCGGTGTTATAGTATACATAAGTATGTAGTAGTACTGCATACTGCTTTAATTTATTTTATAAAATAATATTATTAAAAAAAGTAATCACCGCATATCGTCAATAATCTGGGAGAATCAGGCTCACATTTTATAGTTTAGAATCACCCACACTCATTGATCATTGTAACGAGTGGATCGTATCGTAATCGTAATATCAAGAGTAAAGTTTGATTTGATTTTTTGATTGCATTTAATATTCATATGCCTAATTCATTGATTTGATTTGATTTTTGAATTAGATTACCTCCATTGCCTCTCATATTACTATATGTACGAGCAACCAGCATGCGAGTTCAGACAATTAAGCGAATATTATAATATAATATGTTGTGTGGCTAGTGACTAGTGCTTCCACTTGTGCTGCTGCCCCATTGTTATTCCTTACTGTTACTGTCCATATTGATTTAGTAATGTCAGAATTCAGATCTCTCATGAATAATAAAATATCATTTCGATGATCGTACATTCGCACTCTCATTAACATTCGTTATTGCTCTCATTATCTCCAGCTAATCCTTAGTTTTTTTGTTATATCTTTATTGTGTCTCGTATAAAAATGTGCAATAATTCTTATGGGCAAAGGGGGCCAGTGCCAGTCAAAAGTCAATAGTGTAATAAGAGAGCTACAATGTCAGGTGAGGAAGGGATATAGTGTATAGTTAGTGGGGGAGATATAACCTAATCTCAATAAAAAGTAAAATAATACATGACCAGTAACAAGAGATTTAGAGAGAGAGAGGCAGAGAATTGAGTTGTTCCTTTCATAAATGCGCGTCTTCATATCATTTAATACTGACTGACTGAGTCCCAATGAAGACTTAAAAAAAATAACGAGAAAATAAAAAGAAGCAAAAGAGATTGAAGATTGAAGATGAAGGAACATGCTTTGTTTTCTATGTCAGTGGCGCAAAGAAGGAAAGATGATACCTTCTCTATTGACATGCAATCTCAATTTCCAATTCTCCAACAACCAAGTGTTTTTCTTATATATTCATTTCCATACCATTTTACTACTCTACCATTGATTCAGTTTTCTTTCAGTCAGTATAACTATACGTAATAAGTATACGGACGGCCAAGCCTGTTTCCCTATAAATTAGTATGTGTTTTTGAGAGACAATTAATCCCCAACAACCAAGAACGTCAAACTTATTTGCCAATGCCAAGAAAGAACCCTACCTCTAAGTATGAGTTTTAGTTTAGCTGATACGCTTTAAACACGAATTTAGTCTATAAATTGTACACGTATATGCATAATATGTAAGTGAAAAGTTGAAAGGTGCATGTTCATGTGTTGTTTCATTAAATATAGGTTGATTTATTTTGTATATAATTAGGTTTCTTGTCTCTTGGGTGCATGTGTAATTATTTTTTGTATTTTGTTGTTGTTTTTTTTTCAAGGTAGGATGAAACGAAAGTTTACATTATCCCCAGTCGAGTTTTAAGAGTGAATTAGTTGTGATTTTAATAAAATTGAATAAACTATATGACTATATAAAATAGACGACTCCCCAGGGGGACCGCAGAGGCCGAATTTGTTTCACGTTTTTTAGTTTTTCTACACTTTAGATATGTATCTACTGGGCACAGGTGTTTTCCCTGTGTAAACTTGTCTTTCCTGTTAATGGCTGAGTCGTGCTCGTGTGTGGCAAGGGCAAGATGAACCACACGGCACGGCACCGGCACCGGACCGTCTGAGTTCGTCAGAAAAAAAATAGATTTTGGGTTTTGAGTTTGGAGTTTGGGGATGTTTTTTGTCTACACTGACTGCAGTGTACTGGCAAAATAAATGTAGTGCTAATGTAATAAATTATAATTGCCTTTTCTTGAGGTGGTTCATGGTTTGTGTACAGGTTATTTAAATACAGATAAATAGGTGTTTGGTAATTCATTTTTACGTTGACGGGTGGTGTATGGCTGTGATTTATTGCCTTATGTATTATATGGTTATCTTTGAAGAGACAATACAAGCCAATTTTCAGTACGGGCAAAAAGTTTGATCTGTACTAATGGAGATTTTCACATGTAAGTTTGTCACGGAAGCGTGATTTTGATGAGTTTTATGAAATTTGATACAACAAATATGTTCTAATTGCACAGATTTTTCAAAATTTAAACTGTCCTAATAATGTTTTTTAGAGGTGTAAACTGTTCCAATTGCGTGCAAGCTTTTTAGCGATGCAAAATATTTTAACTACAAGCTTTTTAACGAGACCAAAACTTAACATTTTGCGAGCGTTTTGAAGATGCAAAATGCTCTAACTTAATTGCGGTTTTTCAAAGATGTAAAATGTACTAACTTGTGGCTTTTCAAATATGCAAAATGTTCTAACTTGAAGCTTTTCAAAGTTGCAAAATGTTCTAACTTCGGGTTTTTTCAAAGATGCAAAGTATTCTAACTTGTGGCTTTTCAAAGATGCAAAATGTTCTAACTTATGGTTTTTCAAAGATGCAAAATATTCTAACTTGTGGCTTTTCAAAGATGCAAAATGTTCTAACTTATGGCTTTTCAAAGATGCAAAATATTCTAAATACGTGATTTTGGAAAATTAAAAAAATCTCGTATATCATGTTTTTGAAAATTATTAGAAAAACGTAGAAAAGAAGAGAAATTTAAGGTCATAAATTGTTGAGAAAAAACTGTTTTAGTACAAGTAGTTAAAAATTGCACAGCTCTGGTAATACATTCCCATTTAAGACTGTAAGAGATGTAAAGAAAATCACATTCCCTGTACTACTATAAAAATGTGCTATGCTTTTACCTCAGGATTTAAATTCCTCGAATTATCTTTGAATTAATAGACAAACCACCACGTTTATTCTATGATTGCTATACTTTCCTTGCGGCTCTGAATATGGTTGCTTTAAAGATGTACATATACTTGAGGTGGCTTCTGCTGGTAATTGACATTGGTGTGTGCCTAGACCTATAGTCTAAACACTCTTTGTTAACTGGAATGTTTGGTTGTTGTTTTAATCATGTGTTTGGTTGGTAGTTGCACTGCTCTTTGGGTCTGGGTTTTTGGGAATTGGGCAAAATGAGAGAATGAGAGTGAGTAGATAAAGATTTTAGTGGTCTGACCGGTTCTAAGACTGGGACTGTGTCAGGAGGACTTGACGCTTTAAAACCAGCACATAGACTCAATAAATTTTGGAGACAAAAAGAAGGTAAGCAAGAGTTGTTGTTTTGGCTCAGGATTCTTGTCCACTCTCAGCTGCACTTTTGTGTCTTTTTTTGATTCAGTCTCAGTCTCTATGTCTGCGCGTATCTTTTTTCTTAATATTACTTTTCAATATCTTGCCGTTCCTATATAATATTATGCAGTGTATGAATATGTGTATACTCTAAAACTTAAGAAAATATAATATATAGGACCTGTTCATGAATTAAATCCTTTCCCTCCTTCCCACTTCCCACACTACAGGTACTTAGTCAGAGCATTTAAAAAATTCCAATGACACATTCAGCACCATGATTACAATAATTATTAACAGATGATTAACTTAGGTAAGCTAAAGTAGTTTCATCTGTACGCAGAATATTAAACCCCCACAAAATTATACTGAATTACGTGAAGTTATTGACTAAAATTTTAGATTAGTAGTCATATAGTGGTTCTAGTTTGAAATGACTATTGTTACTAGGTGTACTCCTATACACATTAATTACGTACAACTTTGTAATATATTATTTTACGCAATAACTTCTTATGAATTTATTTCGTATTTTTAATGTGGATTTGGAAGAAACAGATTTCCAGATCCAGATCCAGCTGCAGTTAAAGTATTTTGCATTCATTAGTTTAGTATTAAGCCGTAATTTAAATCAGTTGCAATTTGTAGTTGCCTATAAAAGTATGTGCCTCGGCACTTACTCGGTATGCCCGTAAACGCTTCCTAGCCTCCTGCTATGCTAGTTCAAAATTCAGACATTAAAATAAATATTATCATTTTCAGCGTGCGTGTTGAAGCACTATATCGCCAGTGAAGAAACAAAATGACCCAAATCTAATTTAAGCTACAATCAAAATGAGTTATGTCATAAAAACACTAAATGAGAAAGATGAGTAAACTGTTAATGACGTGTTGTTACAAAGGTTCAAAATGTTCTACTTACTTGTTCCTAGAGCAATATGTTTTATTGAATTGTTTTTGAACAGTCCAAAATATTCCATTTTGACATGTTTTTAAAAATTGCAAAATGTTCCATTAACAAGTTTTCCAAACGTTCAAAATGTTCTGTTTACATGTTTTTGAAAATTGCAAAATTCCTTTTTTAACTTTTCTTTTTAAATGTGTGTAAAATGTTTTATTTAAATGCTTTCAAGATCGTGATATGTATTTCAATATTTTTGAAGATAGTGGATTTTATTTTTATCTAAAATTGGATATGGGGTCATTTTGGTTCTTCACAGACGATATTTGGCAGCTGTTGTAGGTCTGGATAAAATATTCCATTGTATAATTGAAAATATAATGATAAAACAAGGGCTAAAGCCCTTGTTTTTTGGTAGCCTTAAAAGTAATATGGGGTATTACTCTTTAATGCTAAAATCGGTATTAAAAAATTGCAAATTTAAATTTAATAATAACTTTTAAAAATTAAATGTAATAAATTACAATTTTAAATCATTTTTTTTGTTTTTAAGAGCTTCAAAATCATACATTGGATGTCAAATGTCATTGAGAAATGCAAAACTGAGATGAATTAGGTAGATATGTAGAAATAAGGAAATATTGAAAATTTGAACTTCCCGCCAAACCTAAAATGTCAAATTTCGACCGATCACTCTCTTCAAATATAGAGAAGCGATAGGTCAAAATGACGGGAATGAGGAGAAGAACAATATATATTGCGATTGACGCGCAAATTACCAAAGCTTCAATTTTAAATTGCACATTTTAAGTTAATTATAGTTAAAAGAAATAGTAAATTAAATAATTTTGAAGTTTCAACGAATTTTATATTTTTTATTTTTTAAGAGCTTCAAAATGGTATATCGCATGTCAAATTCCGTTGAGAATTGCCAAAGGTTGCTAAATTATGTAGATAGGTAGGAATGAGTTCATTATTCCCATTTATTATACTCATTAGCATTTTCTGCAGTTGTTTTTCCATGTATTAACCCTCCAATCAACGGAAAGCAAAGCAAAGGTTGGAAAATGCAGATGCATGTATATAATAAATATAATTTAAAAATGGAGCAGATTTAAGAGTCTGCCAGGAAGACCATAATCTGCAGAAGCCAGGAGACTGCAAAAACTACTGGTTAATTTGAATGTATATAGACAACTTTATTCAAAAATAAACTTGACACTGTCCTCCAATGAGGATAGCCAAAAGACTCAGTATACGGAACAAACTTAATAAAGCGGAATAATGAAATATTTAAATAATATGTTAATAAATCCTATCAAATAAATATAATTTGCAGATAGTTTAAGGTTGTTGTTCTTTATTTATTCCTTATTGAGAATTTTCTATATTTGTTCACAGCATTGAGTCTAAATGCTAAATATTTGAGATGACATCAGATCACTCATTTCACGGTATATTGTACTTACATGTACACTAATTATTTGTTACATTTTTTTTGTTACTCTTTTTTATATAATTATGTACGTAGATATATTTATATTTCAATCACTGTAGGATGTACACAGTACACTTTTAGTAATTAATTATATAATTATATATCGCGCTCTTATATCATTTTTTTTTGTTTATATTAATTACTGTAAAGCACAGGAGCTTGCGGCTGCGGCTCCGTCTAAATAAGTACATACTTTTAAGTACATAATATTTATACAGCTAGTATATAACTACACCCTTATATTTTATAAGAATTTAAAATATTAACCTACAAATATTATCATATCATAATATTATCATACTATATATTTTATATAGTATATAACGTAGTACAATTAATTTCACTCCAGAGTTGACTTTGACTATTTTATACACGCCATTTTACGCTGTATATACGTACCTACCTACTTTAGTTTTGTGGTGAGTTGGAGGAGATTCGTCTTCTCCTGAGACAGAATATATCCCAAGTGTCAGAGTCAGAACCATACAGAGACCAACCAGTCACCTTACTAAATGCAGTATGGATTATATTACTACGAGTAATAATAATAATCAATGTAGTAACAATAACAATATGAACGTTACTAGTATATAATAAGTACTTATTGTTACCTCAATTGAAATTGAAATTATTATCATTGTTATTCACAATCACGGTTGAAAAATATCTATGTAATGTAACCATTATATATCCAGTCATACTCATTTTGGATTTATTTTATTTTTTTTAGTCAGGTTTAAGGATTTAGAATTAGAAGTAGCTAGTACATCATATAATTACTCACCTCCAGCTCCGCAATCACATTCCCTTGGTAGAATAATATTTATTATCGTAGAATAATATTTATTATTATCATCATCATCATCAAAAGTTCAACAATCAAAAACTGGTCAACGGATTAACGCACTGGTCAACACGACGAAAGAGACAAAACATTTTTCAAGTATAACTTGATACATGTGGGGGATATATAGTAATAATATTACTTGCGGTAATTTTTTTATAGCGTTGATTGAAATTAAAACAGCTGCGTTTAAGTTGTTAAATGTAAAATGAAATACTTAAGTACACATATACATCAAAGTGAACAGATAACAAATATGTACTTCTCTCCTGAAAATTGTAAGCTAATATAACATCATTGCAGTACTATATATAATGTATAAGTATCAAACTATTAAGTAACTTATTATCTATAACACGGATAATTCTTAGGTAAAAAAACAATACAACCAGTAACATACTAAATATTTAACTATAGGACTACAGTGGTGTGGCAAGAAGATTTAACATTTTTTGCATTATTTTTTAACCTTTTTAATAATACATTACTAATTACTATAATAATTTATTTTTATATTGAATGATTTGGATGGCAACAATTTTAAAGCTACAAAAGTGAAGAACTTCCTCAACTATAATTATACAAACTAGGTAAAAGGTATCTAAATGTATATTGTTTTAGCATTATAAATAAGGCCAACACATGGAACAGCCATGAGTGGGAAACAGAATAATTATAATATAGTTATAAATATCGAGATTGTTCAGAAATAAATTACTGCAGTACTACACAACTACCCAGTGAACACATAACGTTATACATGCTACACTTTAGCACCTGTGACACTACTCTTATCCAATTTATTACCCACGTCTGTAAACTGTACCGTTTAGCTATATATTGTATAGCCAGAGCCAGTAAGTAGTGTCTTTAATAGATAGGAAATAAACTCCAGAATATTTTAATAAGTACCGTATATATAGGTACTAAAGTTTTAAACTGGTTTGTTTCTTGGTGTTTGCTTGATAGAAATAAAGCGTGACGCGTCCCCCGACATAAAGGATAACCTACTATCCAAGATTAAGAATACTTCCGGAGTAATACAATAATTTGTTAGTCACAATAATAATTACCATAACATATATAATTAAATAATAGGAATAATAATACCCCAAAAGGTTGACAATAATAAATAGGAATATACCGGCAATAATACATGCATGTATGTTAAGTAAGAATACTAATAATAATAATAGTAATAATACTTTTTTATAAATACCTCTCTGTTGTTGTGTTCAAGGAATTGCTGTTGCGATTGTAATTCCAAGATTTTGTTGGGTTGCATTTGATCATGATTGGACACAAGTTTAAAAGTAAAAGGTAAACTCAAGTAAAATTATTTCTTGATTTGTTCAAAATCGAGCTCAGTAATACGTCTATAATTATTTAATAATTATTGACTATTTATTATACAAACTATTTGTTTTTTTATTTTAATTTGAGATGGCGAAGAGTGAGATGAGGAGCACAGCTCTAAAAACTTGTCACACTGGACGCATTCCGTATACGAAAATTACTATAGTGCGTTTTAATCCTAATCGTACAGTATACTCAACTATATAACGCTAACAAAACAACACTTTGTTTAATTTTCAGTTTTTTCGTTGCTCTCCTGTATTTTGTGATTGTACCTATGTATTTAAATATCTATTACGTATTGTAAATGTAATCCTTCCGCCTACCTCTTGAGAAAACAACGGCACCTTAAAAATCATTCAGAAGCTGACTTTATTTTAATCAAGTTAGTCAAGATAAAAGAAAAAAAAATGCGTTAGGCTTCTAAAATTTAAAAAAATTGTTCTGCAAGTACACTTGTAGGTCGTCTTGCCGAGGTCAACTTCCGACTGTTCGCAATCCATTGTCTGCACACTCTACGAATTCGTGATGAAGCGAAAATACGCGAATTTAAGTTTCTGTATTTGATTTGTTGCAATTTTTAAAAAATGGACCAGGGCACGCCCACTCCCACTACACTCGTTGATTTTTTTAGAGGGGTTCATAATTTCCTTTTGGTTTGTAAAACAGCTGCCCAGTCATCACTCTACGTAGCAGTTCTTTGCGCAAGAGTTTTTTCTCTTTAGCAATCTTGACTAACATACTGCCGTTCTCTTGAGCTCGACGTGACAAGTAGGGCATCACACCTTCCACAGGTCCGTAAGGAACGTATTTGTAGACCGAATAGCCGGATTGACCTAAACAAATACATTTATCAAAATTAGAAGTGTACAATAGTGAGATTTCAATCTTATGAAATCGAGATACGTAGTAAATGTGCCCAGATTTTATGAGTGATATGATACTATTGATACTATTATTATATTTGAACAAAGGTCGAAAAAAGTACAAGGCATGTGTTACCAAGATTATACGTTAAATAAATTTAAATTCTTCGGGCCTCGTGGATGGAAAGAGTTAAAGTCGAAATCATGCACTGTTCAATAAATGCTGAACTTCGACACTCTACCGACGCTTAAAAAAAATTATAATTCTAGTGTATTTGACGAATTTCAAAAATGCTATCTTAGAATCTAAATAAATAGTTACATCCGCCCTTTGGAATAAGAATGACGACATACACGTTATCATAGTCTGTACTCACTACAAACTGTATACTTTCCTTTTTAGTTTCACGAATCTAATACTTAATACTTTATGTATTTTTAGTTTTTGTTTATTTACCCAGTGGGAATGATACTTGGTCACACATTCCATAGAGTTGGCCGAAGCAAATAACTCTATCGGCTGGCTCAATACCAAATTCTTTCATTCTGTAAACAATAAACATCAAGTAACTTAAACACCGCATTCTTGCATTTCAACCAAAATCAGTCTAATCGGCAGATCAGACACGAGCGAAGTAAGCAAAATTGTAATTCATTTTGAAACTAGTTACTTTTGAATCACGAAACGAACGGTATCTTCACTGTGCGTGGCAGCCATGATAGAATAGTGCTTGGGACGATCAGTGGCTTTCATCCTTTTGATGTTTGTAAGACTCTCAACCACACAACTATGATACATCACATTGGTTGCTTCATAATCTGCATTAATTGGGTCCTCATAATTTAATTCCTTTGCTCGGGCGCGCTCCTAACAATGACGATAACAGATCAAATTGAAAGGACAATTAATTAAATGTATTAGAAAAGCAGGATAATTTATAGAGAATGAGGGACACAACAATAAATTAATGACTATGTGATACATTCAGAATAATAGTACAGTAACGAAGACTGTTCTCTACCTGTTCCATATATGCACCCCGCACAAGCTTAGCCCCAAAATAAAATTGCTGCCGTTCGGATTGTTGAAAGTCAATTTGAAGATTTTTGAGAGATTCTTTCAGATAGCACTGATAAGTATTAAAAACGATAGCTTTCTCTTTATTGTAAATCCGCATCATTTCCATGCATATACGGGAAATAGCAGGCTGAAAATATGTTTGCTCTGCATCTACCATTACTCTCACATCCATTTTTTCCGCTACTCTAAATATAGTATGAAGACGACGCATCATATTTTTAAACATTTCTTCTTCTTGGTCATCGAGTGGGGGGATCAAATCGTGCATCTCTCCAGTCGATAAGTCAGCTACTTGCATAGCCTCCCGAACCTTTTTTTGAGTACCTACAAGACCTTGCCAAGGAAGTACATGAATCAACCTATTAAAAGAACAAAAAATCAGCACTTTATATTTATTAAGTCACTTATTCCCTCTTTTGTTATACGTTTCCAGAAAATATAAATTGTGTTATTAGTTGAAAATATGTTTATTTTACCCTGATTTATCAAAAGTCATACTTTCCAGCCTGCAAATAATAAAAATAAAGTCAGTTAATAGTTGTTGGAAGAGCATGTTATTCAAAAAATTCTCAAATTTAAAAAATTTTAATTGATACCATTTATCCACAGTTGGATCTTTATAAGCGGCTTTTTCCAGTCTTTTCTTCAAATCATCTGGACTTATGTTTTGATCGATTACAAAACCTTCCTTGCCAGTCACAGCCGATACGTAACGATGAACCCTGGCGATTGCTTCAGATACTTGAAGCTACAAGTTCGAAAAATTCAACTGATTAGGTTCCTTAGCTACAAAAACCTACAACATTATTTATTGACGAATTAGGCATGTGTAACGAACCAGAAGCTTTGGCCTTCCTAACGCAGTTATTTTAATTGCAGCAAACCCCGTTCCCTTTGTTGCTCCTAATAATATAGAAAATTTTAGTTTAGATTTTAAAATTGAATTTGACTATAATATTTATTTACATTGCTTAAATTTTTCCTCCTACTAAGACTAGTTCTTACATGAAAATTTTCTTGATTCATGGCTATAATTTTTTCATGTATGCAATGTATTTGTGGGCAATAAATCATTATTATTATTATTACTTCATTACTCCGTACCTGATACAGCCTCAATGGACTGAAGAAAAGTCTCCATATTTTTTTCACACTGAGCTTCATTCATATAGAAATAGGTTCGGGCAGCATTCAAACCTGCACGACGATCCTTGAATTTTTCTTGTGGCTTGTACCTTGCATAACCTTCTGTAAATGTAATACGGAAATTTACAAGTTAATTTAAATCCAATTGGAACACAGCCTTCCACAAAATTTGAGACTGCTATGGATGCGCAGAAGAACTACATTTTCAAAAAATAAAAACCGCATAATTACATGTCGGCCTCACTATTCTTAACCTAAGTAAATTGAACACAACGAAATTAAGTGTAAGCATGTTTAAGATTATAAAAATTAGTCTAATTTTTGTGTCCCAGAAAGTACACTCTACCATTCTAATCATGACGCCTGCATTTCTTTGACAATCATACTTTAGAAAATAAAGGTGCTTCTACTCTTCAGTCAATTTAGTGGTAAATAAAAAAATTTAGCAAGATTGAGACTGGGGGGGGGGGGGGGGGACAAGCTACTAAAGTAAAGCAATACTACATACAGTAAGTACAAAAGTTGCAATGAAATTTAAGTTACCTGTAAAATGTAAACAATAAAAGGTTTAGAGCTAAATACAAACAAAATAAGGAAATAATTTTGTGGAAAAAAAGTAGGTAAGAATATGTAGTAATAAGAAGCTTCGTTACAAATAAATAACAATACGGAGAAAACAGAAGCACATTTGCTAGAATGACCCCATAAGTCTGTTAATACACATACCTTTTTTCCCGCCGATAACTGCCCCTATTGTTCCAATTGTGTCAGTAATAAAATATTAAATACGTTAGTGCGAATGTAAATATTTTAAATAAAGGAGCAACAACAAGAACGTTCAATACAATTAACTCAGTTGTATTCAGGCAATAGTTTTAGAGTGGTTTAAAAATAAATCAAAAATCCGTTGTAAATATAATAATTACCTAGTTCTTAAAAAATACGCATACTAATCATACTACATTAAAAACTTGTGTTGAATAATTAATAATTATTTCGATAATTTCGATCAATAAACTTAATTTGAACAAAATTCGATGCACTTACAAAGAAAGTTCCATCGTTCAATATTGTAGTGCAATAGATTTTTAATTCACTCTGATCCCTTAAATTCCGCTACCATTAATTAATTAGCTCATTTTATTGTAAATGTCAAAAGTTAATGTAAAAAAATTACACCACTTGCAAACGACAATTTGAAATTACTAAGATAATGGTGAAAAGTGAACAGAATGGAACAAAAAATGGTTTAGTGTTTTCTTTATGATTAAAAGTGAAAAAGTGAAAATTATTGTTCTAAACAATGCAATTATGCAGTGCATTGCTGAATGGAGAGCGTCAGAAAAAAAGCAACCATAAGAAGAGTAAAATTGTTGTAAAAATTAAAACTAGGGTCTGCAAAATGTCCTATACCTGAATCTTCAGAGGAATCTTTATTGTCTGGTAAGGCTTCAGGCTTAGAACTTGAGAAAGACCTATAATAAACCAACAAAATATATAGACAATATTAAGCATCAATAAAGACATAAATGGAATGCTGGATTTACTAATCCTAAAAGTTAAAAATTATTTTAATTAGTGAGAAGTACTTAAAATAAAGTAATAAACCTACTCTTGGACTTGCTCCTCCGTAATATCTTCTTCAACGGAATAATCTAAAATGGCTTTGACTCCAAAATTTCTCATCCTTTGTATCTGAGGTTGAATTGAAACTTGATTTTCTCCAGCTACAAAATGGCCATAAAATGACATTTGCATGGCTTTTTCAAAAAGTGTCTTTCCTAGTACTTTATGGCCCACGGTCATCAGCTATAGAACAAGATTAGTTGCGTTACAATAAATTAGTACGGCCTAGACACATTTAAAGTTGAGACAGAAAATTAGAACCCTTATATTACATTGACATTACACAGCCGTAACGCACCATTAAACCAAGGCAAATTGAAGTGTACCCCACACTGGTAATTTATTAACTTGGTTTTTAAAATGAATTTTACAATTTAGTATTAAATAGGTAAGTATTTAGCAATACAACCGATAAGGAGACACCGAAATGAGACCTAAAACTGTATGTTTATTTTCTTTTTTCAAATAATCGACAACAGCTGGTGACTATCTAGAGCAAGTACCTTTTATGAAATACTAACATTATAATAGATATAAGTACATAATTTATTATCAGCATGGTAATACTGATACCTACATCACTAATAGAAATTGAACAGGATGACTTTCGATAAGAAAATGCTCTCATAGGCTATATGAAAGACATTTGAGAATCAATGTGATAAGGGATCATCCATCAAACTATATCTCTATAAGTGACGTGAGTCGCACGCTACATTTGTTTGCCGATAAATTTAACAACGTCATTGTCAGTGTTGACGTTCACTGCCACGATTACAGACAGATTAATCTTGTAAATAAAAAATTCGGCGGATATAGGCAGTAGGTTTTTGTAGACAGCACATAGTACTTGAGTACTGTATCATTTTCAAAATTCTTGAGGAAATGTATGAGACTAAGGAAATTTATAATTACTTACTGTGTCCTACATTTTTACATAATATAAACCAAAAGCAATATCAACTTTTACCACGTACTTAATGAGTGCGTCCCCTAGTCTTCTTCTTCCTACACGAATTAACATAAACCTGTGATGTGATTTACTACGATCAACGATGGTGATGTGCTAGTGCATTAGCTCTGCTTTCCTTCTTTGGTCACAGCAGATTGAGAATATGAGAAGTAAACGTAGACTTAGATAATTTATGGATAGGTATTTTAAGACAAGCGACGAGGAGATTAACATGCATAATGCATACACTATATATTATTCTCATATATCACTAACCTTGAAGAAAGAACGAAAAATTATCTCTACCTACATACTAATAGACAGAATTCAGGGAAGTTTCAAGTAATACATTTTGTATTCCAACTTATGGTCCTCATATGATTTGAATAGACTCATAATCTCTGAAATTCCCAGCACTCATTTAAATTGTCAATTTAAATCCGACAGAAACCAACTACAACTACATTACGAATTGAGTACATAACCCAAAAATGACAAAGACGACAGTCAATGTCCGAATGGTTTGTGAAACGATCATGCTAATCAATATCTGCACTCTTCACTAATGGCTCAAAACTTTACCTACCATATGTTATCAAAGATTAGACTTAAGATTAAAGATAATTCAATCAAGCTAATTTAATTTATCAGTAGTTATTTAAAGTAATTGCTGATATTCAATGATTTGCTACTAACTGATAAATATATAACTTAATTAATAATATAGAGTTACTGAGCAAAATTTTGATTTCGATATTAATTTTTTTATATTTGAAAATGATAACAAAGTAACACACTAACCATTTGGTTATTCTTGACGAGCCAGCTAATCCCACATAACTGGAAGACCATATAGGCTCGAAGAACTTCTGATGTTTTCTTCGAACGAAAAGCTGCCCTTGCATCATTAAATGTCAAATCGAGCTGATCACAAGATGAGGTGGTTGTATTATTGGACTGACTAGTAGGAGCTGAACTTTGTAATGGGGTGGATGATGTAGACAAGTGTCTCAAACTTGATCCTTGATGAGGATGGTGAATAATTAATTCTTGACTATGATTAAATACATCCGCTACCGTCTTCCCACGTTTCTTGAGCAATGTACTCGGTCTTGACCGTGACTCTATCCAACTTAGAATTAAATGTCGATGATTGACGACCCGATTAACGGCCATGGAAGCGGAAGCAAAATAAAAGTTTTGCCGATATTTCCTTCTTTGGTCTCGTTCTAGTTTTTTTAAAACAATAGTTGGTAGTAAACTAAAAAAGTCTTTTCTTTACAACTTTATTTTGAAACTCTGTCTTCGATCCGATTCAATCTAGTATTTTTAGTTAATTCCCGTCTCACTGTTTTCCAGGTTCAAATCTATATTCTATATAACATATAAAATTCCAAATCAGAAAACTTAATTAGATATATTCTGTGCTATGACAGTATTTCAAAATAACCCATGATTTGCATTCTACATAGGTACACTTTACAGCACTTGTAAGCAAAATAATATGAAAATATCAAATACTGAAAAATGGATACGCATACACACTTTTACCGTAAAACACCAAATAGAAGCCCGGGGTTCTATTTACTCAATTTACTTTTGACCCCCGGGTTCTATGAGAGACGGGGTTCAATACGAGGCGGGGTTCTATTCTTTAATCGAACAACTCCTACGTGCAAGAATTAATTAAATTCCGTGATAAAGTTATTTATGAATTTACCCATCTCAGAAATTTTCACCCGAATACCAGCTTCTACTAACGTTCAATCGTTTTCATGCTGCTAGGTACATAGGTACCTAAGTAAGTGTTAAGAAATCATACGTTGTCTCCTCATAAAACCCCGGGGCTCTATGGGAACTAGTCGAGTAGAGAACGTATAAATTAACTTATAATAAAACACCGGGGTTATATTTAAGGCGGGCTTTTATTCACGTTTTTATCATTTTTGACCCGGGTTGTATGAGGGGCGGGGTTCAATACGAGGCGGGCTTTTATTTGGTGTTTTACTATCTTTACCCAAACACATTTAGTGCACAATATTTTCTGAAATATCGTAGTTTAGACTCGAGTTGAAGTATGGGTATATTTGCATTTCTGGCCCCCTAAACCTGCGCTTTATTATACACTCGAGTTCTATTATACGGAACCCGCGTTCTAATTCAGAGAATACGGTAACCTAATACTAATAATGAATGTTCACATCGTACTACTAACCGCAATAATATTATTATCAAAAATCAGACAAGAGATGACACAATATTATTACGCGTAATTTAATACGGCAGAAGACAAGATTCCAGGGGAAAATACTATAACAAAATTGGACATTTTAAAATCTTTTCGAAAATAAATTGAACTCGAAATTTAGATTTTAGTTGTACCCTGCAGCTGTCTCCAAATTCATGCACGCATATAGTACTTTTACACAGTCACAGGACGAGACGAGAAATACTTAATACTGCATACTTAGTACCAGTCAGTAATTTACTCCTAAGTAACTACCTCTACTATTATTATTATCTTTACCGGGGAAATCAAAATCAATGAATGCGGATATTCCAAAGTGGTACGAATGCATTACGATCTTACACTAACAAAAATTAAAAATGATGGATACATAAATAAATACGTTTACACTCAGATAGCGCCTACAAGCATTTAAAAATAATAATAATAATAATGTAATATATTATGTGATTCCGTAATATGGTACCTTAATTCGCTTCCTTCCTTGAATTGGAGTTGAACTTTGTAGAAGAGAACAAGGTAACACTAAAATAATATGTTGGATAGTTTTACTGGTAAAATGAGTAGAGCGTATTTCACTTTTTACGCGGAGTCAGGTTGTTCGTCTACGTCGATCCTTGTTATGTAAGGAACTGTTTGTACTAAACAGCAATTAAGTATTTGTTTTAGCCTGAAGGTAGTCTGAGTCTTGCCGCTTGTTAGTTTCGTTTGTGGAAATGGGGTCAAGGGAAACGAAAACGATAGAATAGCTTTTGAGAACCCTAAGTAAGTAGTATATTTTTTTAAACCTAACGATATTACATAGGAAATGTTTAATCTTGAAAGCTCGTTGGAAGTGAAATTAACTTTAATTTTTGTATCATTCTTAATATCTTAATATTCTTACATTTAAAATTCAAAATTCAAAGAAGTAATTGTACTCACAGTACCTACGCAATAACAATAATTTTGTTTTACACAATAATATAAACTTTGGGGTGTACCGAGAACTATATTCAAGTCAAGTAATAAAATAATTCAGTTCCGACTAATTAATTAAAATATATAAGGAATATAATGCGATTGTAATTTAATAATGTGAGTAAAATGTAATACAAGGATTAAAGGTAGTATATATATATATATATATTCCTATTCCTGAATAGTATAGGGGACTTCGATACTGACGTTCGAACTGGAGCTGGAAATTGAGAAATCCAGGTTGAGATTTTGGCATATAATAATAATAATATTATAAGTACTTTTCCTTAATACATAGAGGAGGGATGGAGGAGGGCTAGCTTCCCTTTGCTTTTACTTTTTTTTTACTTTCTCGGTCAAGGTGGAGGTGTAGTATCAGGGCAAGTAAAAGATTGACATGACGTCATCATACAAAAAGGAAAGGAAACCTAAACAAAATCCCTACGACGAAAGGATCTATGATCTAAGAATATAAATAAGAGATTTCTCACACAGTTTATTGAACCACCCAGAACCCGTTTACCCAGTAGCACAATTAACTACAAAAAAAGTTGACAGGACCAGGACAAGTTGACAAAATAATTTTTTGTACTACTTACTTAGTAGAAATTATTTTTTATTTGATTACGCTGCTCTTTTTTGAAGATTTGTTTTATTCACCACCGGAATTAATACGGGAGTGAGAGTAAAATTCAAAAGTTCAATATAAAGTATTATTATGTAGTACAGTCGTATTGTCTATAGTAACCGGAAAAGATCGGACGGGGAATGTGAACGCGGAGGCGGAGGCGGAGGTGAGATTCTGATGACTGAACTCAATGGATGCGGACGTCACAGGTTTTAAGCAGATTTTCTTGAAGATTTTTGTTCCTCTATGCGACGTATTCTATCTCCTCAAGAAATTGACGAGAATGACGACACGGTTCCAGTGTCAACTAAAGGAGGAACACGTGACTCGGACGGTCGTGAGCCTCAACTTCAGCCGGTAGCAATAAATTGTCATTCATCTGGAGCTTGACGTCACGAAGAAACTTACTTATGCTTAGGGGGCGTCCTTCAATAATGTGTAGATTTAGAGGAGGGAGGAGGAGACTACCTACTTATGTAAACGTATGACACTCCATTGTGGAAGAACTAAACTAAACGGGGGGGAGGACGGGGGTAAAAAATTTGCATCTTTCTTTGGTATCATTGGTGGACGAACCCTTACGGATTGCCGGAAAAGTGGACACGAGACCACATGCGTGTATGTCACGTGGGAAAGAGAGCCTATGCGGAAAAGTTTTGCTTTTGGTGGCAAATTTATCCTCAAAAGATCAATCTAGAGTTTTAGTAAAAAAATCAGTAGGACTTGTATTATTTAAGTCAGTATTTATTTAAGTAAGCAGTTCCGTGTGGAGTTTCAAGCTAAATTTTTTTAATATTTATTTATGTATCTAATTCTTGGATAAGTAAACGTTAGTTGGACTGCTGGAAATGTACGTTGTTCCAAAATAATTATCTCTCAAAATTAATTGTTCATATTAATTGTTCATAATATATTATAAAGTTGTTCATCCGGTCCACAGTCTGACAGTCCGCTCTGCCCGGCCCGTTGTACAACAGTCAAGAAACAGTTCAACAGACAGTTCGTTTTCGTTCAACAGTCAATGAAATGATTTCTACACAACTAACTACGTTACGTACACGCGTAAATTACAAATGTCTTTCGTAGTTAACAGTGAATTATCTATTTATATGGATTTGCGATTAGGGACAAGTATCAATTTAGTGGTTAGTCTTAAATAACTAATGTTAGTACTTAGTTGTTAGTAGCTTTCTGCCCACACTCAACACTCAACGCCGGCCAAAACTAAATATACTGATACAATTTAATAATTGAACCCAGTCTTGGTTATTAAAGGACAAAAAATTAGTTGCGTTGTGACAGTTCGCTATAGGCAGTCAATTCTTGGGAATATATGTCATGTGTTGTTGTGGATTTGGATTTAGTGTCGACGAAATTGAAATTGAGATGAGATATTTATGTCTATTCATTGATTCATCAAACATCAAATCCTAGTTGCTAGTAAGCGGTAAGTAACATATTCAACATTTTCAATTGAGTGCTATGTTGTATGTGCTATGTGTGCAATTCTTTATCGGCTGGTTTGTGCTGATTTGCTCAAATCAAACATTTGCAATTGAATTGTGTTGTGCAAGCAAATACCAATAAAAGAGTAGAGCGTGGTCAACAATTAGCTGCACCATTTGTTTTGTTTGTAGTATAATAATTTACAAAAGTTGCAGGTATGGCAGCTATTTTAGTTATTAAAAATGTAAAATATTAATGAATATCTGTCATTTGCAGCATGCTATTATCAAGAAGTTGAAAGTAGTGAATTTTTGAACCAAGAACACGGAATAATAACATTTTTTGACTGGTTTCGGTAATATGTACTTTCATTTCCGAAGTTAATTCTCAGTAAAAGTCATACATACTGCATGAAAGTTTTAGTTCTAATTATATATTACTGGCATATAAAATTAATATAGAGTTTGAAGCAATTAACAAGTTCAAGTTGAAAGTGTCTGCAGGTTCGGAATTGATTTTATTTAAGAAGTTTCATGTCGAAGGATACAGTACTATGTTTCCAGTAAGTATGCGAAATGATTTTTTTTTCGTTTGATGTTGTTTAGGTTTTTGAAGAAAACAATTACTATAAAATTTTACAACAATAGATTTTCTGAAGTCTCATACATAGGTGAAGATTCTAGTTGAATCTAGGAGGAGAGCTGTAACTCCTTGCTCGCTAGTGTAAAGAAAACATAGTAGCGTGGCGTCTGAATTAAAGTCATGGCCTGTACCGACGCATCCAAAACTTCCGAACCGGGTTGTCCGGAATCTCAAATGTTTTACCTTGAATATTTGCCTTCATCGGCACCTAATTTGCGTATTAGAGCTGTCAAGAGTGAACACAGCAACGCTAAAAATGCAGAATTTTTAAAGTTTTTTGCCGAATATCATGTAAGTTATATATTATATTCATGTATTAATTCAATCATTATTGGTTATCATGAATTTGATCGAACTTTTTAATATTGAAAGAGAAAAGGTGAAAAATTACACGTCATGTGATTGTATAAGTCTATTGACTGCCTTTCTTGCTACGCATTTTATCTGCAGAATATTGAAATGAAGGAACGTAAAAAGAAAGAAACACCCAAAGCAGAGATTCAAGAAAATCAAGAAACTAAGAAGAAATTAAAATTTTTATGTCCTAAAACTTTCCATTTAAGTACCTATCAGTTTTCTTATTTATTGTCTCAATTGGATTACAATGCTCGGACACAAAATAATACCGGGTTGGAAGTCATATATTTTCTTAAAATAGTGGTTCATCAACCACTACAGCACTCGATTGATTACAAATCGTAAGCACTCTTTTTTTGTGTAGGTATATATTTGCTTGTATTTATATTCAAAATTATACTCTTTTCTCTGTAAAATGACTTATTTGTCTTTTAAAATCAGAAATGATATTGCTAACATGTCAATGGTGGAAAAGCGTGAGTTGGAGCATTCAATGAACTGGCTGTCCACTCTTGGAGGTGCCTTCTCAGCCTTGGGAGAAAATAGTGTACCTTTTGTAAGTATAATAATCAAGATGATTTTTCGTTTTGTTTACTTTTAACAAGCCACCTACATCAATAATTTGTGAATCTTTGAATACAGGCACAACGAGCTGGTAGAGTATCGAAAGGTCAGTTTTTAATTGCCATCAAACTGGGATCCCCTCAAACTATGTCTCGATGTCGGTTATATGCTGCCATTAGCTTGCTCCAGCTAGGAAAACTGAAATTTGCTCGTGAAATTTTAAGAAGAGAGTACGCATATGCAATGTCTCTCCCTGACGACTCTGATCCGCGCTTAAGGCGTATGTGTATTGGGATTTGGTCTAAATTACAATATGAATGGAAATTGAACCGAGCCAAGATAAAGAGCCAACAAAACAAGAGTGCTGTAAATGGAGCAGTTAAAACTGAAATCTGAACTTGTGAATTTTGTAACCCTAAGAGGGAACGAGGGACGTTCTACCTAAAATAATTCCATCAATCAAAACAGAACTTAAAAATAAAATCCCAATCCTTGGGTGGGTTTTTAGCTACTTCTGTGATATTGTCTTGTTCCAGAATTCTTCTGGTGCACCATTTAAAATATAAGCAGATTTTCGTGCCTGTGCTCTTGAAAGTGGTGTCATCCTCAGTCTGTCATGTCACTGTGCCATTCACGCATTACACATGCTAAGGAAAAAGTCGATAATCAGTATTTGATTATGATTAAGCTTGTCCGCAGAATTTTGTTTATTGAGACTGCAATTTGATTGTGCACTTGCTTTCAAATTTTGAGCCAAGAAATGCATACACAGCTTTACAAATAAATTATAGAGATGCCGAGACAATTCAGACTTTCGTGTATTATAAAGGCTTGCAAACTAAAAAAACATCTAGCAATAACTTAATAATAACTTAATAATAATGTTGTCTGCCAAATAATATAATAGTATAAAATTATAACACCACATTAAAATTCATGTGTTATTTTTATATTATATATAGGCATAGGGTCTGATAACATAACCCAGCTTGCAGTTCATTCACATATAGCATAAAAACAAGACTTGGTTTCCTTTCAAAATAATATAGTTGCTTACTACAAAAATGTGTATAGTATGAACATTTCTATGCAAATTATTATGGGTGATAAGAACATTAACAATAGCACCTGATGGTGACCAACTTACTCAGTAACTTGCGCGTATTTGTTTGTTTTGTTTTTTTGCAAAATTCAATATTTTCAAATCACTGCCAATATATTAACCCCAACCGTTTCATACAACAACATAAAATCCTTTTAAAAATCGCACTGAAGTATGGATTATCTCACCAAAATATTACATAATGGCAAAACGAAACAGGAAAAATAAAGTTAAATTTAAATGCTACTGTAGAGTATACTGAAGTTGTAATAATCATAAAATAAAAAATCATCGAGGGGCTACGATAATGTCAAAAATGTGAAGCAGGAAGGCGCGACTCAGGTATAGTAAGTAAGTAAATGTAATGTGAGTGAAGTTGAGTTTATTAAAGACGGACGGAATTTTGCACATTGCAGCGAAGGCAATATATTTGAATGAATTAATGTGCGAGAGCCACATGCCACATTCCTAAACTATCGCTAGAGGATTGGGCAGAGAGCAATTAATTAATTAATGAGGAACATCAATAAGTACAGAAAGCCTCATTAAATGGTGTGAGTATATATTGGTGCTCATATTATAATTATATATTGATCGAGATTGACGTATTTGCCGTCCAGGCACAACTTTATCTTTTACACTATAAAGAAAAAAGGTTGCCTTTTGAGAGAGGCACATGAAACATCATGGATATTGCCTCCAACACTCATTTTCACTAAATTACACTATTACACTTCAAATTAAAAAAAAATAATAAGAACAAAATTTTAGTATACAAAAAAAAGCTTCAGTTAAAAATCAATTCATCATCTACTATACTATAGAGTTCAAAAGTTGAAAAAACAAAAATTAGAAAATAACTATTATTATTGACAAAATGACAAAACGATGACCCTCTGAAAAAATGAAAGAAAGATATTCATATATAAATTCATCAAAATTCAGTCAACACAAGAAAAAGTTAAAGAAAGGAGCGTCGAGGAACAACAAGGTGTTCTAATCCATTTTAAAGTAACACCAATGCTATAGATATAAACTTGGTGCGCACTGATGACTTGACCAGCAAATATATTATTACTTCTAAAAATTAAAATATCTATCAAAAACTACATTAATTTTTAACTGCTACCAATGATGATTTTTTTAGTTAGGCAATAGAGCCTGGCAGTGTTTTGACTATAGAAGAAGGAATAGTATTGAGGGAGGTTGTACAAAACCACAACTACTGAAAAAAACTATTAATTTTTTTACGAGTATTTTTTTCGTAGCAGTAGTTTCACAAACATTCAATCTTCAAAATGAACATTATAAGCTTCCTTATGCTGCTGGGCTTGACTTCTTTTTTTTTCTCTTAAATTGTTTTTTTCTTCTTTACTTTTGACATGAGACATATTATAGGTATGAAGGTAAGTGGCAGAATTTGGAATTGGATTTATTATTTGGGTATAGGTGAACCTTTCAGATTCAGACCAGGGGATGAATCTCTAAGTGGACTTAAAAGAGAGGATTGCGATGCACTTTTATGAAGATCTAAAGTAGTATCCAAACGTCGAGTTTCATTCTCCATCGTCCTTTCGCTCGGATCCATTGAGACATTTCGAAGAGAGTCACCTAGAGCTTGTCTCAGGGATCGAATTTCTTGACCTGTTCGAAAACTACGCGTGAGAAAACTTTGACGACGACGAATCTCTTCACTTAACTGCTCTTTCAAGTGGGTCACTTGTTGCTCTAACCGCTGAATTTGCTGGCGGTAGTTGGTTTCTCGGGCCTCTAGAAGACGCTCAGCTTGAAGTTTGGCTGCACGAGCTCGTTCCAATTCAAAATCACGTTCCTATTTTTAAAAAAAATCACCAAATTTTACGTTTGAGCAACGAAACCACGTGGTACAAAAGGAGAGTTATATCTTTTACCTGTTTAACTTGTGCTGTAACCTCTCCGACATGCTTCACATGACGCCTTTCAAGATCCCTTATTTCAGCTTCAAACTTGGAAATCTTTCGTCGAAGCTCTGCATTTTCTTCTTCCAGGACAGCCATAGCATTGTCCCGAATGGCTGGAAGGGGAGTTCGTTGACCCTTCAATGGAACAGTATCCTTGAGACGCTCAAGCTCCCGGTTTTCTCTCTCAAGATCCCTGATTTTCTCCATCATTGAGTCAATCTTCCTCTGGAGCTCTAATTTATCCGAGAGGGCTTGTCTCATGTCATCTTTCCCAGATTCAGACAACTAATATTTTTTCATTTATAAAAAAATAAAGACATAAAAAAGGTGTCACAGTTGATTTGAATTATATTGATGGAAAAATTAATATTAATGAAAAAAACAAACCGCCATCTTAAGCTGCTTGTCAATAGCACTACGGGTCATTTCTTCAGTCTGCATTCGTAATTTCTGATTCTTATCCGCCAGGATTTGGACTTGACGTTTGAAATCTTGTAGAGCTGCGGATGCGGCCTCCCATTTCTCACTGATGTTATTCCTGTCCTGTTCCAACATGGCTTTGTCCCTCTGTAAACTTCGGAGCTTGTCATGGAGCTGAATGTACTGGGCACTTCCCTCGCTCACGTTCTTGTTCAGCGCGTTACATTTGTCCTTCCAGTCCTGCTCGGACTGGGATGTTTTCTCCAGGGCAATGTTCAACTGCTCCACAGTCATGGTTAAAGATGTGCATCTCTCCTCCAGATCCGTATTAGTTCGGTGATAATTGGCACATTTATCCTCAAGGGATGAAATGTGACTCTCTTTTTGCTGGAGAACTATGGCCATGCGGTTCAAGTCACCTTCCAATGCTCGCATATTCAGCTCCGCCTTGGACCACTTGGACTCAAACTGGCTCTTAGCATCGTCAAATTTAGCTCGGACACGGTCCAACTCATCCTTCAAAGCTTCTTTTTCCGATCGAACCCCTTTCGTTATGTCCTCCCGTGCCTTGACAGCATCTTCCATTTCACGGACTTTAGCGGGGGATAGAGAAAAAATTGTTTTTTATTTAATAATTTGTTACCTTCAACGACTATACCCCCAGCACAATTTCATTGTTATAATGTAAGCAGAGCCGGAAATGCGGCCAGCGCAGGAAGCCCCCGCTGGCCCCGCGGCTTGAATTTTTAAAAAACATGTAAATGGAACATTTTGCAATTTTCTGAATCAAGTAAAAAGATCATTTTGAACTTTTCTAAAACATGTAAATAGAAAATTTTGCAATTTTCTGAATCAAGGAAAAAAATCATTTTGAACTTTTCTAAAGCATGTAAATACAACATTTTGCTTTACCAAGGAAAACCATCAAATAAAATCAAAATGGTGGTTTTTGTATGGAAACCCCCCAAAAACAATTCTTTAATTCCTCCCGGCCCTGAATGTCAGATTAAAATTGTCATTAAAAAAATTTAACAACAGTAATAATTATTACTAAAGGTAATAACTGAAGCTGTACCTTTGTCTGCGAGACGAATAAGTTCCCCATTTTTGAGCGCCACCTCCTTGTCCAGCGTCAGATTGTTTCCCTCCTTTGCTTTGAGTTCAGACCGAGCGGCTTGTAAACCTCGACTGAGCGCGCTCACTTGGTCTTCCAGCTGCGCTCTCACGATTTCCAAGTTTCCTAGCTGATCCTTGGTGGAGGTGAGTTGGGATGCCATTGTGTCTCTGTCCTGTTGAAGAGCAGCCATTTGAGTTTGAAGCATGGCCATGGAGCGTCTCACCGCATCCGGGTTGTCTATCGAGCCGGCTGAGATCCCAATCCGCTTGAGTCCTGACTGAATTTGAGTTAGCTTCGCTTCCGACTCCTTCTTCTGACGCTCCAAATCAGTTTTTTCATCACTCAAATGCTTGAGACGGTTTTCAGCGGATACTAGCTTCGTCTATTTGTTAAAAAAAAGAAATCACAGATGTAGTTTGAAGTAAATCCGTAAACCCCTTTGCAGCATTAGGACCATTAATAAACGTTTACATTACGTCTAATTTGAAGACAATTATTAAAATAATTTACCTGTAATTGCTCCATTTGTTGCTGAACTTGAGCCAAGCAAATATTCAAATTATGTTTTTCTTCCATCAGTTTTTTCTCTCGATGTTTGTTTTCTTCGGCCATTGCCAGGAGTTGATTCTCTCTATTTCCATACCTCTCCTCTGCCTCGGCTAATTTCAATGCCAACCGCTCTTCTTCCCCTTTGGTGAAGCCCAAATTAGACTCAGTCTCCTCGAGCATTTTCTTTGTGTTTCGCCACTGGGATTCTGCTTCATCCCTTCGGTCTGTTTCCGCATCCAGCTTCACCTTCAACTCCGTCACTTCACACTCCAATTTTGCAATGAAGGACCGGGACTGAGAGAGTTGATCCTGGAAATCATCTAATTGTCGAGATGCGTCCGACTTGTCTCTCACTGAAGCATCCAATTTTACAACCAGAGCCCCAACTTCTGCTTCCATGTCGGCTATACATGTGAGAAAACATATTTTTTTAAACAATGCAATTATGTATTATGTTTTTAATATTTGCATTTAATTTTATTCCAAAAATTAAACAAAATCAAAAAAGGTCAATGTTGGCAATTACACAGGTTTGGTATACCTCCTCTAATTCTAATAAAAACTTTCTAATTTAGAGAGAAAGAAAATTTTATTAAAATAAAACTTGACATAATATATGATATTTTTTTCAAATACAGTTAATTATGTGCTAAAGTAAAGTTTTTAAACTTCCGCTGCGGTACAATAACAAAGCTGATGTATTTATAAAAGATTATCAAGTTCAATAGGAAGTCAAGCATGAAAACAAGCTGAGTTATTTTTTTATGCAAATCAGAATAGATGTTTTAAACCTCCACAAAATTAGTGTAGTTTTTTAAACAAAAACATTTTTTTTAACTTAAAAACCTATATAAAATACGGTTTTTTTAAGTTAAAGAGCTCTAAAATACGTTTTTTAAAACTTCAAAACCTCTAAAATACGTTTTTAAAACTTAAAAACCTTTAAAATACTGTTTTTTGAAAGTGTAGCAAAAGTAAATTAGATTTTTTAGGAATTCAAAAGCGCACTTTTTTAAAAATAAACTTGTTTGAAAGTGAAAAAAAATGAAAATTAATCAGAATTTTGAATACTCAAACACTGATAATTATACCCTAGTTGGAAAAAGCAAAATATAAGTGTTTTCTACTTAAAAAATGGTGCCTTGTTGTGGTGACCTTACTGTTAAATCAAACAAAACGGACCTTTAATTCTGTCAAGTTCTTTGAGCTTCGCTTGAGTTTTACTCAATTCCTTCTTCAAATTAATAACATCATTTTCCTTCCGATTGAGATCCTCTTTAATTTGTTCCATGGTCGAACTATTTTTCTCTTTCTCGACAGACATCTCCCCCAGTGTTTTCCTCAACTCCATGATTTCCTTCTTGGAGCTGTCTCCACTCTGGTCCGAGTCCTTCAACTTCCTATGAACATCATTTAATTCCCTCTTCAAATCCGCTTCTCTCTCCTCCGCACTCCTCAGTTTATTCCGTAGCTCCTCAATGTGCATCACGGCCCCTTCCCGCTCCCGATCAATGTCCGTGAGGCGGGTCTCAATTTGCTTCATCGTGTCAATCCCGTCCTGCTTCGTCGTCTCCAGCTCATTCTTGATTTTGATGAGTTCCGAGCGGAGACCTGCCGAGACGTTCTTCTCATGACTGCACTTAGTCTCACACTCCCGCTTGAGACGATCCTTGTCATTCCGCGTGTCATCTAATTCCCGTTCGAGGAGCCGGATTTTATCCGACAATCCCTGTTGATCCTGCTGTGCGAGGAGGAGACCCTGCTGCTTGTCATTTTCAGCTCGGAGAAGTGCTTCCTCATACTGAACCCGCAAACTCTCGATCTGCTGTCGGAGAGAATTAATTTCACTATTTAATTTGTTCGCCTCATTCTTTTTCTCAGTCTCCAAGTCTGTACGAAGATTTCGGAGCTTGTCATCGTACTCGGACTTGATTTTGTCCTCATTAGATCCACCCTCCATTTGAATGGTGGCAATTTGCTGGGTGAATTTTGAGAGGAGACTCGTTTTCTCGCTCTCTGCCTTCTCCTTTTGGTTTCGCATTTCAGCCTCGGTCCTATATGCGAACAATGCAAAGTTTATTACAAATTAAATGCGACGCGAACTAATGCTACATGCAATAGGGCCTGATAATGCGGCCAGCAACGGCAGCGCTGTCTGAATTTTCAAAAAACAAGTAAAACCGGAATATTTTTCACTTTTCAGAAATTTGTAAATAGAATATTTTGCACTTTTCAGAAATGCGTAAATAGAATATATTGCACTTTTCAGAAATTTGTAAATAGAATATTTTGCACTTTTCAGAAATTTGTAAATAGAATATTTTGCACTTTTCAGAAATTTGTAAATAGAATATTTTGCACTTTTCAGAAATGTGTAAATAGAATATTTTGCACTTTTCAGAAATGTGTAAATAGAATATTTTGCACTTTTCAGAAATGTGTAAATAGAATATTTTGCACTTTTCAGAAATGTGTATATATAATGTTTTGCACTGTTCAAAAATATGTAAATAGAATATTTTGCAATTTTCAAAAACGTACAAATAAATTTTTGTATACATTTCAAAAACATGGAAATAAAACAGTTAAACGCTTTTCTGAAAACACATGTACCTACCTACATACAATATTTTGCACTTTTTAGAATCAAGTAAACAACATTTTAAACTTTTCTAAAATATGCAATTATTACAACATTTTGGTTTACCAAAGAAAACAATCCATAAAATCAAAATTGTGGTATTTGTAGGGAAACAAATTGCTGCCTAATAATGCAATTCGTTCGTCTGGCGCTGGTTATACTTAGGTACGATTAGAGGATGTACATAGAATTTTGGAAGTTTATTAACGAAGGAAAATAAATATAAAAAATGGTGAGATTATATACCTCGCTAATTTATCCTTTAAGGAGGTCAATTCAGTAGTCAATCTTGACTTGGTTTCTTGCAACATCCGCTCCACACTCTCAATCTTTTTATCCTTCTCGATGAGATTGCTCTTCAGATTCTCCTCAAGCTCCTCCAAAGATCCTTTCTCCTGCTGGATCTTCTCCAGAGCGTTCGCGAGACTCTTGATGGACGCCTCTTTGGCTTCAACTAAATGAATGGCTTCCATGTGCATCTTCTCCGTGTTGTGCAAGTCCGCTTTGGTCCGCTCCAAAACTTGCATTATTTCCTCTAATTCTCGTCTATATACAAAAGAAAGAACAAAGCATTAATGATTAAAGATGGAATACTTTTACTATGCTTAAAGTGAAAAGTACAACTTCACTTAAATGTAAGAGTTTACACGTAGCGCAAATAACCTCAATAAAAAAAATGGACTTGACGCGTTTTGCCAAACAACTCTTCACAACTTTTGAAAAATATGTAAATAAACCATTTGGAGTCTTCACAAAAACACGCAAATAACTTGTTTTGCATATTTCAAAAACACTCAAATAATTTTTTGTTTGCATATTTCAAAAACATGCAAATAAATGTTTTTGCATATTTCAAAAACATGCAAATAAAAAACACGCAAGTAAATTGTTTTGAATATTTCAAAAAAATGCAAATAAAACACGCAAATACAACAATTTGACACTTTTCGGAATCAAGTAAATATGACATTTCAAAATTCTCTAAAACGTGTAAATACAAAATTTTTTAGTTTACCAAGGAAGCCCTTTACAATAAAATCATATAAATGGTTTGTCTTGCATCGAAAAAAATTGCTGTCTAAAAGGAATTGCTCTGTCCGGCCCTGAATATATATAGAAAGTACTGTAAAATGAAATTAAGGAGAAAATCCATGCCTTGTATGGTTGAGCTCCTCAGTAATAATCTCGGCCCTCTCTGTCCCCAGGCTCATCTCCCTCAAAAATTCCTCCCTTTGAGAATCAACTTGATTTTCTAAAATCATTTTCTTATTCTCTGCTGCATCCGTCCGTGAGACGAGATTCTCAATTTTCGACTCCAAGTCCGTCCGGATTCTTTCAGATTCTAAAAGTTCCCGTCTCAAACTGGCCAAGTCATTCCGCGCATCATGAAGCTCAGACTCAATCCTCGTTTGATCCTCCTCCGCCTGCCGCGCCCTCTCCACCCATTTCTTCTTCTCCTTCTCGATATTCTCCGCCCTGTCCGTCCCCGACCGGAGCTTCTCCCCTAAAATCTCTGCATCCATTTTCCATTTTTTGAGAGCATCCTCACTCCTCTCAAATTGGAAGCAAACATCCTCATACTTAATTGTGATTTCATTCAGCTGAGTTTTCAATGCTTTATTCTCGGATGCATTCCGCTCCTTGTCATCCCCAATGGAGGTGAGTTGCTCCCGGATTTTGACACCGAGTTCCTGTTCTAATTTTAATTGACTCGCAGCAGTCGAGAGCTCGTCCCGAGTTTTGTCCAATTCTATGTTTAGACTGTCCACTTCATCCCGACAATTTGAGAGGACTTTCTCCAACTGTAATGTATATAAATGCATGTTAAGAAGACATTTTTTAGAGAGGTGCGTGTATAAGTGTAGAAATTTTCTCAACCTATTCCGGCAAAAAAAATTTTTATGCGAGCACAAATTTTAAAAAAAGAATAAAAAGTATAGTTGACTTTTTGAATGAAATTACTTTGCTCAGATTTGTGGAAAGATTCTGTTTGACTTTGAGCGCTGAGTCCAGTTCAGAGGCCAATGCTTTTCTTTGATGCTCCAAAATATTTTTTTCATTTTTAAGATTATCCAGAGTTCTCTGAGCAGCATCCCGCTCCATTTTCACATTCTCTAAAGCATCTCGGATTTTTTCATTGACTTCCGTGAGTTGAGCTATTTTCTCCTCGGATTTATTTACGTCAGCCTCCAAGGACTCCACATGACTTCGAGAGACGAGTGACTGCTCCTTGGCGGATGCCAAGCTTACCTGTCATGATAATAATTAAGTACAGATCCAATTCATACGTGACATCATTTGTGGAAGATCCCTAAAAGTTGCACATACCTGAAGCTGATGGATTTGAAGTTGTCTTTTATTGAGTGAAGCTTGGACGGCGGACACGATGCTCTCAGCAAAAACAGTTGGATTCTCGCCACTCTCATCGTAGATGAAGATGGCGGGCGTGGAGGTCAAATGAACGTCGTGTCCATCCTCAATGCTCAGCCCATGTTGATCAAAGTCACTCAGGAGCAACTTCCCGATCTCCTTGAGACTGTTTTGAAGAAGGCCAAGATCTTGAACAGAGACACGATGTAAATCCGCTTCCACCCGCTGTGCTTTCTCATCCAGCTCAGCAAGGGCAGACTCGAGTGAAGAAATGCGGTCATCCCGGTCCGAGAGTTGTTTTCGAAGGTTCTCCTGAGTACTCTGAGATGCACTCAGCTCATGGGTCAACTTTGCGAGGAATGCAGTCTGTTCAGCTTCCTATGGAAAGAATTATTCGTACTCATAATACCGATAATATATTATCATAATAATGATTACAATTATAGCACAAATTTTATTACCTAATGTTTTTCATTGTTTCTATCACAGTTGATTATTTTTTTTTGTGTTTAAAAGTATAATCAGCACTTTTGTTTTTGAAGCTTTAATGTATCATTTAATCAATTTTTGAATCGTCCTTCGTCGCAACTAGTTCGTATTTTGCGCGAGCGCGTAAAATACGAACTAAAAACAACCCATTTACGCGCTTTTTTTAAAGTGCAAAATCTTCCTGTAGTGATTAACCTTAACCTTACTGACTGCAAATTATCATCTAATTTAAGGTTTTAAAAACAACGCGTTATTTAATATGATGATAAAGGACAAGTAAAAATGCCGAATATACGTCATCTGCTTTATGCATTTGTTTTTTAAAGCAAAATGTTCCGTTTGGGATGTTTTTCGAAAGTGTAAAATGTTCCATTTTTGAGCGTTTTTGAAATGTACAAAATGTTTTATTTACAAGTTTTTGAATGGTAAATATTTTTCTATTAACATATTTTTGAAAGATGCAAAATTTTCTATTTGCATGATCACCTATACCAAACCAAAACAAGATATTCGTAATAAGAAGCGCATTTCTGAAAATGTACAATTCCGTCAGTGCTTACTTAAAGTTGCTGCCATATAAAATATAATAGTGTGTTAAAAAGACCCATGCACTAATACAGACCCGCGTACTATTACAGAAAATACTGTACATATAAATTTAGCTGATTGACAGCATTTAGGAGAAAACTGAAAAAATACTTGATGATGCGTGTTTCAAATTCAGAGTGTTATCAGAACCAGAACATGCGGAAGCCTCTGTGATTTCTGATTCAATAGCTTATTCCCTTCTCCGATATAGTACCGGTACCGGAACCGGTAGTAGGTTTAAAAGCGAGAAAAATAAATATAGATACATAGATATAAGGAAAGAATATAGGCGCTATAACTCGACTTGAAACTTGAACCATGATACTAATACTAAATGTAGTAATAAAGTGCCTACATATATCATATACGCAAACTTGACTACATACACCTAGAATTTCGGAATTTAACTCTCCTAACCGACCAAACCAAATATGTCATTCCCTTCCTGAAAAATTGAAATATAGACGGAATCAATAAAAAAAAATGTTGATAGCCGCAGTTGATGTTTTTTTAGGTCGCGTGCTCGGAGACAATGACAGAAAAAAAAGGAAATTTGCGGCAGTTTCTCTCTCTCAAGCCAATCATCGTCATTATCATAATAATAAAAGACAAGGAGAGAGAATATAATATATAGTGCACTGTTTGGACGGACTTCCTTTCCCTCTATATCTGCCCCATTTTCCATTTTTTTCTCCTCCTTTTTGAACTGTTTGTTTGTGTGTATGTGGCCATAATTCAAGAACGTCTTTATTCCTGTCTCGTTAAGTTTTAAAACAGAATGAAAATGAAAACAAATCATAGTGGCGTGTGACTCGTGAAAAGATGTACCTACATCCGATTTCGCACTCGCATTCATTTTTTTAAATCGTATCGTGGTTCTACTTTTCTACTAGTACATAATGGGGCAATAACCTAAATAAAAAGACGTAATTAAGTAGGTAGGTTCATATATAGGAAATTATCACGGGAGACAGACTCAGACAAGATAGCAGCTGTTTAGAAAAAAAAACTAGTTAAAAGTTGGTGAGATAAAGATAAAATTATAGGATGTGCTATATAGATGCAGGAGACAAATTCCTTAACCATAGAATCAAATGCCTATATTATTATGTACCTACCTACTAACATTTAAAATCCAGTGTTAAATTATAGTAGTTAGGTGTAAGTATGTATTTTCATTTTTCACGTGTCAGTTTGAATTTTTCGGATTTACAAAGTTTACAAAAGGTACTGCTTTTAAAACTAATTTATCCGTATTCTAATGTCAAGTGTCATTTTGTGTTGATTGGTTCATTGGCCACAGTTTAGACGTTGAGGATGCACTACAATTTGTGCAAATAATGTAAAAAAAACAGTAGGTAATGTTTATTAAATATGCACAACTGCCCTCTCTCATGAATGTCTGCTGGGAAATAAAATCGATTGCATTTTTATGAAAATACTTACTTATCTTTGTATACCATGCATCTGTAATCGACATAGACCTAGATTTAAGGAAGCTAATTACCGCTACATTTAAGTGATACAGTATATAAAGTAATTACAAAATTACAAATGAACTAATTACACATGTTTCAAAAAATCAAAACCGTATTAATTGCACTATTCTAGGCTGTCAAAAAGAGGTACAAAATGGACTAATAAATACAATTTTTGTAAATTAGCGCAAAATATTTTAATTAATTATTTTTAGAGCGCGCAAAATATTTTAAATACTTGTTTTTAAAGCGCGCAAAATGTTGTACTTCCTTATTTCTAAACGGTTCAAAATATTTTAAATAGTTTGTTTTTAAAACACGCAGAATGTTCTAACTATTCTGCGTTTTCTATTCTATTCTTTTTATAACCACAAAACGTTCTAATTGCTTATTTCTTAAAGATGTAAAATATTTTAATTTCTTAAGAGCGCAAAATATTCTAATTTACACGTTTTTTAAAAAGTAAATTAAGCGTTTCAATTGCTATTTCAAAAAGGTACAAAATATTTCAATTTCTTGTTCGTAAAAGGTATAACATTTTTAATTACTCTATTTCTAGAAGATACAAAATATGTTAAAATACGGGTTTTTAAAACGCGCAAAAATGATCTAATTACACCTTTTTTAAATTGCAAACTGTTCTGTGTAGTTTTTGAAAAAAAAAATTCAAAATATGTTCATAATTTTGCACATGAATTTAAAATAGCAGATCCCCAACTACAGGATGAATTAAAAAAATTCAGATAAAAATGTTGTGTACTTGGATACACTGTTTAAGAATTGTCTTCGTGTAGTGTATTGCTTCTCTAAAGGTAAGTAAGGGATCAACCACTAATGACGTCATCGAAAAATCCCTGTTTTTACGACCCTATGACCCTCCTATTATTAGCTTAAATATTACGTAAATGGGTATCTTTATAGGATGGGGTGTCATCAATAGCCAAGTAGACCTATTGACCATGATATCCATGACGTCATTTGTGGAAAATCCCTAAGAAGTCAGTGTAATGTGCAGTGTAGGCACTGATATAAAAAAGCTTAAAAAATGTTCAGGTTCTCGTCCTCCGCCGCATAATTACACATGGAACATTGACCCACAAAATAAAAAATGGTGTGAAGGGCTCATACCTGGTGTGGATTGGGCATGGTGACAGCCGTGATGAGGACAGCGGATGAGATTTGATTGGAAATGCGAGCAATGGTATTCTTGAGCTGCGCCATATCTCGTCCCGTTGTGGACTTCATCTCTGAGAAATCCCTCTTGGCCGAGGACACTTTCTTCCAGAGTGAAAGGAGTTTGGAATGTTCAGAAGTGTAGAAATCACTGTAGGCCTGTTCTTCCGCCTTCCATGCGTTCTCTCTCTCCGCCATTTGTCGTGCCAGCTTCTCCCAGTCATCCGACAGTTTTTGAAGATCCGTTGAGAGAGCATTGTTGATCTTCCGCGTCTCATCCAACTCACTCCGAAGCTCCCGATTTAAATGCATTAAATTATCATTTCGATTCCGCTCCTGCTCCAGCTTCCAGTGTGCATCCTCAATGTCATTTGCTGGAGTCGTCCCCAAGCCACCCACCCCTCCCCGCACAGAACCAAAATCCCCCATGTGACCACCCCCTCCAGCCGTGGGGGAGTCAAAGTAAAGCTCCTGAGCTGTGGACTGCCCCAATTTTGACTCCAAATCCGTACATCTTTGCTTGTATTGGAGCAGCTGGATTTAATTGATGTTTGTTGTGGTGGAATAATTATAATAAATTATTACAAAAAAGAAACACGCTATTAAAATTAATTCCAGGTATATAAGTTTAGCGTACGTTCTCTAATAAGACGCTTTGCGTACAATTCAAACTGGAGCTTCTAATCCCCGCTTACAATTAATTAGAGACCCCCGTGTGGTATTCAAAATTGAAAAAATTAGTCCTAATAACTTACAATTAGTAAATTTCAATAAGGATTTTTAGCTTTTATATCCTTTTATTCCCATATCCAATTTAAGCTAGGATTAAAATAAGCTATATGTCAAATAAACTACATGAAGTAGATGATTAAAATGTTAATTATTACGAGTTTTTGAAAATTTCACAATTTTCAATTTCTATATGTTTTTGACAAGTGCAAAATATTCTATTAGCATGTTTTTGAAAAGTTTAAATTGTACTATTCACAAGTTATTGAAAGGTTAGAAATAATCAATTTGAATATTTATTAAAAGTACAAAATGTTCCGTTTGTACGTTTTTGGAAAGTTTAAAACGTTCTATTTACGTGTTTTTTGAAAAGTGCAAAATGTTCTACTTACTTCTTTTTAAAAAGTTCAAAATATCCTATTTAAATGTTTTTTGCATTGTGGAATATGTTCTATTTACACTCTTTTAGGATCTTGACATTCTTTTTGTAAATAGTGCATTTTGTTTTCAGCAAAAAATGGATATGGGCAACTTTGATTCTTTACTCACGTTATAATACTAATTCTCAACACTACCCTAATTCAGCTGCATATATAGGGGTATTTTAGGTCATACCCACGCGTACTAGCAGAGACCCGCGTGCACTACTAAATCTTTGGGATTAGAGACCCGCGTATAGTATTAGAGAAAATACGGTATAGGGACATTAATTAATTGTAATTGAGATTTTGCTGTTACTTTTGACTGGAGCCGAGCCACTAGGAGAGCCTGCTGATGTTGAGCTTGGCGGTAGCTCTCAAGACGTCGCTTGTACGCGGACGTCTCTTCCTCGATACGACTCTGAACGACGGCGGCCGCCGCAGCAGTCCCGCCTTTGTCCCCGCCAGACATCATTCCTCCACCCCCAGCACGTGGGAGATGACTTACGGGTGTCGTTAGTGAGAGGGACGGCGTTGAGGCTGGTAGTGCCAACGACTTGAAAAAAATAAAAAAGTAAAAAAATAAATAAATTACAACTTTTCTTCACTCCATTTTTTTTCCTTCTACAGTGTAAGTATAGGTTTCCTTTCTCTTGTTATTTTGATTTTCCCATGTACTGATTTTTAAACGATCAATCAAAACCAATGGCGGCCCGGTGACAGGTCATCACGACAAAATACATTGGGCTCGTTTTCTGAGAGTGCGGACATTAATTCCTATAATTTATGAATCTGAGTGAACCCATTACTCATATGTTTACTTTATAACTATTGTACTCTATTATGTATGTTAAGAGTTTTTGCGAACGCCGCCATCAAATCCTTATGTATATAATAGAAGGAAGTGTGGACATTCTAAAATTAATTGTAAACTGTAATGCAGAGACTTTTCAAGTGGGAGAATTGACGAATTATGCGGGTTGCATAATTAATACAAATTCAAGTGTTTTTCAACGTATTTTTCAAACTAGTTTTGAGAAGAGAAATAATCTCCCGAGGAAATTAAAACCATATGTACGTATCGTAGCTCGTAGCCAATTAGTGACTTTAAATAACTTGGCTCAACGACACCAATTGCCTACTGTAAATTGGTTAAAGTTACACTTGAGCGATCTTGCTCCAAAGACTCAGAAAAACGCTGTTCTAAAAAAGAATGTCGCCCATTATGACTTGATACAGGGGTTTTTCCGTATATAAAAATGTAAGACACCAGTTTCACGAGGAAACTTAACGAATAAAAGTTACATAAACAGTAACTTATTTAAAAAGTTAGTCTTCAGGTTCTCGCTTCCTTTAACAATGGTTAAATCTAAAAGCGAGATTCTTATGGGTAACAATTGCTAACTTTTATCATGCCACGACAAATCAAGGCCTAGTATAAAAAACACTGACTAATTGTAAGCCACCGATCTTCACATATTGCTTACTTCAATAAAGCCAAATTATGCAGTAATATCAAAAAGTGTGACAGAAGAAAGTTGTGTAGCATCACAGGTGATTGAAAAATAGCTGAGATAATTCCGCATGTAAAAGTATAAAAACTCACACTAACACTTACACAAGAATTAAAAATTTTGTAAAGGCATAAAGACATTTTTAAAAGGAGCTGACGCAAAGTGTCGCAAAGATACCTGACACCTGTTCCTGGGACTGCGAGACCCTATCAATAAGCGGGGAAACCAAAAGTATAATCAAAAGTAATTTTTGTTTAGTTTTCTCAATCTTTCAAAATACTGTATTGTGAAACTACATTTTACACCTGCGAGATGAAGTATTACGAATTGAAAAAAAAATGTATACATTTTTTCAAAACATTTAAACTGAACTACGACGTCCAGTGGTATTAAACGGTAACGGTAGCGGTACAACATCCTCCGCTTTCAAATCAGCTTCCAAAAAAGTATTAAAAAGTAGCGAGGCATAAAGATGGGGAATTACATCCCTGTTTTAAAATAATATGATGAAATTGAAAAGAAACTTAGTAATTTTGCTGTCAACAAAATAATTTTTAAAAAATATATTTTTACACAGTCTTGCACATGCGCCAAAGTTGTATCACTATCCAACGATATTAAACAAGAAAAAATCAACGACGTTAGCAATAAAATTGCTGGTTATCTATTTTCTGTATGGTTTCGCCTACGACTATAGTGTAGTCGTAGTGCTATACAAGTGCCCCTCGTGTGGAAGATCTCTTAAGGTTCCTTTAATTAATCATGCTCAATAACCCAAGCTGTCTTTAAGGCTTATCGAATACATTCTGTAAATATCTATACGTTCTCACTCACCTTCGGTCGGGGTCGCCTGGAAAGATCCATGATTATTTACAAATATATAACAATAATAATGATTATTATATTTGAAAATAAATTTCAATACAAGAAAAAACAACACTGTCTGAATCGACACTGAACAACTTAGAACTCAACAGCAGGGATGAGAGATGAGAGAATTAAATATCTGTCTGAACAAAAATATTTTTTGTCTCTTGCTTTAATCTTGTTTTAAGAAGGGAATAAAGGGAAGACTACATATACTTATATGAAAGAAGTGAGTCCGGGCAACGGGGGGAGAAGCGGACCTCCGTAGCGTAGATGACGAAGACGAAGACGAACTCGAAATGAATCGACCTCTTCAACTGAAACACCAAGTTAGACTGGTCAAAAGTTCAAACGAGTTGAAGCAGAAAAATACCAAGAAAATCAAAGAAAAAAAATTTTAGGGAAAGAAAAAATGTTTGAAAAAAAAATTGCTAGAGAGACAGCATTATAAGATTAGATTAAGTTAACCATGGGAAGACAAACATGTGTTTAATAGCCGGACTCAATTGGCATTGGCAAATCAGGCTTCTCTCACATTTTTGAACATATTATAATAGACTGACATGTTAATCTGTGTGAGTCTGACTGAGAGAAAAAAAAACAAGTATATCCACCATCCACCATGTATTAAAAGAAGACCAAGAAATAATACCCGGACGGACCCGGGTAAAAGGGATCCTAAGTAGTATCTTGTCTGTCTCTGCTCTCATATGGCGAACGGTAAATGGTTAAATTAGCCTGCCTTATACATAGTCTCGGACTTTTGGTCTCGGTCTCCGGAACTCTGCTGCTTTTTTGGTCGTAGCCAGGAGTCCGAAGCTTCAGAAAAAAAAGTGATGATAGCGTGAGGATACGCAATTCTTATTTTAAACATTCTGGATGGCACCGACTGTCACCCACAAAAAAGAGATTCAAACACATATTCCTATATACATATACTTTTCCTATCTTTACCATATGCCCCTTTTTTTGTCTTATCTATCTATCCATCCATCCATCCATCCATCCATCCTCGCTCATCAAAAATAATATCCTGAGAAGAATGTCACTGACCAACTGACCAGCAGCAGCAGACATATTATGTACATATAATTAGAGAGCATCTATATACACAGACAGACGAGACAATGAAGTACATTTTTTGGTTTGTACCTAAACTTATGTATATAAATTCTACTACTACCGGTACCGGAACCGGAGCCGGAGCCGGACCGAAACGCTAACCTGAATTCTGGGTGAAATTCTTTGTCGTGGCTGTTGCTGTTGTTGTTCATGATCATCCTCGTGGTCAACGTCCACATCTCCCTCGTCTTCTGAGAACACAATCGGAGCCCTCGACCTCGGACTGATCAAATTTTCATACCCTGACATGATTATTTTTTCTTCTTGTTGTAATTTTGTCGATTTTCTGTTTCTTTTTCTTTTTTTTTCTTTTTTATTATTATTTCACAAGCAGAAACGCAGGAAGAAAACTATACGCCTCACTCCCATGTCCCATACCATTCCATTAAAATATTGACGAATTTACGAATTTACGATTTTATGGATTGACGAAGTTACGGATTTACGGATTTACGATTTCTTTTTTACGAATTGACGACATGAAAAATAAAGCGAAGATATCTCACGAATATGGAATGTAGAGAAAGTGGATGCGAAACTATGTAAATTATTTATTCATTTCATAGGTTTTTTTATATTTGTATCTATTCCTAGAGTTCTATTCATATTTTTTGTTATTTAATAATTTTTATTCTAACGATATTTGAATGTTTTTATTAGTATTGTTTATTGATGAAAGTGGTACGGACGGACGAATATTGCGTCGAGTATTTATATATTCAATGGCAGCGACAACGAGTATAATGTGATATGCAAAATATTTTACGTTATTTAAGTTATTTTATTGTATTAAAGTCAAAAATCTTCTTTTTTGCAGGGGTATATATGTCACTTTGGTTATGGTGCTATGCGGACTAAAAGGTATATATTATTATATCATGTAGATTTTTTTTTGGCTTTTGGCTTGAAGGGCGAATTAACGGTAACGGGGATGACGGCTTGTTCACAAAAGCTGACAGGGCAACTGTCAAGAGACACGCGAATTTAATTAAAAATAATCTTTTCCTTTAAAATGCAGTGCTCTCTCTCTCTCTCTGGAATGTTGCGTGGTGGTGGTGGGTGACATGGAAAATTCTTTCTGGAATCTCGTTTTCTTCAGTATATTATGTTTATATTATACAAAAATACATACTATTTAATAAAAGTCAAAGTATGAAAGTATACAGGCTTCTTATTATAGGTAATATTGCCGCAGAGAGCATTGTATTATTTATGTAATAATGTTTGTATTGTATATTTAATCTTTTTTTTAAAGGAAGTTATGAGGACTTCTTTGACAACTGGACTATCTTTGATAATAATGATATTATCTCGTTGAGAATAAATTCGGATTGCGAACCGAAGATTATGATGATTATGATGAAGCGAGGCGAAACTGAATTAAGGGACCGATACCGATGCCGATGCGATGTAGGACTGACAGACAGTTTTGTTGTCTTCGGTTCGGTTTCGGTGTTATAATCAGAGAGAGAGAGAGAGCGTTGACAGGTTCGTTTATCAGACGTTCCGATCCTTTTTTTTTACCTTTCTAGTCTACAAGAGCTACGTGACGTCCACACGTCTTCAATACTCGAGAAATTTGAACATTCCCATTCTAAGTAAGTAAGTATTTTATAAATGGAAATGCCTGTACATCCGGGTGCGGGGAAGAGACCGCAAGAAGGGAAGGGAAAAATCAAAGCTAGGGAGGTACATACAAAAATTCCTACAATCTACAGAATTCTGGAGAATTTGGAGTTTGGATGAAACTGCGGACTCTCGTATAATATCATATTATATACTCATCCGTCGATCCCTTATTGCCTCTCTCTCTCTCTCTCTCTGCGTGTCCAGGAAACGAAAGTAAGTATGGATTTAACAGTGTGGAACCGGAACGTTCGTTCGTCTAAAAGAACTGTCTCAAGGAGTCTCAAAACTTCGTCTATAGGTAGCTTGGAACCAGGGCCGGACGAAAGAATTACTTTTATACTTTTAGGCAGCAATTTGTTTCCATACAAAAGCCACCATTTCGATTTTATCCAATTTTTTCTTTGTTAACCCAAAATGTTGTATTTACGTTTTTAGAAAAGTGAAAAATATTCTTTTTACTTGATTCAGAAAAAGGCAAAATATTCTATTTACATATTTGGAAAAACGTGGGAAATGTGTTATTTGCATGTTTTTGAAATGTACAAAATAATTTATTTGCATGATTTTGAAAAGCCAAAACGATCTATGTACATATTTTTGAAAAATGCAAAATGTTCCATTTACGTTTTTTGAAAATTCAGGCAGCGAGGGCTACCTTTGCTGGCCTTATTATTCGGAATCCGGCCCTGCTTGGAACTAAAGAGCTAAAGCAACTAGATCTACCTACTGGGGCTACCTATAGTACAGATTATAGTAGATAGTCTCTCCATTCTCCAACATTGTAACATGTCTAGCACTAATACAAATTCAGATCAATTAAAGTGTCAAGAGAACTGAGAGAGCTGAAATAAGGAAATGGAAATCAGGATCAAAACAGAAGCTATGGTAGTTGAGGAGTATCATAGGCGAGTCAATAGTCTAATCGTCCTTTTTAGCTCAGCTAGTTAACTATCGACATTCGGATTCGACATTCGACATCGACATCGACCCGGCCCGACCAGACCAGACCAGACAAGTACCCGCTGCGACCCGCGGATTGTAAAGAAGAAAACAAATATGTATATCCTGTGTGTATATAAGTATTTCTATTTTCTACTACAGATACAGATTTTGATGGGAAGTTGAGAGTGGAAAGAAATCACGGATCACCTACTACATATTTGTACTTTGGTATATTTCTATACAAATATATATGAAAACGAAACTTGTTTATTTTCTCCACGATTAATCATAACCCGAAAAGCCGAAGCCAAAGACAAACTCTGACTCTACCCACAATTCATAATTTATGCACAGACACACACACACACACACACACAACACACACACACACACAATATCTCGTGCATTATTTTTTTAAACGTACACGTTTACTACTTTTTTTCTTACCTTTTTTTACGCTTTTCTCTACACACAGATATATTTCTATTTTTCTTAAAGAGTATCGATCTATTTTTAATGGTAGGTAATAGGAAAATAATAGTAACCCATCAACCAACGTCAACATCTATATAACAGAACATAGGTAACAATCATCATATAGTAAACATAGTACTATATACTTATCGTTAGTGCGCTAGTTTTCCAATTGTCATTTTGCCCATATTTCATATACGTTTTTTTGATTTTGATTTTTCGGGCATGAATGAAAAATAACAAGAAAGCTTTTTTTTTGAAGGAAATAATAACAAGTAAGTATGAAGTAAAGTGCATTAATTTCTCTTACCAATTAAATCTCGTCTTGGATCTCTGTCAGGCCACATTGGTATTGGTATTGGTGTCCGTGTCGAGCATTGTTTCGTTGTAGCATTATTAATATTAGTATTATTATTGGCATGGTCAGACTTTGGTTTTGTTTTAATACTGTGTATCCTTATCAACTTGTGTAACTGGAATCATTTCTTAAGGCCGAGGATACGACGTCGTGTATCGTCCCAACCAGTACTGATACTGATATATTCACTCACACAACAGCAACAGCCACAGGCCACAGATTACAAAGTACAAGCTTCTTCTCTTGCTTGTGAAAGACGGCGGCCAAAAAAGAGCGAAGCACTTTTACTTTTACTTAATTCATGGTCTGACTTTGGTGTAGACGTAGAGTACTTTACAGAGAATTTGTATAGAATACAGCAGGGTATAATGTAATACAAATTGAAAAAATTATTTTTTACAAAATTTTGAATTTTGAAACACTCAATTTGTATATTTTGTAGAATAATGTCAGAAACTACTTAGAAATAGGGTGAAGGAGACTTTTTGGTGACAACTTTCAGTTACAAAACATTAAAAAGTTGAAAAAGGGGACAGGAAATGACACAAGGACATCGAAAAGACAACGCAATCACTGTCACTGTTGTATCCTTCCTTCCTTTCCTTCCTATACTACTAATACTACATACATTGTGTCGTGAGTTAGTTAAGTTTCTAGTTTTGTTGTAGTGTATAAAATAAAAAGTCCTCTCAGTCAGTATCAGTAGTGAAAAGAAAAAAAAAGAAGAAAATCAATATAATAAACTTAGGAAAGCACAAATTAGATTTCATGTCCCATTGTCTCTCTCACTTGTTATTTCCCTATTTATTTTACCCTTAAAAGCTCAACATCGACATCCCGATTCCGACATATTATAGTAGACAACATACGGACGGACACCTGGATCAGCCGGAGCTGGTTACCACGGTGGCGTATCGATTTTCGCGCTGAAAACATTAGATAGAAATAAGAGCATGGTTCTTTTTTCATCTTTTTTTCCTCTAACCTCCGTCTCCCTCCTTCCCTTCATACCTCCGGATTTAAATCTCTCTATTCTACATAATAATATTATTTTGTCCCCTCTATCAAAAATGAAACCGAGCCGTCACCGCACGGACTGTCATGTGTGAATAATTATGTATTTCTGTTTAAGTCTCTGCTGACTGCCAGCTTTATTAGCAGGTATCCCTTTGATAAAGCAAAAACACTAATTTATTTTCTACTCACGTCTACTTAATAAACTTAGGGCTGAGTGAGAACTGAGACTGTAACATGCCATAGCACCACTGACACTGACCAGATTTAGATCAGATCAGCAGACCGACAGAGACGGACCACTGACTGCAGTCAAAATTTCTTGGAAGTAGAGTGCTACATCCAGCCACTGTTGTTCCAGACTTGTTAGAGAAATTGCTGCACATTTTTTTTACATATGTTAAAAACTTTAGCACGGAACCGGTAACGGTAGATAGTAATTAGTAATTACTATAGTATCTGCGTGAGGCTCATAATAGAAATACATACTATAATATGATTTATGCCAAAATTAAGTGTGAACATTTGCCTTGAGAATACTATATAATTTTATCAAGTTTATTTTAACATGCTGTAAAATATCTCCATACTTCTTGTTACAAACAGTTTCCAACACATTGTAGTATTTTTATTACATATTACATATTTATTATATGATTAACATATCGTACAAATTGATAAGCTACTTAAAAATACACAAACTGTATAATATAATGCATCCCTAATTTTCATGTACGGCTGCTACACTATAGTAATTTATTATTATTAAGTATTACTAACTAGGGTATTTTAATTTCTGCGGTTCTAGAAACAATGCTATGCTATAATATTATAGTTTACATTTTCACAGTCAAAGTCAACAGTAGTAGTAAAGGTATTCATATATATAATATATAGTAGGTCGTATAGAACCAATTTAACGTAATAGTGCCAGAATCCATCTTTTGAGTAAAATTAAATGAACAAAAACCAACAGAATATTATAATATATTTTCATAATTTTCACATGTAGACAAATATCAAAATCAACGTCGACCCTGTCGACGGGGATACTACTACAATGATACTTTGATAATTTTATAAATATGACATTTAAATTTTTCAAATTCAGAGGCTTAAATAGAAGTTGTTGTAGAAAGTGTACACTTGAGTATGAATTTAAATTCAAATTAATATTAATTGCAAAACAGTAAAACTATAATGTGTTACATCTCACCATTTCTTAGCTTTCTTTATAATGTTATTGTTACTGTACACACATGACACATACACTTTTATTACTAGTCCAGCACATAAAGATCAACACAGCTTAATTCAAAATTCGAATTAAATCAAGCTAAGCGAAACTTGAGTAAATTTGTAGATATCTAGTTCATGTTGATTGACTGACGGTGATTAAGTTTTCAGGTTTGATTGGGATTGGTTACTGTAGAGTCATGAATGACAGGGATTGCTGGACCACAATCAAATATGTTTTATAAAGGAAGCGAGAGAAAGATGAAAATCAAAAGCTTGGGATTATAGAGTAGTCGATTATCATTGATTTTGTTCTTGGTTTCTTCTTTTGATTTTGTATTTGGATGTTGTTATCGTCTAAGGTAATTTCTGTTTAAAATTCACAGTGTGAACATCCTGTACAGTTTTTACAAGCCAAAGTTCCCATTGGATCCCAGGCAGGAAGAATGGTGGGTTCTAAGTCAAAGACACTCATGACTTCAGGTGGCACCAATGATTTGTCCACAACCAACTCAAAGACGAACTCCTTGAACCAGTCAGCACTCATTACAAAATAGCCCTTTTCTCCTCTATCATCTCCCCAAGAATTCTCAACGCGCCATTTCGTAACTTTCCCGTTATCCTGTGGTTAAAACAATTGTACTATTATTTTTTAAAAGTTAAGTGTGTGACAAATTAACAATAAAATTACTTATTGAGCACAGCGCACTAGGTTAAAAAATGTTTATAAATTGCCACAAAAATGAAAACATGAATTACATCCAAAGAGCAGGCGGTGAAAACCATCGCATGAGTCATACATGATTCACCATAAATGAGGCGCTCCGCTTTCGTCAGCCCTAGCGACACATCCGTTCCGAACACAAGAGAATAATCGTGGCTGCGATATAAAATTAATTAGATTTAAATCCAAGACACCGCAAAAACAATTTATAGCGTGACAAAGTTCAAGGCGAGTGCCTATGTGGATTAAATTGCTGTATTCAAAATTACTTACATTGTAAGATCTTCAATTCCAGCTTTAGCAGAAAATCGTTTTATAACTTCACATCTAGCAAAGCAAATTAGAAACATAAACTATTGTAGTAATTATATAGTACAGAATTGCATTATATACACATACTTAGAATTTGCAACATAGGAAATAGTAATTTTGTGTACCCAAACCAAACTGGATCTCCTTTTTTGATACTTTGTACGGCAGCATTTGCTAGTACATCGATGTGCTGATTGTTGTAAATGGTTGGACTCCCACCCACAACATTTCCTAAGCAATCTATCGTGTAGGCTTTATTGTAGGGATGGAATTCTCGAGGGTCATTCACAAGACAAACCTATATGCACAATACATAATACATTACATTCTAATTTGTGTCATCAAAGAAGCAGACAATGATCACGTCAGCCCACTAATAACAAGATTGAAAAATCTGGGTACATAGTTTGGAAAATATAAATTTCGAAGTATATATTTTACCTTATCATCTATTTTGTAGACCGGCTTTACGTACTCCTCATAAAATTTTAAGGGAGTGATTGGCCCAACTTTGTGGTAGTTCTTGGATTTATCATAATACTCCCAAGTGAACTGATCTTTTGGTACACCCAAACATATAGAGATAATACGAAAGATTTTTTCCAGCTGTTCATCTACTTTAGCTTGAACCTCCTCTTTCGATTTACCTTCCTGCATTAAACCACGAAGTTCCCTGCAAAATTCTCGTAGCTAAAATCAAAATTCAAAAAATGTATTTTAATAATAATGGAACCATAATCATAATAATGCAACAAATTACAAATTACACCAAATACGTACACCAAATTCCCGTACACCAAACACGGGAAAAAATTAAAGATATAATCAGTTTCTAATTCTAAGAGGTCTTGTCCTGGTTTATATAGATTTTATTTTACCTTGCTACGGAGAATAGAATTTAGGCGAGAGGTGGATTCTGAGCTGAATGACTCTTGGAAATTCTTTTTTGGCATAAGACCGTACCGTAGGACAAGATTGGAGACCATCGTCCATTGACCTCCATCAGAGCACGGGTCCTGCAAAAATAAAAGAATAACAATTGTAGTTAATTCCTCACACCACATGTCTGATATTTTAGAGTCGAAACTATTCCGAAACTATATACAATTATTATCGTATAATATAGTGCTATAATATAGTAATATAGTGCTATAACATAATATATTCAGAACAATAAATTTAGTATTTGCTTACTTGCAACAAAAACGAAATAAGGCGTCCATCCACTTTCTCACCGCGCTGATACGTTTCAACAACATTATGTAGAAAATAGTGACAACGTTCAAGCTGAAATAAAATCAAAAGTTTTCGTTGGATATTACTTACGATTAGACTACACTTTTCAGTTCTTACACGTAAGTATTTATCACACAAGAAATATTTCCTTGGACTTTGTTAACAAGGATTGGGCTTACTTTGTCATAAAAGAAGAGGTAAGACTGACTGAACTCAAATTCATCTATGTTATAGTGCTTCATGAATGGAATCCTAACACAGTTAAGAAAAGCGAATAACCAGCATCGGCCACTACTTTTTTGATTAGTGATTGGTTTCCCTTCACTTTCAATCTAAATATTTCATGAGAAAAAGATCGCAGAAACTTATTATACTCATATCTAATAAGTGACATAAGGAAAATTACAAAAATAATATGCTATGTATATAATGCCATTATTTAAGATATCAACTATTTTTGCTTGCCCGATTGTTAAAAACATGATTGATTTCATCTAGTCCGGCTCGGTTGGTACACAATTCAATTGGATCCGTCCGGGCACACGCATTTTGAGCCAACACATTCTTGCTGTCACTATAAAATTTGCTTTTCAGGGAAGTTAGCTTTTCCGACGTAAGAGACACTATTTACAGTAAAAAAAAATACAAAAAATTCATTTATGTTACTGATTTTTAAATGTAATTTAACAAGCAACGCAGAACACAGCAAAATATACACACAGCTTTGAGTAGTTCATTTTTACAATTTTCTGCACCATAATTCAACATAGTTTTTTCAAATACTAAGTTCTTAATAATTACTACTTACTAGCGGCATTTCTGACATTCTCATATTCATATTTTTTAAAAGCCATTTAATACGGTATCATTAAAATGTTTTATAATAATCCCGTTTCCTGTGCATCATCCATTTTAGACTTTAAGTAAATTTTAAGATTAATGTTTACACAATGACTAGAATGAATGTTGACAGTAGAAATCTGTGATTGTAATGTAAATTGAAAGCATTGCGATAAGGCTGTCCAAGTGAGTTGTCTTATACAGTAGCAGTTAAGCTGTCATCAACCACTATCACATTGCTTGCTGCCAAGGCAAAAGTTAACAAAAAAAATATTCCCGTTATATCAGCCGCCCGACCCACAACTTTACAGTACAGTACTCGGTACAGTACAGCACATACCTTCTAGGTATAGAGGTACGTTTTTACTATAAATATAATTATGTATATCCCTGTCGTAGTAATGCACACGTAATAATATCTAAAATACTACCTACTGTAATACTGTACTTACGTTGCTATTACTTCTTATTGCTCTTACAATAAAACGATATGACAGACAAGGTCGGCGACAAATATACACACAAAAATCCATGATGAACCTATAAACCTAAAATGAAACTGGTAGTTTTGACAGGGCTAAATAAATACATGCCATCATTCTATCAATGCGTGAAGTGAAGGTTCACATTACAAGCATGTATCTCACACGAGCACAAATATTCAGATATGTGCTTGGAAATTGAAATAAATATCAAATATGAAATAGTTTAGTAATAACACAGTCAATGACACCATGACTCACACTAACTGTCACTGAACTGACTTTCCACACTCCATAGTTGGCTTTTTGACTTGACAATATATTCTCATTGTGTGTGTATAAAAGTCAACAGGGGAAGCAATTGAAACTATTGAAAGCATCAAAAGCCTCTCATACTCAATAATAATAATAATAATGATTTATTGTCAGGAAAGCATACGTGAAACAGACACCAGATTTTACATATCACAAAAAGAGTAAATAGTAATAGGTTCCAAAGATAGCAGACAAGTAAAGTAAGATCGAGATAAAAAAAAACAAAAACAAAATGTTAAGTATGAAGATAGCAATACTAACACCAATAATGTTAACGATAATATTATTTTTTCCTATTTAATACTTAAAATTATTTAAAATTATACTCTCGCAAACTCAAAGTTAAAATCACTTTACTTTTATAAATAGAGACTAAAAAATGACATGCAAGCTTGAATTAAACTAATAACCTACATGCAAGGGCAACTAATTCTTAATCAAGAAATCTAATGATAATTGATAATGAACACCACCGTCACCGTATCGCTTAAAGTAATGTAATACATACCCATCCGATGTCGAAGTCGAATACAAATACCATTAATGCGTAATTCTCAATTATATAATTATTTTAAAAGAATATTCAATTACGGATTGTAGGTGATGTCATTTTGGAGTCAGATTCCAGAGTAGTAGGTAATGACGAAGACGATGTGGTACTGATGGGGGTTGATGTGGATCTTTTGCGGCTAAAACTGGACGGAGAACGAGAACGAGCTAATAATGACGGGAGGACGACAGACGGGGCTCTTGTCAAAGCGGTGGAGAAAAGCCGATGCGGAGTAAAGTTATGTTCACTACCTATGTACAAAATTGAAGTAAAACTAGGATGAAGATCAAATATCACGTTAGTACTTACAAAAAATACACTATCTAATAAAAAAAAACACAAAGCACTTGGAATTCAAAGTGAAAATTGTCACCCACTATCAGGAAAAGCCTAAATATTAAATCGAATTCCGTAAGTACTAAGCTCCAGTCAGTGGTAAAATTGAAAATTAGGGGTTGAAAACCGATTTTAAAACTGTTATATAGCAGGAACCAACAACGCAAAATAATTTGCGGATTGCTACATGAATAAAGAAGGCGTAGAATATTTACGATTACTAGGAATTTACGATTAATAATGCGATTATTCCTGTTATAGGTCTCCAACAAGTCTGTATGTATTACCACTGGTGAGTTGTTGATGGGAAGAAGTGTATGAAAATGTTGTGAGAGCAGTAGCTGTAGCAGTAGAAGTACAAGTACGAGTTGGTATTCGGCTGAATCTAATTCTAATTCTAGGGATTATTGTGGTCGTGGCTGCTGTTGTTGAAATAGGAAAAGTAGTTGCACTACTTGAAGTTGCTGAAGATTTCGAAGACTGAACTGGTTGATGAGAATGTGGAAGAAATGACAGAGACTCCTTCTGCAGCTCAACTGAGGATAATAAAATAATCTCGTTCGAGTTGGTTTTGTTTTTGTGGCTAGGAGATTGAGGAGATGCTCGTACTACTGCTGGTGAAAATAGGGATGCTGGCTCTGGTTCTGGTTGTCGGCGTAAATCTTTAGCCTGTATCTGTTTCTGTAGTAGTTTGAGTGGATGATTATGATTGTAAAGAAGATCTGAATGAACTGGAGGAGCAACAGCTGAGAATGACGACGACGACGAGAAGGGCAGGCACTCTGATACTGTTAGACGTCGAAATCGAGATGTGGTCGACGACGGTGTCGGTGTCACTGAGGATGCGGTGTATCCCGAGACAGAAGAAGACACTTCTTGTGATTCTGATCCTCCTGATCCTGAGCTGCACTTCTTGAATGAGGTAATCAGACAGCAGGGACGAGGCAGTCGGCGGAAGAAAACAAACTCGAGTTTCATCCCACTAATTCCCAGACCTAGTATTCCCATAGTACCACACAACCACACTATATCAGCACGGTGACGGTCCGGTGACGGTGTGGGTAATTGCCACCAGAATTAAAAAAATATACTGCCCAACTGCCGCCGACTTGAACCTTTGCTTCAGCACAAACACAGCGACAACATTACACACGAATTTCACAGATTGAATTGACAGATCATCAATTGGATAAAAATAATCGTCAATAGTAACTTGAATTTGTTATTATTTTGGAATATGTTGACTGTTTGTTATGTATTCTCGAATTCTCGACCTCGACGACTTAGTACACGCTGCCTATTGTAATAGATTATTCTATACTTAACTATCTGACTAGTGAGTAGTTGTTGTGTGTAGCAGTAGCTCTTCCTCTTTACAACTTTATCCTTCCTATTATAATATTTAATTCAACTTCATCCTGATGAAGCAACGGGATTTAAATTATTTTATTATTATTGTGTACTAGTACTACTATAGTACTGGTTTTTGGTTAGTTGTTTGAAAGTGCTTCAGCTTTTACCAAATGCATTCAACCGGCACCGGCTGAACCTGCAATCGCAATAAATTAGCAATATAATAGGTAACAGAGCAGAGGTGCCTGCCTATGCTGACGATTAGCAAAAGAAATATGTAAGTGGCGAGGATAGGAGTGAGGAACAGCTAAAATATAGCAAAATAATCTCTACTTATGTCGCTTCCGTTAAGATTGCGATTTATTCAACTTTGACTTCAACAAAAGCATAATAATATTATGCTATGCAGTATGCAGGGAGTCCTTCGGCATCGGCATGTCGGCTCAATTTATAGTGGATTCTAGATAACTCACTTAACTTGTTATCCTTATTAGTTCAGTTGTTCAGTACTATATAGCTATAATACTAGTCAATATATTTCGTTTTAACAAAAACAAAACTGTGTAGTGTTGAGTGTAGGTATTTAAAAGCTTTGGAGTGGTTAGCTATACAGCTAGTAGCAAAGTTGCTGTATTATTGTTGTTTTATTGTGGTGTTTCGATTTGATGAAATAATATAACTGAGAGTGTAGCCTTAAGCGTGATTGTCTCAATCTTGGACTTGCAATTGCAAATAATACAGCAAAGTCCATGGGAGCAAATTCACATGTAGTTTAATCACATCATTCATACAGTACACTGAATAGTGAGCATAGGTGTATAGGCAGATGTACTTGAGTAATGAGTAGATCGTATTCCTTGATACATTACTTCTACGTATTAGTACGTATGATAAAACTTCGTTTAGTAAACGTAATATGTAATGCTTCCGCAGAACATATAGGTGCAATATTTTAAGATAAATATAAGGCAACGCATTATGGGAACGACGTCTACAGTATTTAGTATACCGTAAATGTTCGAATAAGCGCCCGGGTGCTTATTAAATTTTTCGGAGTGACAATTCGGCGATTATTTTGAGCCCAGCGATTACTTCATTTTTTAAAGTTTACATTACATTACAGTGCAAAATTATGCATAAAACCACAGTTTTTGTGTTGTTTTTTATTACCAAAATAATGTGTAATTAAAGATTACTTTTGACCAAATTGTGATCTTATACTATCATTAAGCTATTTTGAATATACTGTGCAATGCTAGGGATTGTGTGTACTTAATTAAACCCAGCGCTTATTTTATCCCGCTTATCACATACTTAGGTAAATGTATTCCGGAGTGACAGCTCGGCACTTATTCAAGGAAATACGGTACTTTACATACAAGAATAATTTATGAAATCCACCGCTTATATCTTTTTGCCTCATGGTATCTGACTACTATAGGAAATGAATGACTATTTGGAAGAAAAACAAAACGAGCTTTTTTGCTTGGGTTAATTCTGTCCTTTTTGACACACTTTCCAGTTCCCCTCAATTCCCGTCCCATCTCCCATGCCAGGATATAATCATGTGGATATTTTGCTAAATACTGATGATGCTCAAAATAAAATTCTACTGCCCTAAAGTTCAATGGTTTTTTTTAACAAGATATAATATGTATAAAGATCCTAATATGTTGCACAATTAGCTACAAATTGCAATGCAGTAGGCCGAAGGATACAATGCAGTCAGTGCGAATATACGATGTCTTCACGCATATCACCCACTCCATAGTCCTCCATACATGTACGGAACATATTATATTGTAACCGCCTGCCGCCTATTAACAGTACGAGAAGGCAGTTTGAATTTGTCGCCAAATCTTAAATGTCAATTTACTGCCGGTAAATTGACCCACCCCAATTTACATATAGGTAGAAAATAATATGATGAGATGAATACGAAAACAAAAAATAAGATGTTAAATAATAGTGAAGAATTTAATTTAATATTTTATTATAATATTTAATATTTAATACTAATAAGTTAACGACCCAGGATATCCACTTATTTCATATAATATGGTACACTGACATTATACAGATAATTACATGTACGTTACAAATAACGTTGCATACTTAATTATATAGCGAGCGATTTGTTCCATATGCCCTCTATAGTATATCGTATAAATACATCGTTTTCATTTACTCGTACGTTGTAGATATATATTTACATGTAACAAAAATAAACGACGCTTAATTACTCACTATACATCACAACAATTAGTCTATAATTAAGTAATCTACGCAATTTGTAATTAATTGTAATAATTATTGAATTTGCACGTGTCTGGTGTAAATGCGTATAGTGTATAGCTTATATAATTATTATATCTTGCAGCAGTAGAAAAAACAAACAGCTATATATGTACAAATTCCTTGTGGTGTAAGTATATATCATCATTAGTTATAATCAATAAATTAATAACTTAAAAAAGATCGCAAATCTAAACGTTATGAATGATTGTAGTTATAGTCTGGTCAAGTCAGCACCACCGTTCTTGTTTGAGTTTGACTATGTTACTCTTTGCGATTTGGGATGAACATATTATATTATTTAAATATAATACAATTTTGTATGTATTTTAAACCTAATTTTTTGGTGACGCTTTCAGTTACATCTAGAAACAATAATTATATAATATAGTGAAATATGAGTATAGACCGTGCATAGTATTTGTGATGTAGGGATGATCGGTTGATCCCATCATGTCTTTGTTTTACCTTTACCAGTAAGTAACAGTATTGTTTAGTATTTAGTACAGTGATCAGACAAATAAATGTTAAAAGTGTTTTCCTTACAAATAGTTATCTCACAACTGGTATAAATCTCTTAATCAATTTAATCATAGTTATTAGCCATAGTGGACTGAATTAGAAAGTGTGGAACATTATTTATTGGTTAGTCAAAAAATAATAAATCTACAAAATCTGCGTAATAAAGATTTATATTTTTTAAATGTACGCTTTTATATTTTGGAAATTCTCCTTCATTTAAAAAACGGCTTTACGTATTGCATCTATATCTGGGTTTGCTTGTACATAAATCTGTCAATAGTATAAATGATTATTATTTGTAATAAACCGTACACCGACACCGGAACTGGGCACACACACTAGATACTTAGTACTAGTCAAATCGGGCCAGGCTGGACCGTAGTCAATTAAGCATATCTGGCACAGGTGTGTAGGCCGCGCATGCTCTCAACATCTATCCCATGTAGAACCTCCTACTACTACCTTTTTTTTTAGTAAGTACTTATTGTTCAGAGATTACGAATATAGAGAGATAGGGCAGTGCCTGTATGGCTAGTTCACTTGTTCACCTTTTTTTTAGCCAATATGCAATGCTGCTGGTATTTTTCATCTGCCAATCAGCAATGCTGGTGGCACATTTTGAAATTCTGAACCGCGAAACGTATGTTTCGCAACGGGAGCGAGGAAATCTTAGAAAGGTTTATCCTTGCAGGACGATAGCCAGGCAGGGCTTCCGAAGTGAAAAGGCCATAAAGCCACTGCCTTATCTCTCTATATCCATCATCTCTGCTTAGGGAGGTATCACAAATGGCGCCATCGATTATACACGGAGGTCAAATCGTAAAATTATGACACGTAATGTTAAAGATAGCCATTTACGCAATGGTTAAGGAGGTGACAATGGGGGTGGGTGGGTATCAAAAATCAAGAATTTCGATGGCGCCATTTGTGTTAGCTCCCTTATTGTTCGCCCAGATAGATTTGACTGTTTTGTACATGCGCAATGAGCTTCCTGCACCACCAACAAGTTCGACTTCATAGAATCCTTGTTTCCCTCGATGCACACACATTTTAAAAAGCAAGGATAGGGACTTTGACCATAAGTCTTGCAGCAGCATAGTCAGTTTTGGCCAAGGCAAATAGAATAATATTATATTATTCTACTTGCCTTGGTTTTGGCATTATTCACAGTCAAAGACTTCTGGCGCAACAATAGTATCTGTTTAGAAGGGGTACATAATCAACTAGGATTTTACGCATGTATATCAGTCTGGCACTTTCAGTCAAATTTGACCGTTTCAGTGTTTTTTTCCTAATTCTTTCGTCACACTTTCAAAAATGATACCCCACTAAAAATGTTAATATTAGACAATAAGTTTGATTTCTATAATAAGTATTAAAATTATTAAAAATATACGTTTGGGGTACACCATTTGGGCGCGCTATTCAAAAAGCAACCCTGCAAACCATTATGCATTAAAATGAACCTGAGGGCCAAATTTCAAACCTGACAAGTAAAATAACTTTCTGACCAGAAAGAGCATAAAATTTAGCACATTCTACAACTGTACCCACTTCTGTCAGAACTGTCATAGTAAGAGATGAGGGGAAACGTCAAATTTGCATGCTAAAGCATCTGCATGCAACTGTTTATGGGAAGACACTAAACGATTAAAATTGAACGTTAAACGTTCATTTTTGGCCGTCTCACAATCAAACAATGATGGTTTGCAAAAACTATGGTCGTTCAAATTTGACCGTCACCCGGTCAAAAATGACTCAAAGTGCCAGACTGTATATACGTAATGGATAGCCTTTGGCGAAATGTTAAGAAAATCTTGTTTACACAATATTAGCAATATCGTCTGTGAAGAACTAAAATGACCCATATCAAATTTAAGCTAGAAGAAGAGTTTTTGAAAAGTGTAAATTGTTCGGTTTGCATATTTTTTAAAAGTGTAAAATGTTCTATTTAAATATTTTTGAAAAGTATAAAATGTTCCATTTGGATATTTTTTAAAAGTGCAAAATATTCAATTTAAATACTTTCAAGACATGTTTCAATATTTTTGTGCATAGTGGATATTGCTTTTACCTGCAAATGGATATGGGTCATTTTGGTTCTTCACAGACGATATGTAGCCTTTAATGCCTGCATGCAAATATATAAATGTGTGCCGCCTCAGGCGACAAAAAATAAGGTTTTTGCAGCGTCGTCACCATACATGTCAAGTCATTAAAATGTCCATAATTGTAAAAAAGTTGGAGAGCTCGAGCTACAGCTACATGAGAACAATGGACATAATAGACACATGCATGCAGTCTAGTTCCACTTCTTTACAAATTAATCTGGTAGTATATACTTCTAGTATAGTAAATTATTCCAAATATACTGCAATTCTGTATTCATAGAAAAAATATCAAGTTGTGCATTTTGAGGAAGTGACAAGAGACTTTCTTTTTAAATTATTCTGTAATGTCAGAGAAACTTCAGAAATTCGTGCATTTAAAATGGACTTTCGCTGAAATTTTTGTTTGTTACTTAGGCTATAGAAATTTGACGGCCACTACACCAGGGTGACAAGTTGCAGTCACCCTTGCTCAGTTCTGTTTCCATCTCAGAAAAAATGTCACAAAGTGAATCAATACTCTCATTCCCCAAGCCCAAGCTTTACCGCTATTAGAAGGATTGCCTCATATCCTGTCCTTGGCTACGCACCACGGAAGAAAGGGCTAGAAAAAAATGAGCAAAAACATCTAATTTTATAACCTACTAACGTTAAACTAACTAGCTAATTAATTATATCCTATATTGAAATGAACATAAAAAACATCACATTTAAAAATTTCTTGAAACAAACAACAAAAGATTATAAATAGGCAGGTCAACAGGTAAATGGTTTTGAGCTAAATAATTACTCCATCAATTATAGATACTTTAGATTTCTTTAGAATTTGATTTTAGATTCATTTAATACGACACAAACTATACTTACAAGTCAGTGAAGAGTAACTTCCTATCTGTGGCAACTTGAGCAAGGTGATGAATCATAGAGAAGATGATACCAGCCAGAATGCACCAGAGTGGAATGAAGACGTAGTATAAGGGAAGATACCAAGAAGTAAACTCTAATTTGATGCAAAGTAGAATTTGAAGAGTCATTTTAAAAACGACGGCAATTACAAAATGTAGTTTGTGCGCAAGAAAAGAATTACAAATCTGTCTAGTCTCAGCTCGACAACGACTGAATAAATAAAATCCCGCATAGGTCATGACAGCTACATCGAAAATCCACATAGGAATAAACACTATAAACCAATTCCAATGAGTTCGATTGTCCAACCGTATCACCAATAGTATTAAAAACACTAGTCCAAGGAACCAACTGAGTAGTGCCCGATGTAAAACTGCCATTGTTCAGCTTAGCTTATTTCGTTCCGTATTTTGTATATAATGGTTTTTAAATTTTGTTAATGCAATAATGCTTCAATTCTTCGTTCGCACTGATTTGGATTGGAACTATCCTCACCTTTCCCGAACTTATTTAATGCACTGTCAACGTCAACTCCAGACGACGCACACAATCTGATATCATCTAAAATTATGAGAAACAATAAACCCATTTATAATCATAAATCTTAAGTAAGTAAATGCGCCACAAAATTAAACACCCAACTGCCATCACAAAAATGACGTTTTTTTATAAACTAAAAATTACGATACAAATATAGTACTACAAAACAATATAAATAATTATTTCCAAGACCAAGCTGTTTTATTATTCGTATTTCGTATCAGTAGATCGCATAATAACACAATCTTGATTTTCGAAATTCAATCTTACCTGATGCCTGAAACGAATATTTGTATTTCCAAAGTAAATATTTTAAATATCAGCTGGTGTACTTAGGTGTAAGGAATTGGAAACTTTTTCAGTCTTCCATTATACACTATTAAGCAAATGAAAGCAGCATGATTACTGCCAATATAGTCATAGGAGATAATTTGGTGTCTTTACTGTCTTTTAACAAAAAAGTTAACTCTTGTCTTTGTTAGTTGAACAACGATGAAACTTTTGTTTTGACTCACGAAGGTGTTTTATAATTATAATTTTAAGATTCAATTCTGGTGACCCAATACTTTGGACTTCAACGCATGTCCTCAATTCAAAAGTCGACAGTGCGCGAAGATCATGTCCAACGTGGTGAAAGTTTTTTCCTCCAACTTTCACCGATAATCTGTGTTCGTTTTCTTGTATTGTATAGCGGATGATAGCCACTGTCTGGAGACTGGAAATAACGTCATTCCTGGAGGATAGAAGTGCGTGAGCCTAATTTTGTCCAGTTTAATCGTAATCATCAATTACGATAATTACGATACAATTTTTGACAAGTATTGAGTATGGTAAGTATAGGGTATAGGTCACCAAACACGGCTGTTGATATTTGAGCCGTATGCTATTCTTAAAAAAACAAAACCTACTTTGTTAATTGCCTTATTTTATTACCAACTGTGCACTCTCAAAAAATCAAACTATAACTAGGTCTAAATTCTGTAGGAGATTCGATCGCAGAACATATTATTATGGGCAGTCTATTTTAAATTGTAAGCAAGTAATAGCCAGAGGTAGTTGATGTCGTGTCGTGGTTCTGAGTTCATGCTAGTTTGACAGTAAGGCGGCATTAAAAAAAATTAAAATACAGAATATCGTCTGTGAAGAACCAAAATGCCCCAAATCCAATTTATGCTAGAATCAAAATGAGCTATGTCATAAAAACAAAATGAGAAACATGCGTAAAATGTTAATTAAGAGTTTTTGAAATGTCTAAAATGTTTTATTCACATGTTTTTGTAAAGTGTGAAAATGTTCTATTTAAATGCTTTTGTAAAGTGTAAAATGTTTTGTTTACATGTTTTTGAAAAGTGTAAAATGTTCTAGTTAAATGTTTTTGAAAAGTGTAAAATGTTCTATTTACATGTTTTTTTAAAATTGCAAACTATTCTATTTAAATGACTTCAAGACATGTTTCAATATTTTTGCAGATAGTGGATATTAATTTTAGCTAAAAATGGATATGGGTCATTTTGGTTCTTCACAGACGATATCTGTATATTTAAACAGCATTTAATTGTAAGGGCACTTAATGAGCTTTAGGTTTTATTTTTACTTTTCACAGTACAATGGAATGTTCAAGATGTCATCAAATTATCAAGTTCATAGTTACATTATATATAACCTCAATAATCTAAATGCGCATATTACTTGTTCACTGAACCAAAGATGAAGTTAAAACAATAAGGAAATGAACTAAATTACAGTACTAGGAGGTATAGGTTACTTACTATATTACACAACATTATGACGACGTAACCCACATCACACATCTCATCAAACCGATCTATAATATTATAAATATTTACCGAGTCTCCGTACAGAGAAAGGAGAGATTTGTCGACTTGTTTCTTACAAATTAATTATACTGAGATAATAATTATTGAAAAATCAAAAACGTGTTATTAGCATTAATTAATTCGAATATATAGCACACTGCCAGTCAGTAACAGCACAGACGTCCTGACTCACTAAATCAATATCAAGCCTAAGACGAGACATAATAGTTAAGTACCTTACATAGGTACGTACCTAATTGTTTTAATATATTTATCACTAAAATTATGTCACAAATTCCCACTCGGTACTCCGTTTTCGTCTTTCATGTTTATGTCATCAGTACAGAAATATTTACAAAACTGAATGAACTGAAATTGAATGACAACAGAGGGTACACAAACATTGTTAATTTAAATTGCATCATTAAAGTCAAATCAACACTTAAACTGGACCAACATTCGATTCTCTCTCAAAACATTTACCTAAAAATAAACGCTAATGCAGGAATTTGGTATAAATCGTAAATACAGGCACTACAATTAAGTAAGTACAAAAGATATAATCATTATTATCGATTATAAGATGCACAAAATATACATCGAGCGTTATTCCTGTCTCCTCAAAAGGTCTGTTTACGAAGTATAGATGTTCCATTTTAATTGTCAGTGACGGCTGTTAACCGACTTTGCATGACAAATTCGTATAGTGCTAACACGAAATACTATATTTAAAAGCGACGTAAATGTAAATAATAAGTAGCTATATGCATGCATTGAAAAATGATATATGAAAGCAACACCGTACTTACGGTATAAACAATTAAAAACATTACAAAAAAAAAGAAGAGTAATTCTTAAAAAATTCAGAGGAATGACAAAAATTGTAAAATATTCATTATTGTATATGTATCTATAGTTATCCTAATTACATTGACTTAATTAGTACGTCGTTTTATTTTTATCAAAATTTTAACAGGTCGTGTATTATGGTATAGGGATAGGGAACACATTATTGTGAGATGGTTACAAACTTAAAGCTTTGGATCCAGCAAACTTAAGAAGTATTATAATTATAACTAAAAGCTAAAGTTTCACAGACTTGGCATAATAGGTAACAAGATAATCAAAAATGCATTTATTTTAATACTTTCACAATTGAAGATTTAATTAGTGGAATGGACCATAATGGAGCGTTAAGTTTGTTTCTATGCATATAGCATGGTCTCAAAGAATTTTTAAAAAATAAAAATATTTTGAGTGCTTAATATTTTTCTCTGGCCTGGGTGAGTGTGTGTACTTAGCGTAGTTATCGTAATTCGAAATCGTAATAGTAGATTGCTATATAATTATACGAAATGGAAATTGTTTGTACTACATTGTTACATGGGGATTTCGTTACTTATCAACAATCATCCTGATATTACGTATGACTTGTATTTAAATGTGTATAGAGTTTCTTTTCGTTTTCCTTCATTTCCCTTAAAGCTCCACGTCCTCGTCTATGCTTTGCTTCAAATACGAATCATACAGGAGTTTCTGTAAAACCCAGACAAAATAAATAAGTACAACACTTATAAAAAGACGTAGTACATAAATAAAAAGACAAGCTAACCTGCTGAGAGCTAAGCTGAGTTAATTTGGTCCCAGAAGCTTGAAGAGCCCTCAATTCTCGATTTGGATAAACTGGTTCACTGTCAAATATACGTGAGAGAATAAGCATAAAGCCAGACAGGAGAACGATGCCCGTGACAAATTGGAGATGATAAGTTGATGGAATGTAAGCCCATATTCCCGCAATCGGTCCCTACAACAATACATTGCATAATTACAATGTGCAAACAACTATATCTGTTTACGTTATGCATCATACATGCCACAACCGCAGAGACATATAGAAGCATCGTATACTCAGATTTCAAAAATTTAGTTGTGACGACAATTGATTGATTCAGCCTCCAGTCTGCAGAGTAGAAGTCAGGAGGAGACCATTACAGTTACTACTTTTTTGTTACTTCAAAAATATATAGTATTCAAAACGAATTAATATTGCTGCGAGAGCAGTTGTTTAAATGTGTAATCATATTACGCACAACAACGAGACGAACGACGTCCGATGGCCACCCCAAGTGGCGGCGCATCTCTTTTTCAGAAGCATTTGCTACAACCAGACTCGCTGCCATAATGATAGGAATGAGTACCCCAAAACCTCCAAGTAAAAAACCTATAGGAGAATGCATATAAAATACCAGTTAAGTGCACACAAGCAGAATTAATATCCATACTACAATAACATACACTTAGTGTAGGTAATAGTGTGTTCCGTGTAGGTAATACACTTATACATTGAATTCGATTTTGAAAAGTTTGACAGTTGCAGTCGCAATGTAAAAATTATTTATGTCCTTTCGTCCTGATAAATTATAATCTCTACTTCACTTCCGTTCAAGGCAAAATGTAAAGACAGCAGCCGTACGTACACGTTGTTCTTTGGCACCACTACAAGGGACGCCTACTCCATATTTCCCATTTAACGCTCTTTTAATTATTGTAACGGAATAAAACAGAATCTCTCAAGTCTGTTCCTATGGAGTCTAGTAGTGATCTCAGTCATAATAAGCAATATCTTGTGACTATGTTTTCACATATTCTTAGTTAATCATTTATAGAGGTACTTTTTGATTCATTCAAGTACGCAAAAATAATCAAATTAGCAAAAATAAAAATACACTAAAAATAAAAGCTGAGAGGTCTGACTCACTCCGACACGTTCTCTTCTTATTCCGACCCCGTGCTTCTCTATCAGACTCAAGACGAGAAACTAAGACTTTGTTACACCCTTTCACATCCGCTTTTAAATCATTCAAACAATTTTGCAAAGTCTCTTGAATTTTCTTCTCAATTTGATTGCACACTTCTGTAATTTGATTCGCGCATCGGGTCTGCAACGCACAGCATAAAAATGTAATAAATGAATACATCACAAGGAAATTCAAAATGGTATTAATGTATAACTATATTTGTATACAAGAAACCGACGTTAAAAACAGAACAGTACCGCACAGATAGCACAGGGAAACTTGCAGTTTAACATTTTAATTTATATGCTTAAATTAGTTTCATACACCCTACCTTGGTAGCACCAATAACATCGGGTAAATAAATTGTTGGCATTTCAAAACCAGTTCGATTCAATCCTGGACGCTTGCAAAGCTCTTGCACCGTTTGCATTAATACCCTATATAGTTGTACATAATTATTAACATTAATAGAGCCCAAAATTAATTTCCTCCCTCCCTCCCTCAGTAAAAAAAACCACAACGAAATATAAAACGACAAAAGTTTTAAAAATTGTAAAACATACTTTTGACGATCAGTTTCCGATCCAGCTTCATCCGACTTGGCCATGTACAATCGAATTTTCTCACTATTATTTTCCCATAAATTCTCAACTATATTCAAAGTCCGTTTACACATCGCTTGCCCCATTGGATCAAAGAACACAAATACCATGTCCACCATATTTCCTGGAAACAAAAAAGAAACATATTATCAAAATGTCACATTTTGTCTCCCTTTCAAAGACTTTTGACAAGCACTTTTACTACACATAATACTATAGTAACTCAACTACTGCATTTTTGGTAGGAAATAAAACAGATCTAGGTATTAGTTTTTAGGCCGGCATACCAAGCCACATGAGACAATCGTTGACATCAAAAGGGTAGTGCATATCACCGTCCACCAGACCAGGAGAGTCAATGAAGCTCACCATATTGAAATTCTTAGCACGTGACGTGCTTATCTCCGTTGTCAGGTAGTCCAGTACCCCTGCAATAGTCAATCCTTCCCATTTTTAAAGCATTCTTCATACATATTTTCTATTCACAAAGTCAGTGGTGCTCCACTTGCATTCATTTGTAACCAATTTCGCTTTAATAAAGCAACATTTTTTTCTCCACAAAGCAAAGGAGTCAACTTTAGAATCTGATTTTAAACTTAAAATATTTCTCCTCGTCCTCTCAAGAGCTACTTGAATTATTTTTATCGTAATAACTGGAACCCTATATATTCTCAATGAGAAATATGTGATACTTAGCTTTAGGGGCGAGATGTGCTGAGGAGAGATTAGGAGTGAGTGAGAAGAAAAGGAAATCGACGTTTAAGATAAAATTCGAGACAAGTACCCAAAATGCCCCTTATCAGTCAAAACTTAGAGCGTCTCGACATTCTACTACACACTACCGTTTCCCAACTCCAGAAACATTCAACGTCTTCTCAAGTTTAATTTCAATTTCCAATATTAAATGCCATGAAAGCAACCCACTACATAATATCATTCACCAACCAATATTATACAGATGCTGATACTCTACACAGATAATCCTAAATCCTACTACATACCATTACCATTCTGCCCGCTGCCCGCAAGAGTCAAGTTGAAATGCCAAAACATGAATACGGCCTAACAAGTCAGTTACTATACTGTGCGTAGAACAATAGAAGAAACAAAAACAACTTGTCAAAAAATGTTGTAGGCATTATTATTTCATCATATTATGTATTATATGCCTATACCTACATATCGCCTGTGAAGAATCAAAATGACCCATATCCATTTTTAACTAAATATGAAATGTACTATCTACAAACAATATTATATGAATATCGTGTAATCCTTAAGGCATGTAAATAGAACATTTTATACTTTTCCAAAAACGTGTAATTAGAACATTTGACACTTTTCAAAAACGTGTAATTAGAATACTTTACACTTTTCAAAACCATGTAAATGCAACATATACATATTGCACTTTTACAAAACTCATAATCATAGCATTTTACACGCATCAAATTAATTTAGTGTTTTTTTTTATTAAGTAGCTAATTTTAATTCTAGCGTAAATTTCATATCCGGGTCATTTTGGTTCTTCACAGACGATATACAGTAGGGCATGTGTGCGGAGGGCGTGTGTGCGTTTCTTGATGATTAAGGAAAAATATTATTGAACAATGGGCAACCAAAATCACCAAAAAATATAACTAACTGTCCCAGTCACATTTTGACAAATTTGAAACTCAACTGAATTGTTGTTGCCATTCATATTCCGATGAAAATCATACTGTACTTCTAACATTCTGATGAAAGTAAAACTACTATACTCCTGATAATAATACGAGAAAATACATCGCAATCAAGGAAAACATTCCTCCTCATGTCATATTTAATGTATATGCATTCAATCACAAATCCACTGTAATCTAATGACAGCGCGTTGATTTCTGAGAAAATTAAAAGTTGGAACACGTCGCTTAGCGTTTTAACCAGCATCAAGTTAGTAAGAGCCATGCCACATAGCCGCACAACCCTTTGCAAAACATACGTCCCACTAAGTAAATCAGATAAGAAACACTACATTCCACAAAATAATTACTCCTATAGAATTCATAAGAGCCAAACAGGAAAACTGGAAAAGGAAAAACCTAGCTCACAATTATTATTTAAAAAAAAATTAAATGCAGACAAATATTAAATTCCAGAAATTAGTAATTGTACTAGATAACTAGACTTCCAGAATAAACTTGAGTAACAAATATGTTCAATAACACATTTTAGATAGGTAGGTACATAATACTATGGTCATTTTTTTTCTTATCATGCTAATTTTTTCTGGGTAACCTCTTTTTGAACGCAATGGAAAATTAGCCAGGGTCCCAGTCCCAGAGGAAAATGCCACACTTAATTAATAAATAATTTCATGGCTGCTATAGCACATTCATACAAACAAAATCAAAACTAGCGGTTTTGGTTAAACAGATAGTATACATAGATGCATATGGCTCTATTCTGATAATACATAATATATATGAGGACCATCTGATTTTTTTGTGAAGTGTTCCTTGTGCGATATCGATACGTGCCAGATGGCAAAATTCTCCAGATAATTCTAAACCTAACAACCGTAAAATAAAAGAGAATCAGAACAAACAACTATGGAATACTGGAATGATCTAGAAAGAAATAATGAGAAAAAAAAACCACAAAGAAAGAAAAGGAAAAAAGAATCATAAATTGATAAGACTTTTTCCTAACCCATTGCTGTCAAAAATAAAATAAAAGCAAAACATGAAGACTTAGCTGATGGTCAGCTCAATTTCAACTGCCAACGCCAACAACGTCATGTGTATATACATACATAATAATTATGTAGAGTGCAGAACCTTCAAATCCTTAATTAATTGTACTAATTTAAAATTAAAAAGTTATCAACATTATCTACAATATAACCACCTACATATTACGGTTTTCCAATCTTCTTCAATGAACTTAAGTTTCCTTGTCTCAGACAAAAACAACGGTGGTACTGATACAGTATAGTCATAATCAGTGCAAAACTCCATTCTATCTATAACGTACCTACATACAGTATAGGACAGTCATGTCAAACACGCGGCCCACGGGCCTCATGCGGCCCAGGTTGACTTCTTGTGCGGCCCAGAAAAAAAATACGAAAGTAAAATTATTTTATTGAATAGGTAAATAAAATAAATGTTTACGCTATGATAGCATTAAAACATTTGACAATTAGTTTTATATTTACAAAGATGCCAGTTTAATTTATGTATTGTGGTAAAAAACACGAATTCATAATCATTTTAGCTCAAACTAAATAAAGCTATGGCTTGGAATGTCAAAAACGTTACAGGTAAACCGTGCGCTAAAGTGAAATTAGAAACTAATTCTTTGTGACGATGTTATTGCAACTTTACTGCCGGCCTATAGAAGTAAAATTTTTCTGAGATTGTATTGCAAATATATATTTTCTAGCATTTCTTCCTATTGAAAAAAACATGATTTCAATGAAAACATGACGAAGAAAATTTGCAAGCAGTAATTTTTCCTAAATAATATTGCATTAGGGACTTATTTAGTGAAATTCATAATCAAGTTGGATCTCATTAGTAATCGAAATGGTCTTGTCAGGACCAGGAAAATCTGGTCTGGTCTGGTCTGGTCTGGTCTGGTCCGCGATGGTTTTGGACCAGCCTAGATTTGTTTTTAGATGAGACCAGACCAGATCATATTTTCCTAGTCCGACCACATGCAAAATATTCAAGGAAATCCAGCGGGATAATTTGCTTTTCTACTCTATTTTATTGAATTGCTCATAAATATGTCTGTATTTATTTATTAAATTTAAAATCTTTTTTAAAGTTTTTCGTGAAATCAGGGGGGAAACTTTAGGCAAGAACAAAAATTCTGAATCTTTTTTAGAAATTTTCTAGTCTGAAGTGGTCTAGTTTGGTCGGGCTTGGTCTGACGGCAGGACCAGACTATATGGTCAGATCTGGTGATGTCGGACCAGACCAGATCATTTTGATCACTAGACCTGATGTACTTGTTGAAATTAGGTGTTACTCAATCTTAAGATTAGTTTGACGCTGTTAAAATTCCGTCTTTTTATAAATTATTGCTTGGAAACAGACTTTACAAAAATTAAAGAACTGGCAGGGCTAAAAATGATGCAAAATGACGTTTTGTGAGACGATAATTGTTAAACTCATACAACCCGACTGCTGGAAAAATCTTTATTACGGCGTGATAAAACTTGCTTTAAGCTAAAATTTGAATACCAAAATAAAAATAGGCGTTGTATCAAGTCTTTGATTGCCTAAAATACCATAATGTATGTTTGCATGAAGTTTGTATGCAAATTACACCTCCTTAAATATATGGTTAGATCAAAAGTAGGTACAACTAATGAAAAATTTTGATTAAAAAATATTTGCGGCCCAGCAATTTTAAAAAAAATGTAAGCGGCCCAACATGCTTGACGAGTCTGACGCCACTGGTATAGGATTACTATTTGCAAAAAAGTATCCGAAAAACCTTGTGGTATGGAAGCGAGGAGACGCTCAATCAAAGAAGAAAAAAGGACTATATATTTTTAGTTACATTATTTGCATCGAGAAATTCTTAAGAATTGCGTTGGATAGAAATCAAAGCATAAAAAAAACATAAACTACTCAATTCCAAACTTGGGAAGCCAATGCCAAAATAATGAGAAACTAATAATAATTATCGAGAGAAGTTTGGTCAGAATTAAAGAAAGAGATAATTAAACTTATAATATGTATATTCATAAATCACCTAATGCATAGTACAGTAATAATAGTTGAGCACTAGTGTATAGTGGTGGTACTATGAGCGACGGCAGAAAACCAACGGTGAAAGTGGTTATGGTTCGGTAGTGGTATTGTGATTATTAATATAATATAATAAAATATTATTTGTGTAAGCAATAATTCTTGGAATTGGAATTTGGATGTCGTGCATGGCTCATACTTTATAATATACTATGCCTCTACAGTTCCAGTCTACATTCTATTCTACAATTCATTATTAGATATTTCTATAGTCAGGATTAAAAAGGGCAATCAGTTCTGTAGTTATATTAGTATGCCACGCAGAACGACTGTCATTGGAATTGGAATTAGAAACTGGCTCAGAAATATACATAGTTATAATATATTTTAGTTATAACTTATTATCAGTTTTCAACAGATGTGTCTTGAGGTTTTTGTTCTTTCTGTCTGTTGTGTGTAAGAGAGTTAGAGAGAGAGAGAGAGAGAAAAAAAAGCAGAGGTTAGAGAACGCTCCACCACATCCCTAGAGGAAGTTTCAGTCACTCTTGCGTTCTATTATAAAATCCAGCGCTTTTCCCATCTCAACATTCAGAGCAGCATGGACAGCGACTCGGAGAAGAGACGACGGGGTGGAACTTGTTCGAAAACAGAAAAAAAACAGGATGCTGTTTTAACGGCATCGTGTCATTTCTTCAAATCTTCCACGCTCTATTCTCAAGTGTCCTGAGTCTTAAACGTTTGGAGCTTAAGTGCTCACTAGTCAGTATCTTTAACCAGAACCAGAGTGGGACTCTAAAGAAGACAGTTCAAGATTTGTTTCTTCTTTTTTTCAAAATTCAAAAAGAAAAACTAAACATCCCCACAGTGTGCAGTTCTTTACAGGGCACTTTGCATTTACTTAACAGTAAGCTGCCCTTTAAAGGGCTATACTAGTGGTGGACTAAATCAACAATGTTTTTGAATTTGTATCTGGACCTACTTATGGACAAAGCTTGAACACATTTTCCTGGATTTTCTTTCGTTGCGGATTGGACTTAAAAAAGAATACAAACAGAAACTCACCAGGCTTTCCGGAGAATGGCTTCAAATGTGGATACAACTGGATTGTGGCAAGGCCCTGAGAAACAAAAAAATGTAGGTACTTAGGTAGGCAAGAAGTGAGAAACTTTCTTAATACCTTTGATTTTTATTTAGCTTTCATTTTTACTTTTTGCAATGCAGAATTTATATTTTGATTTTGATAATTTTAATTTATTATTCTTAAATTAGTTTAGCAAGCGTTTGCAATTTTCAACAGAATAAGACTAAGACTTAATCATCATTTTTTATATCATTTAAAAAATAAAAATATGAACCTTCAAAATTGAATTTTTTATTTGAAATTTGAATTTGACAAACTTATTTTGTTTCGGGTTTTCTAAATTTATAAATTACGTAAAATATGCATGTGTCTAGAGTTTGAATTGTCTAGTTTAATTTTTCTGACGGGTTTTCGGGGTAATAAGCGAAATTCTTTTTAGTTACCGCCTCTTGGTGAAATAGTACACCCTCGTACTTAGTACATTATCTCAAAGTCCTCCCAGTAATATTTCACACAAACAATGTTAAAGAACAGGAAATACAATTTTAGCAAATACTAGCTTAGCTAAATACTAAAGAGGTATCTTAAATTAAGCATGCAGTTTTGAATTAGTTTATAGTTGTCAGCGTAAATTCACCCGTACCGGCACCGGCTACCGCAACGGTGAAATATACTTCATATCGTTCTATTCTCTGAATTTAACTATACTATAAGTAGTGTTTATCTGTGCCTTACATGGGTATTTAATGAAATACTCGAAGTAATGCACGTACCGTGTTTGCTATAATAGAAGACGGGTCTGTATTAGTATAGGCATGTCAGTAATAGTAGACGGGTCTGGGAGATTTGAATAACACATTTTTACGCGGCTCAATAGTAGACGGGCCTATAATTGTAGATGGGTCTGAGAGGTCGGAATTTGAATAGTAGACGGTTCTACTTTTAAAGGATATATAATATGCAAGTACCGTTTATATTGTAATAGTACGCCTCGCTCACAATTAGAGACGCACGCTATAATAGAGTACTAGAAGATAATGTTAAAGACTCGCGTACTATTTAATCTGAAAAGCCTACCACCCGCATACTAATAGAGCCCGAGCAGTATTCGAGGATATACGTTACCTAATTGCCTTTTGACTCAGTTTAAACTTCTAACATTCTAGCCTACAATAGTCTCTTTAATAGGCAACATTAGGTTTAATGTACCCACCTCCATGTTGCACACGTAGACAGAAAAGTACTCACCGTACCGGTACCGGTACCAGCAATAGTTTCCCTATGAATTATTTTTTCGTTGTTTTGAGCGTAATTTAGATGGCGATGATATTGATGATTTTAAATTAAAGGCACATTTAGTAATAAATAAATTTAACTTTGTTTTACAAGATAAATACGCACCTTTAAAGTTTCTCTTTTTTTGCCGCTCGTGATAACAGTGAATCCTTGTGTTTCCACTGCTACGCCAGTTTTTAACATTCCTTCCTCAATGTACCTGTCAAACACAATAAATTACTGAGCATAAGGAAACGTCATTATTGACTTTTCATGGGGCTTATATTACCACTCATCCATTTTTTAAAATTCTTTGGACTTTGGAGTTAGCAGCAGTAAATCACATCCCATTTCCTAATTTGCAAATCGGCACTACTCATGAGTAACTACTTAGGTACCGTATTTCTTCTAATAGCTCCCCTCGGGGGTTACGTCAAACTTTACGTTAGACCCGGGAGTAATTAGAAATCGGAGTATAAAAAATCAAAAACAACTTCATTTCATTCAATCTTAAAGACACCGGGAGTTATAAGGGACCCGGGAGGTAAAAGTGATCCGGGAGTTAAAAGGGACCTGGCAGGTATTAGAAGAAATACGGCACTTATAGGTAAGCAAGCATCTTAAAGTCTCGTGCACTTTCCCTCCAAAAATATTTAAAAGCAAATACAATTTAAAAATATCCTTTACCAATATCATTCGAAATTGTACCCTATTTACATTTATATTCACGGAGAGAGAGAGAAACTTTATAGTTCATAGGTATTTATTTTAGAATGGCGAAACAGTAGTAAGTAACGCTTGCCATATAAGAACAAACGAACTATATTTAAGGAATTAAAGGAATTATTATGACTTTAAATTTAAAACAATGAACGTATCTGTTTAGATTTTTGTTTGATTAATTCTGTTAAGTGAACAATTAATTACGTAGCATGTTGCATGTAGACAAATAAATCAAAGATAAATAAATAAATTCAATATTTATTATTTATTTAGAAAGAATTATTCAATTACCAATTGATGAAGCTTGACTTCCCAGCAGAATGGTTGCCCATAAGAAGAACAGTAATTTTGCGACGCGGAGCACGAATTTCAACGTCCAGCATTTTAGCAATACCTTTTAACCCTGCATAAAAAAACAAAATAAATTTAAAAAAAAATAGCATTTACTTTAAAATGTACAAAAATAATAAGCAATGTCTACTTTCATTTTGGTGGCATTATATTAAAATAATAATAATCTCACCATCTTTAGCATTGTAAATGGTATAAATTTCTTTCATAATTTTTTCGTTAAAAGTGAGAACAGCATCATCGATACTATTCGAGATTGGCCTAGCAATGGCAGCTGCGGTGGCTTTCGCATGGCCACCCGCCGTACGGCTTCGTAACGTCGTTTCTTCATTATTGGACATAGTCACTCTGTAGACTTCTTCCTCTTCTTCAAATAGCTTCTTAGGCTAAAATATAAGAATAATTAATTTTTTAAATCAGATTTCTCTCTCTTTTTACTTATTTGCAATTTCCAATAATGCAATGATAAATAACATTCGTACGCTTCGTTTGCTTTGTACGCTATTAAAGAATTTTTTATAGTCACCTCCAGGTTTTCTTCGAATTTTGAATCTTTAAAATAGTTCACCTAACTTAAAAGGGAATAAATAACCGAAAACTGAGTGCTTAATTCTGTCGTTTTTCACAGTAGCAGATATACCGTTGTCTTAATTTATGTAATTATACAAAGAGCTTTATTGGGAGAAATCGAACGCAAACTGCTTCCAATCCTAAGTCGATATCAAAAGAATATTCAAAACTTTACAAAAATTTACAACAGGAAAAAAGATTCGGTATAAATATGACATATGACCCACGTCCTTCCGTACTGTCGCAGCTCCAGACGAGATTCTAATGTTGAACTGACAATTTGCAATCTGATATTCAGCCTTTTTTTTTTACAGAACTACATTAAATTGTAAGCTGTTATTTTGTTGATAAATAGATTGGATCCCACATTAGAATATCTATAAGTCCCTATCACTGCTAGCGTATAGATGTACAACTCGCAGGAAATGATCGAAAGCGATAGCACACACAGACACGAAGATTTCAATTTGACCACGAACGAAAAATGACTTCTTATAATCTAAAATACACCATTTACTATTATTAGATTAGATACCAAGCCAAATTAAGAATGAAGATAGTCTACCAGCAACTACCGACGGAAGACGGTTGGTTGTTGGTTGTCGGCTACAATAAGAATACCAGTAGACAGTAGCGATGTTGTCTATACATATTCTAGATATTTGCAAAATAATTTTGAATTTATACAATTATACAAAAATTCAACTATATATTAATATCATTAAATCTATGTTGATATTGACTGACTCGTTGACACTGATTGCATGGCTAATGTCTCTTTACTGCATATAGCTCTGTCTTGAGCGGAATAGTAGAGGCTTGAAGATGTTCAATGTTGAATTTACATGCTCTTTGGGAGTTCTGTTCTGTTCATGCTCTTTTAAAGCAGTCTCACTGTTCAGTAAAGCAGATGAATTTGACAGTTGAAAGTTTGAGGCTTTCAGGGCTGACGAGGGAAGAAGAGACAGGTACTAGGATATAACGACGACGATCCTATATTCTTAAAATATAAAAAAAATAATCCAATCCAATTTGAAACGTCAAGGCCAAGAATGACGGATGAAGGAACTTTAAAATGTTTAACGAGGCCGACTACGACACTGGCTGGGCTGGACTCTGTTCCTATTATCCTGATCTAGTATACTTATGCAGTTACGTAATTATGCCTTAAATGCTAAAAAAAACAACGCACAATTGCACTATTCAGAGTTAGACGTGTGATTAACTTATTTAAATTCCCAATAATGTAATGCAAAACGTTTATCTTATTTATCTTGTCTCAACCTACAGTTGACAGTGAGCGAAACTTTCAAATTAGTTCTTTTTCAACCTCAACAGTCAATTGCCAAAAAGGCTCAACTAAAAAGTTGTAAAAGAATAATGCAAGTACAAGTTACCGTTCGTTATTTTATGTTGACGTTTGACGTTCGTCCCTACTTAGCATTTAAGTCCGAAGAAAGAATGGAAACTGACAATCGTTGAAGCTGAAGAAAGATGAAGATGACAATAAAATTAAAAACCCGTGTGTGGCTTTTATTTGCCTTTTACGGATATGGACAATTGACAACGGAGTTCAGAGTTCAACAAGACAAAATCCAATTCCGACACGTCAAAAAGATTTTGTTAAATTAGGCGGAAACGGACGACGCCAATATAACTGCTACTACTAATAATTACGTTTGTTTTTATTTTTGTACGTTACACTCGTTCTTGTATCGTAGAGTAGACAGTGGAAGAGGAGACAGAGATGAAGATGAGACATTAAATAAATTGAGTCAATTGAAATTGAGTTGGTTGGGAAGATTTTGTGGGATGAGGATGAGATGAGGATGAGGAAATGCAGTGAGAGAGCCTATTTCTGACAAGAGATGTGAATAAATTAATTTCAATGAGAGAGAGGCGGGGGAAAGGAATTGCGCGAATTTCAATCCTTCGTTTGGTTGGACCATAATTCACCAACGGAAGGAACACGCGCTAAATTTGAAAATTGTAGCATGCCTCAACTTTTTGTAATCTCTCCACTTTATTTATTATCTCCACATAGAATACTGTGGCTATGACGTCGTCCACAAATAATTTAAAGAGACTATCAGCCCTTTTTGATGTTGAGGACTAGCCCCACCCTGCATCCTGAATAATACAAATGATAAAAATAATGTCGGACATGACCCACCCACCTCAATTTTTAATTTTTTAATAATGTCATTTACGGATGCCTTCTCTTCACACAGCGTCCGGCACAGCACATCTAATAATAGTGGGCCTTCCATGTTTTAAGCTGGAATAAGCTTGAGGCGCCTCAACTCGTGGAAAAATCTTAAAGCTTGTAGTACAAACAATTTGCGGACAACAGTCTGTACTGAAGGGAGCCAGAAACGTGGTGCTGGTGTTTAACAGAAACAGTGGTGCTAGCAGTTAACCTTTCATCCTCAGTTCTTTAAACTAAATTACGGTTAATTCAGGGATTTTTTGATTGTGCATCATGGGAAGACCAGGTAAATAAGCTTTTTGAAAATTATTACATGATTTTTCGTGTTATTTTGACCTTTTAAAAACATCGTGCTGTGCGGTATCTCCCTATAAAAGCATGCTCCCTTTCCTACTGTTTTACATTATATTTTCAATGGAGTGTTGCTGTTGTTAGTAGGAGAGCGAAATTAATTTGAGTTTGCTAGAAGTAGGTCGTATGTCGTATAGCTTGGATAATGCACTGTTAACTGTTCGCTGTTACAATTTTTAATTTGCTATTGTAAAATATTAACACTAATAAAAAAGGATAGTTGATGATAGTGGCCTTGGCCTCACAGTTTCAGATGTGTTAGGAAGTAGTAACTAATTGTAGTGCAGCTAATTCGTCGCACCTGCACGATACGATGGAGCTAAAAGCTAACATGAAGATCGTACTTTAATGTCGACCTGCAATACATTTTACTTATTGTTAATAGCATTGCGTTACAAGATGGTTCTTACACAATTTATTATTCATGTTCACCTAGGTTTTGGAGGAGGTGACCGAGGTGGAGGTCGGGGTTTTGGAGGAGGTGATCGAGGTGGAGGAGGTCGGGGTTTTGGAGGAGGACGAGGGGGTGGTGATCGTGGAGGGAGAGGTGGATTCGGAGGTGGACGAGGTGGTGGATTTGGAGGTGGACGAGGAGGTGGTGATCGTGGGAGAGGAGGTGGACGTGGTTTCGGTGGAAGGGGAGGTGGAGGCGGCCGTGGTGGTGGTCGCGGTCGAGGAGGAGGTAAGGTCATTTTAGATTATATTGAACTCGTAATACTTTTAAGAGCATCCTTAAATAGAGCGCCCTAACACATTGTAAATGCTTTCGCTGACTGTTACTTAATATTGTTTGTTGGGATTTTAGGTGGAATGAGAGGAGGAAAAAGCGTAGTGCTCGAGCCCCATCGTCATCAAGGTGTTTTCATTGCTCGTGGTAAGGAAGATGCTTTAGTGACTAAAAATATGGTTCCTGGAGAGTCTGTGTATGGAGAGAAGAGGATTTCCGTTGATGTAAGATAAGATTTCGGCTTCCTTAGCTTCTAGTTCCATGCAGCAATAAAATATTAGATGGCTTATTTAGTGTGCTTGATTTTTGATTTTTTTTAATTTGAAGGCTGATGACGGAACTAAAATTGAGTACCGTGTGTGGAACCCTTTCCGATCCAAACTTGCTGCTGCCATTCTTGGTGGTGTTGACCAAATTCACATGCCTCCAGGAAGCAAAGTTTTATACCTTGGAGCTGCTTCTGGAACCACAGTTTCTCACGTTTCTGATGTTGTTGGACCTGTAAGTTGAATTTATATTCTTCCTTTTAATGCTTGTATGTGATAGTTTCGTTGTCCGTACACTCGTGGCGTCAGTATTTTTGTCAATTGATGTTCCTTACGATTCATTATTACAGGAAGGACTTGTTTACGCCGTAGAGTTTTCCCATCGTTCAGGTCGAGATTTACTAAATGTAGCTAAAAAGCGAACCAACATTATTCCAATTATTGAGGACGCCCGTCATCCCCACAAGTACCGAATGCTGGTGGGTATGGTGGACTGCGTGTTTGCTGATGTCGCTCAACCTGATCAAGCGCGTATTGTTGCACTCAACTCCCAATACTTTCTTAAGAACGGCGGCCACTTCGTCATTTCTATTAAGGTGAGATTTACGTTCTTGACTCCTTGCTTTACAGTGCAAACAAGGAAACTAAACGGGGTTAATTTATTGCATGAAATCCGATGTAAAATAATGTGTGGTGGATACCTTATGTTTCTATTTATTTTTTAGGCCAATTGTATTGACTCGACAGCCGAACCTGAAGCAGTCTTTGCTGAGGAAGTCAAGAAACTTCAAGCCGAGAAATTTAAGCCACAAGAGCAGCTGACACTAGAACCATATGAGAGGGACCATGCAGTTGTGGTGGGTACTTACCGTGCGCCAGCTGCAGCTAAGTGATGAACCACAAATAGGATGCAAAGCTTATATATATATATATAATATTTACTTATTATGAGCCTGTGCGGCCTATATGTTCATTTACTTTAATTTTCATTACTGGCCGATCATATTACTGTTATTAGAATGACGTTGCCATTATATTTTATATGGCATTTTCTCTTCTACAAACTTAATTTTTCGGCCATATTTTATAATTTCAAGGATGTAATTGTGTTGTAACTGTTAATTTTTACCTATCGTGTGTGTTTAATCAATACAAAATGGAATAATAGTTGGGAAATAAATATTTTAAGACGAAATACTAGCTGTTACTTAGTAAAACATTTTAGCTCTGTTTAATTATATTGCAAGCATTTGTTCATCAAGTTTATATTTATAATAATTCTATGCTATACAGAGTATGTTGCTATAAGGTGTTTCTAATACATTCATACGTAACAAAAATTACACTATAAAAAGTCGTTTTCACTGACACTGACACTGTAGTTCAACTATAAATTATGTTCAGGTTTCTAGATAATCATTTAAATTAGGTTAATTATTATTATACAAGTTTGTTAATTCTTAGTTCACTTTATTGCAGCCTCAATAAAAAGGTTGACAAGTACACTTGGAGTGTATTTTTGTAATTGACCTGTGAATTCTTTCCCGTTTATTATATCAGCCTAGTCTTTATTTTTTTAAAAATATACTTTAATATCATCTTAGCAATTCATGCACATGTTAAAAATCCCCCCCCCCCAAAAAAAAACAACGATCTTTAAAAATTAAATAGTCATCGTCTGGTCAGGCAGTTCAGAATCATAAACCACTGAGATGTCATTGTTATGCCACCCCAGGCCCGCTAATAAACAAGGCTCCAGTGTCTACTTTAAAATATTGTGTAGACATGGGGCATATTGGTAAATGACATTCCTGGGCACGCCGCCAGGGCCTGTAATCCATGCAAAATCACTGGTTCAATTATCTCCGAACGGATCTTCTTGTAGGTAGGTTGGTTGTAGACGTGGGTTTCCTGGTACCTGAGGTACTTGCAGTGGCTGTAGCAACTACCGCCGATCTTGTTCTAGTCATTTTTTTGGTGAGGGGTGGAGGTGACATGAGGGGTTCTGGTTGGGGTTTCCTCGCAGAAGCTGAAGGTAAAAATAGTTTCTTGTCTGGTAGGGGAAGAATTTCTTGAGGAGCTTGCATATCATCGCCTAGTGCCTCTGCTACAATAGTTTCGACGCTTTCATTTCTCTCAGTAGCAGTTAGGTTGGCTTTGGCCATGGTTTTGGAAACAGTGCTACCATTGTTATCACACAAATTTGCTCCAGCTTCACATTCACTAGTATTCGTACCATGTTCAGAATCAGATCCTGAGGTTTCATCCACTGAGAACATTTCACGTAAATTCGAATATTTTGTTGTTACAAAAGGCTTTAACTCAATGCATAGATCTTCCAAGTCAAGAAAAAAATCCACGTCTTCATCTAAAAAAAAGCACGGCAAATCGGCAAAAATTATATTAGTTTTTAGTTTAACTCTACTTAGCAACAAAAATATAGGAATATTTAAAGCATACCTTGAAAATAAGTACAAGACGTGGAGAATAAATCAGTGGAATGACTCTGTTTAAATTTGTAGAAAATGATAAAATCGAAATGATGAAGAGCCTCGAGCAAGAGAATAAGCTCTAAGCCAGAAATGACTGGACTTAAAAATTTTATGAGTTGCCGAACTTGAATGCCAGGATGACGGCAAAGGATCCCAATGATGGCAGCAAACATTCGATCAATCAGCTCCCAATTTAAAAGTCCAGCAGAGGAAATCCATGGATAGATTAATACTCTAAAAAAACCACGCACAAGTAAATTAAACAGTACAAATTACTAAGTAGGATGTATACGATTAGGCCATTAGGCCCAAATTTATAAATATCAAAACAACCAACGGAAGAAAAAGGAAATATAGTTTGACAATATCAGTATTTTCCTACCTGATCATATTATCATCTGAACGATCGTCCTTGCTCGTGGGTACGAGCATTGACCAAGGTTCAACATATCTTGCGGACACAAACCTACAAAGAAAGTAAATCAACATTTTTGCTTAGGGAACTCAAGTTATCAAAAGTCATCGAAATATTTACTTGAAATTTGAAAAAAGTCAACCATACTTTCTGTTCGTTACGCCCACAGTGTAGACATAATTATTCTCCAAAAGGTACAATAAGCCGTTTTTGAGTGATGCTCTTGTGAATTTGGTCTATAAATTAAAAAGATTTTTATAATCAAGACTAAAAGAAAAAAAAGTAATGTCACAGGGTCAAAGTTAACACTCAATGCCGAATTGTTCCCTTACCAAAAGTAATCTCATAGAAATCCCAATGACTTCACATTTTAAAATGAGTTGATACAAAGGAGCATATTTTGTAGCAAGAGGATTCTTTTCCGTCATCTTAATGGCATAGTCATCTACAAATTCTTGCGGGACTTCCCTGCAACATCACAAATAGAAAAATTAAAACAACCTTAAAAAACGTCAATACTAATACACTATAGTAGACTCAATTGAATACACACAACAAAAATAATTAAAAAGGAAAAATAATTGGTATAAATACCTGAAAAGCAGGTCCTTAAGGTACTTGACGTTTTCAAAAAGATTCTTGTTGCCACAGCTTAAAAGTTCATCAATGCCCTCGTTGAGACGAGTTTTGATTGCGGGTAAATTTACCGAGGACACATCGTCTTCACCCAACACTTTACTTTTTTTCTTTTTTGTAGGTTGAGATGCAAAAGGCGCCTACAGATTGTAATAATAATATATATTTTTAACTTCAACACATATGCTTAAGTAAAACTGGAGTTGAAAGTATAGCTCATATATTGCAGCAACTTCAAAAATTAACTTCTAAATCAGTGACATATTTTTTTTAAGTTCCATACTGCTGATTTGTCCATGTTTCCATCAGGTTCTTTAGTACAGTCCCTACTTACAAAAATATCGAAATGAACCTGGAAACAAATAATAACCATATAAATCAAAGGCAAAATGCTCACACGACTATGATCAACACAACATTTTTTTTAAGTAAGGCGATTGATTTAAATTTGCTAAAAGTGAAACCTTAGAATCCATGAGGAATTCAATCAAAAGAAAGAGTGAAGCACAGTTATTGGTGACGGCCGGATGAGTTGGATAGAAGCCTTTCTTGATATTTTGAAGAAATTCGTGAGCTGATCGATAAGCTGGAGGCTGGAGGTGATTAGCAAGTCTTCTTCTCATGCTGAAAAATTAAAACACCATATAAACACGGTTCCATAAAAAAAATTTAAATAACGGTTTCGAAAATTCCAAGTCAAACTGGCTATAGAAAAAACAAAAAGGAAACGTGTTCGTATTATAGTCGAAGTAAAAGTAAAAATCTTAATCTAATGAATTCAAAAAACGGAAGGACTAGACCACTAGAAAATCCAATACAACTGTATAGGAAAAATCAGAGAACTTACTTTAATGAAAGCCCAAATTTATGAGAGCGTCGACTCACAGAGCAAATATTTAATCTTCGACAATTAGTTGAAATAAAATCCAAATTTGTGTCTCCAATCCTTTCCAGAAAAGTGTGTACATCATCTAAGCAATCCCCACTAAACATAAGACTAAATACGACAGTTCTAGCAATCCAAGTTTCCAGTTCTTCCAGACTGATGGGATCTTTTGTGGCATCCACCATAACTTCCTTTAGGGTATCGTAGGCCCAGTACTCAATTTCCCTGAAGAATTTAAACCAAAACAATCCAAATTAACTATCGTTTTGAATTTGGCATCCCTACAGTACTAGGACACCTTTTAATATTTGTTACGGTAGTAAAATTGTGACTCACTCAATTGTGATCCCTTCTTGATTTTGATCTAGAATTTGTTCATTTTGCATTGTAATATCTTGCTCTATTTCAGTTTGAACGTTCTCCAGTGTGGCGTCCCCAACCATTGATACTGACGATGACGTGGTGGAGTTGTCATCAGCCGAGTCTTTAAAATTTGAACCTGCTCGTCTCACTCTGCTGCCAACCCCTAACTTGGGTTTAATATGGTTCTGACTCATTTCTCTAGACCTGGAAAGGAAGGATGTGCTGGGAGTCATATTTGTTGCCTTAGATGTGGACATCTCCATACTTCTCAGAACATGATTTTTTAATGCCAGGGGTAGGACAGACGGGTCCTTCCTCATCTGAGCAAATTCATTCCCATGCTTACGAAGGAGATATTCATAGACTTGTAAAATTGCTTCCGTTGGAATATCGTAAAATATTTTATTGTCCTCTCCAACCTCTTTAATGCATTCCGCCTGGGAAAAAAATATTTTGCAATAGTTGCTGTGTATAAGACATACTAAATTTTAAAATTAGGAATCACTTACTATAAGTATTATTAAAACAATGATTTACATTACCACAAACTTATTTTGAATGTATTCATCCCTCACGGCGTCATGTAAGTAAAATGTGTACTTTGACTTGAAGGTTGGGTTACGCATTAAAAAATGTAGTCGTCTTCTTATTGCTATAGATGTCTTATTCCGGGAGCCCTTTAATATCACATTATCACAACATCTTAAAATTAGCCGAAATTCAATGCAATCACTATGCTTTAACAAATCCTTCGAACTTTGGAAAAATTATGAAAACGCAAAGCGCAGAAAAGCAAAATATGTATATCTGAATCTGACTCACTTCATTCTTAATGTGAAGCATATCCCTGATTTGCGCAGCGTTAAAAATGAACATCTTTTTCAGATTGTAGCGACGAATAAAAACAACGCTTGATATGAAGAGAAGTAGAATTATTTGATCTTCTTCCACTGACCACGCTACCCGTCTAGAGCAAACAAATAAAAGACAATTAATAATTATGAATAATTTCCAGTACTGAGTTAATTTTGTTGAATAAAGTCGTCTTTTTGTTTATTTTTTTTCGTAGCTTGTCGCTGGCACTTACTGCTTGTTCTTCTTAGCGAGCGCTTCAAGATCACGGTCATCATAGTAGGCACTCTAAAAAATCAAAACAGTATTTTAAGTACTGACAGTAAAAGCTTAAAAGCTGAAACTAAATTTAACTAATGTGAATGTAATATTACTAACAGTAAAATATTCAAATGGATAAAAAAATACATGCATATATTGCTGCTACTTAAAAATTACATCAAATATCATTATAATTACCTCGATGGATCCAATTGTGGTTTTCTTCAACCGGGGTTCCTTCGGCTTGAATGTTTTCTCTCGCCTCGATTTTCCGCTCGGTTTCCCGAGAAGGAGACGTGCGAACTTTTCCCTTGGCTGTGCTTGATCAGACGACTGTGAATTACTTTCTCCAGCTCCAGAAACTCTCACCTCCTCAGCCCGTGTTTCAGATCTTTTCCTTTTCCTAGAATTAGAGCTAATGGACGTAGAGGTGGAACTAGGACTGGGACTGTCCTCTGATTCATCCAGTTCCAAAGCTGTTAACCTAAAGTCATCTGGTGTTGGAACTGACACTGCAGTTTTATTTAGGATATTCTCTTTGACAGGACCAGGAACTTGAGATGTGGATGGGGATTCTGAATCTTTTCCAGCTTCAAGAAACTGAATATTTGCTAAATCACTCTGAACTACTACTACAGTCACTTTTTTATTACTACCGCTCCTACTGCTATCGGGGACTACTAAAGTTGTGCTTGTTTCAGGACCAAGAGCAGGACTCGGTTTGGATTTAACAATCCTAGGTTGTTCCTTAGTGGTATAATCGTATGATTTAGAGAGGGACTCAGGGACAGGGAATACGCCCGTGAAAATGTATTTATTCACTTTGGTCTTTTTCTTCTCCACGAGATTAGTTTTGACATACTTGAGTCGTGTTGCATAGCGACCAGATGCTCGAGCTGCTAAAGTATGCATGTGGATTTGACTGGAAATTTGAGAAAGGGCCACACCTCCCGGGCCAGACCCGATAATAAATTCCTGTGACTGATGAAGCGGAGAGTCGAAAAGCGTTGCTTTGGGTCGACTCACAATCCCTTTGAGGAACATATTGATGTCACTCTTGGGCTCCCCACCCCGACTATCCGGCTCTTTCACGTTGGGTAAGTAAGACTCGATATTACCCGGTGGATTTAAGAATACAAAACATTTTTGAGTCCTCTTCAGCATTGACTCCCTTTTCACTTCCTTCTTTTCCTTGGCAAATTGTTGAGGATTGAGCTCCGCTATGGAGATGTCCACTTCTCTGAATATCTTCTCAAAATCCTTTGTGAGTAGATTCCTGTAGGTTGTTTTCCCAAATCTCTTTTTGATCTCGACAGACTCCTGTCTCATGTGTGGTTTTTTCATGAGGTAGGCAATCATTCGACGTGCATTTGCGACTGCCAGAGGAACCATTGGACTGTAGAATCTGGGTAGATGAAGGATGGAGATGAGTGATGTTGATCTATTCTTTCCGAATTTCATACTAAAAACTTGTTTTTTTATCATTTTCTTCCTTATAAGATATTTTCTTTGGTAAAATAAAGATTTCGGATCAATTTTCATAATACTTAAAGACACATTCCCACGTGTGAGTTCCCCTTCGTAGCGCGCTCTCGCAATTCTTTCTAACATACAATATTGGATGAGTGTGAGATGATCTGTCCCTTCCGATCCGCTGCCCAACATGGCTTGCTCCCTCAATTTTTGGGATGCGACGAGGACGAGTTTTTTCCCATAAGTTGCATCAACATAGTCTAAGGATTTGGTTCGAATTCGTGAAATGAGTTTTCTTGTGTAGTAGTGCGGACATGAGCCACGAATATTTCCTTTGGCTTTGTCTTCAATTGGATTGTACAAGTAGATGTCTTCAGGGGCGGACAGAGGCTCGTAGATGTTACCTCTCTCATCCACAAAATCGGAGCGATTGTAGCGGACCAAGTCATCTCGAGGGATGGGTAGTTCATACATTTCAATCCCTTTTATTCGTTTAATGACGTCCCAGATCAGATCCATGGATTTAGTTGTAATTTCCAGGGGGAGTCCGTTCCTTTCCTGAAGACGCACCTGGAGAGCTTGAATCGTGATTCCGTCCAAACCTTCAAGGGATATTTCATCAATTAAATGTGGGATCAAACACTCCCTTTTCACAGTACTATCCATCCATGCTTTGACTTCATCAGTTTCTACTTCACCCTCTGTTACGTCTGCTTCCATTTTGAGATAATGACAACTTCTAACAAGTACAAATTTTCCAAAGATTTGCTTTTGTGCTAGCTCTCACCTTCTCGTTCTAAAAACAACAAAACACAAACACATTTCCCATTAATATGCAAAAAACATTTCCCAATCGCAGCAATACAATGATTGTATGATGTATAGCTCCAAGTTTAGGATTCCCGCAAGTAATCACTTGGTGTTTCCTTTGGCTTGTACTTATGACTTATATTTATTTGGAATTGTCAAAAAATAGTATGCAGTATGTGTATATTCTATTGACAGATAAATTAATTCACAAAATTTTGAGAAGACTCGCGATACATTAACTGAGCTTTCCATGTATTAAAATCAAAAATACGTTCGACGCTTAAACTGTAGACGTATACCATATTACTCTGTCAACAGTCAGCAGATTGAGTTAAAATAAGAAAGAGGAGACGATAAGTCGACAATTTTATTGGCACATACAATAAAAATCTAAGCATAAACTGTAAGTAAACAGTGTAAACACTAAATGCTAAATGAACTGTGATTTACTACAAGTTACGTTACAAGTTGCAAGTAAAAAAAAAATAAGCTAAATATTCCAGTAAACACCAAGAGATGAGAGACACTTGACTAACCGAAGATTGTTGTCGTTGTCGCTATCGTGTCCTCCAACTTTTAATTTCCGCAATAATAGATTCACACATTAAATTAACATTCGTGAGAAAGTTGTCAGTTTCAGTTGTTGTTAGAATTATAAAATTTACAAATTACAAGATCTCATTTAGAATAACACAAAAATAAAGTACATTTCACATTTAGAGGTTCATGATGGTCACAAATCTACTAAACTAGTACCTACAAGGCTACAAACTATTTGAACCACTCCATGACCTAAATTTTCACTTTGTACACTAAACAGGATTTTAAATGTAAATAATTACATTTTTGAGAGTTTATTTACACTTTCAATTCAAAAATCTCCGCAGAGCAGAATGTCAGTTCCGTACCCTCCGTGTCCGTGTCCGTCCCGTAATAATCTGCAAACTGGAATTTTGTTTATGAACGCAAACTGCCTCCAAAAGTATCACATGCACCAAAACGCAAAAAAGAAGCGCGCCAAACAAATTTTGTTGTCATCTCTTGGATTTTGGATTTGGATGTCGGAGCTGTCGGACTTTTTATCTTCATTTTCTTCGTCTCGGTGTCGTCCTCTCATCCCAAAATCAACAAAAAAGTTGTCACTGAGGCCAACGTATCAAGTGCAACTAGAAACTTTGCACATATTTCGTAAGGACAAAAATTTTCCAAAAATGAATGAAAAGCCCCCACCCATCTTTTCTACTTGTAGTAGGGGTTATGCTATGATTTCAATTATTTGGAATTTGTATCATTGCGACCTCTTAGAAACCCATCTTCTTCTGACATAATCTGTGAAAGGCCCCTAGATGCTAAGTGTACTTTACAACCGAGACGCCAGAGGAAAATTATGTTCAGTACTTACAAACTGTGAACGAAGGACGAAGTAGCACGATGCACAAAGAAAGTATGTTGGGTAAATCGGCATTTTTTTTTATTTTATTTTCGAGCAAAACTAAACAAAAGCACAAGAACCGGTCCATTGCATGAACCGAAAACGGACCGTACGTTAGATTCAAACTGAGGAGCTTTCTCGTGTCGTACTTTGTTGTTAGTCAACTAGTCACGTAAGTAATTGGTAATAATTTCGCTCAGAGATTAGATTTATTAGATGACATTGTCATCAAGGCATCGGCATTAATTGTTAATCGGCATCCACCTTTGGCTTCTTTAACCACGACGACCAATATTAACTTGAACTATGTGAGAATTAATTAATTAATAGCAAACGGGCACTGCGAATCCCATGTAAACTGCTCCTGTAATAAGCTAAATTCAAATGAAAGAATAGTTAAGTAGTAGTGCAGTGCAGGTGTTATGATTTATATGGCATGGTAATTTATTGGTAAATGGAAATGGTTATATTGTAAGTAACTTCATTCATTTCGTTATTTATTCGTAATTTATGCAAATTAATTGAGAACCGTGTGAATGTGTAAACATTATCATGGAGACTAGGTAGGTGATAGGAGTTTTTGTACTTGACTTGCAGGTATAGGTATTCACATTTCAACTTGTGTAGAAATATATAATGACCGGGACCGGGACCGGGCTACAGGGACCGGACCCATAAATGACAAACGCTTAAAAATATAAAATATTTTCATTCATGAATTTTTTCACTCTGGGACTGCGGCACTAGTGAATGGGCGTGTGGGTTTTCCAATGTATATAAACTCAATGATTTATTTTTTATTTAATTTTGTTTTTCATGACGATCAAGTATAATAATGGACGAGAATGGAGCATCGTTGGCTGGCGTGTGGAGATGATATGTCATGTCAACTGATCTAAATCTGGAGTCTGGAGGCTATATGGTTTTCACAGCTTTAGAATATTAATCTATAGTAAGGTTCGTCACGATTCGAGTCAAATCGAAACTCGTTCGATCGATTCGAGTTTCGAATCGGATCGATTTGGCGTTTTGCTAAATCGAAAAAAATATTTCGATTTCGATTTTCGAATTGCTTGACTCGAAAAAAATCGATATCGAATCGATTTCAAGCCGAAAATCGTTCGATTTTTTCGATTTCAAACAAACGATCTTCACTACAGTTACAACATCAATTAACACGAAAATGCAACTTCCATAACACATTTTTAAGACTATTTTGTATAATTATCCGAATTTAAGTTTCATTTAAAGAGGTTTTCTATCTTTTTTGGCGAATTTATTATCTGATGGAGGTTTATTTTATACACTTCCTACAGTGATGAATTTAAAACACTATTATAGTAGACTAATGTACTTAAAGGTTCGATAAAGTCCACAAAAGCAACAATACTATTGAATTAGTATTTGTAATTTATTACTAGTGATATTCGTTACATAAGTTGCTTTTTATTGTGCTGAAACTGTAACTTAAACGAATATTTGGTCCAATAATCATGTTAGATCTGAGAGAAAATATAGATATCGCTTGGACATAAACAGTAAATTGCGGTACATTAAAATATAAAATCGTGAAATAAATATATGTACAATGCCTCTGACTTCGTTTCATTGAAAAATTTAGTAAGTTTAAACAGAAACAAAAATGTTGATTTTTTTTCGATTTTTTCGATTCGGATCGATTTTGACTGTTCGAGTTTCGAGTCGATTCGATTTTCCAAAATTCAACTCGATAATTTTTCGACATCGATTCGATTTTGTGATTTAGACTGGATAATTTTCGGTTCGGTTCGAGTTTCGATTCGATTTGGCAAAAAGTGACTCGTGACGAACCTTAATCTATAGGACGCCTTAAAAAATACATGACATGTGTATCGTGTAGTTTAAGCGGGACTGCGAGGCAGCGTAGCAACGCAAAACGCAACGGTAAGACGTTCGACGATAATTTTCGCTTTAATTACTGTAATTGAATAATGAGAATAACGAAAACCAATGTCAAGTACCCTATACTGGTTTTTTAGGTCGACGTCGATATATTGTATTGGTTTAATATTAACAATTCACGCATTGCATGTCTTGTCGTTTAAGTAGTCTTATTGCTGTTAAGTAAGGATAATATGTTGGTGGCTAGGGGTATCGCATCAAGTTGCAGTTAATGTTCACAGTTAGGCACTGTTCATTATTCATTGCATAAAAATGCACACTCATTATCATTTACACCATTATTTACACGGATGGGGGATGGAGAGCAAAATTACCGTACATCATGTGGTACATTGTCGTTCTCCTTCCATGTAAAATACACAGAATACCTATGTTGACTTGCTTAATTAAAGGCCTTGCTCAAAAACTGAGCATTTATTTACTATTGATTCTTAAGCTTAGTGTGAGGTGATGTCATGCATTCTTTTCTCGTCTAATCTATAAAATGTAATTATATCTGTCTATAGTATAGAGCCTTATAGGTAGGTTTGTTTATGGGAATTTTGGATGCTCAAAAGCGATTGCATTGAACATTGCTTGAGACCACATTATTAATGTGCGCAGGATTCCACATGCACCTAATTTATAATTTTCTGACCACTGATAGACAAATATGGGTTAATTACAGGTACGTTGGTAAATTAAAACCTAAAACATGTGGAACGAAGTTGATATCAAAGTGACAAGGGAAGCCACGTACAATAGTAATATGCTCACTAGTCAGTAATGTGGAATAGTTAATAGTTTAATAGATTTAGTCTAATTGTTATTGCTCCCCTATATCGTATTCGTATGTAAAGTTACCTGAATTGAGTAGTCCCAATAGATAGATGCGTGGTTCCTTGATTCCTTGTGGGCCTTTAGTCTAGTATGTATAATAAAATATAGTGTCATCATAATTCCTCCATGGTTTCTCGCACACGTTCAACATTTTTAATCTGAGAGTCCACAATTCCTTATAATAATAATTACGTATTTATAAAAGAGTTCCTTCCGTCTCAATTCTCCTCTGCAGTCATATTGTTAAAAAGCCTTGAAAGGATCATTAAAATTTATTTATTGCCTACTTTACTAGTTAGTCTCTGTTGTATTATGTCTCCATCTTATTGTATTGCTTATTACTTTACTCGCACTGCACTCTTGACTGTATATGTAGAAGTTATAGGCCCTATCTATGAAGAGGCAGCTAAAGCGGAAAAAAGCTCCTAACTGCGAATCAGTCAAAACAAAATTTCAAGGAAGGTCTTAAGCTAACGAACACAAATTTTCAGATTTAGACGAATTAGCATTAGCGCGTCTGTTGCGATGGAGTGTCTTCTTCATTAAATTAGCGAATTTCACACACCTTGCTTGCAGTGTTGCAGTTGGGGATCAAAAGATTTTATTAAAATTATTTAAACACCTACTTTAAGATGTGGTAGGGCTTCTATTAATGCCCTTAGGAATATATAGATCGTTTCTTTTGCATTTTTTGACGAAATCAAAAAATCGATCTGTTACTACAGCTACTACAGTCTACATATGAAGCGTTGCTTGGGAAAACTGGCAAAACAGTCGATTTTTTTTCCAAAAATGAACTTAATGAATTATTTGCGTTACGTGTACTATTCAGCTAGATATTATGTTACTGCGTTGAATAGTAAAGGTCAATGTTCAACCAAAGCAATTTTTTAAATTGCCAAAAATTTCGTATCTTGGCAAAACGGGCCGAGTCATCGGCATGCTCCTCATTGATTATAGTATCTCTCTCCGTCAAATTGAATTCTATATCTCTTGATCCCATTTATCATCATCTAGCATGATAAGGTAATTCACCCGCTAATGACTAATTTGTGTCAGCCGATTTTTATAAGTATCTATTGATTGACAATAAAGGTAAAAACAAATGAAGTTAAATTATGGTGACGTGCTTGGACTCGCGGACGTGGTGGTAATAATGGTAATGGTAGTAGTAGTGGGAGCAGGCGTGTGAGGATTTGTAGGTGCAGAAGAGATATTTAGATGAGTATGGATCGCATCACATCACTATTCTACATGACTATGACTACGAGACGATCCTTACGATGTGACTGCCTAAACTACGAATATATATTTAAGTATATTTGGTGCTACGGGAGAATTGGGGACTGAATATAAATAATGATGTGGTTAAAGGCAAATGGAAAGGAGGAGAGGAGAAGGCTCTCGTGATCTTCTTTTCCCTCGTCAAGTATATACTTGTTGAACACTTGAGGTGAAGTAGGTCTCGTAAACTCATATCATAGTAAGGTTCGTCACGATTCGAGTCAAATCGAAACTCGTTCGATCGATTCGAGTTTCGAATCGGATCGATTTGGCGTTTTGCTAAATCGAAAAAAATATTTCGATTTCGATTTTCGAATTGCTTGACTCGAAAAAAATCGATATCGAATCGATTTCAAGCCGAAAATCGTTCGATTTTTTCGATTTCAAACAAACGATCTTCACTACAGTTACAACATCAATTAACACGAAAATGCAACTTCCATAACACATTTTTAAGACTATTTTGTATAATTATCCGAATTTAAGTTTCATTTAAAGAGGTTTTCTATCTTTTTTGGCGAATTTATTATCTGATGGAGGTTTATTTTATACACTTCCTACAGTGATGAATTTAAAACACTATTATAGTAGACTAATGTACTTAAAGGTTCGATAAAGTCCACAAAAGCAACAATACTATTGAATTAGTATTTGTAATTTATTACTAGTGATATTCGTTACATAAGTTGCTTTTTATTGTGCTGAAACTGTAACTTAAACGAATATTTGGTCCAATAATCATGTTAGATCTGAGAGAAAATATAGATATCGCTTGGACATAAACAGTAAATTGCGGTACATTAAAATATAAAATCGTGAAATAAATATATGTACAATGCCTCTGACTTCGTTTCATTGAAAAATTTAGTAAGTTTAAACAGAAACAAAAATGTTGATTTTTTTTCGATTTTTTCGATTCGGATCGATTTTGACTGTTCGAGTTTCGAGTCGATTCGATTTTCCAAAATTCAACTCGATAATTTTTCGACATCGATTCGATTTTGTGATTTAGACTGGATAATTTTCGGTTCGGTTCGAGTTTCGATTCGATTTGGCAAAAAGTGACTCGTGACGAACCTTATATCATAGGGAACATACACCAAGAGCTTCATCATATCATACCTATATACATGATGACAATCCCAATATAATTACCTCTACGTCGATAGGATTTTTAGCTATATAGGTCCCATCTTTTCTTCCCATGTACACCATATAGCCATATACCATCACCATGCCTTTTTTTTTACTTCTTGACGAAGAAAAAGAAGGGCCACGATTATACTCCTACAACACAACTATATCTCTCTGCTATAAACTATGTACTATTAAAAGTTGTTAACTTGCATCCAGCAGAACTCAGAACAGAAGAATACATACTCGACGTCGACATCGACAATGGTGAAAAAGTCAACGGAAGGAACGGGATGAGGGATGGACGGAACGTGAGTACTGTGCATACATGAGGTAATAGGGATGAACTGAAGAACTTAACTAAAGTTAATTAAACACTATACGAGCTGCATTGTGTGGCTGTAGTCAGTCATTCAGTGGACATGGAGAGGGAGGCTCGCTTTTAATACGCACGCTTCTCTCGTCTCCTCCACTTGGACTTCTACTTCTTGGACTGCATTAGCTCCTAATATACCTAGGCATATACTTATGTTTCCTCTGATGCTGGCTGGCTCGTTTTCCTATTTTTTTTGTGAGGTGATGTGATGTGATCAATGTGATCATGTTTCTCACTCAGCACATCTACTATATGTATAGCTATATAGTCAGGGCCGGACGAAGGAATTGCTCTTAGGCAGCAATTTGTTTCCATACAAAAACCACCATTTTGATTTTATTGATGGTAAAGCAAAATTTTGTATTTTTTACATGTTTTATACAAGTGCAAAATGTTCTTTTTACTTGATTTAGAAAAGTGCAAAATGGTATATTTACATGTTTTGAAAAAAGTGGAAAATGCTTTATTTCCATGTTTTTGAAATGTGCAAACATTTATATTTGCATGTTTTTGAAATGTGCAAAAACAAATTTAATTACCTGTTTTTTGAAAATTCAAAATGTTCTATTTACATGTTTTTGAAAAATTCAGTCAGGGGGGGGGGCTGCCTGCACTGGCCGCGTTATCCGGCCCTGTATATAGTACCTGCCTACCTTGGATAGGATAGGTAGTAGGGATAAGATATGCATCCCCGTCATTTCATTTCATTCCAGTGAGTACCATCACATTATCACCATCACGATAAAATAAAATGCAATGTCTTCTGGGTGTGTGTGTGTGTGTGTGTGTGTGTATGTCTGTGTGTGTGTGTGTGTATTGCCCGAATGAAAAGTCAAAATAGCTGGATAGGGCTGTCCAAACAGTTTCATAGTCATGCAACCCAGTGCACACTGGCAGGTTTGGACAGCCCTACCCAGCTATCTTGACTTGTTATCCAGACAACACTTTAGTTACATTACATCTGTGGAATTGGAATGGACATTAAATCCCAGAGCGACTTCTTCATCGGTTCATCCTATGTGCATACTGCATAGGCTTTTATTCTACTACTGGACCTTCTATAATACCCCTTTAAAGTAGATTATATTTGAATTTGACAGTACTACGTATTTAGTACGTACTGTGGACGGACTACTGTCACTAGGGTGGCTGGTGGCATATATTATAGAGACATCCAAGAGCACATCCAGTATGTCCTGACAATAATGAAAAAATGTGCTATTTGACAAACATACTAAATAATTTTTATGTCCTACGTAGTACGTACTACGTACCTACTGTCACGGCCACCCCTATGCTCGTCTCCTACCTACCTATTTGGGCGTACATAATAATGTAATGATAATATCCATTCCTTTTATCCCTTTTATAATGCACTCGCTCCCATCCACGATGCGAAGGTATGACATTCTATTAAAATTTTCCTGTCGACTCGTATCGTATCGTAGCAGATTCAACTTGACTGTCCTATCCATCCTGGTTCTGGTCCTGTATTCTGTACTCTGTAGCCTGTATGTAACCATTGAGCTGAGGTATTCACTTCCCAAACGTAAACTACACAAAAAAAGGACAGAACAGAGTGCACAGACACACACACACATTTGTAGAGGAGACATGACATAACGGTTTAAGTTTGAGCAGAGGCACAAGTAATTCAATGTGGAAGCTATGAGAGGACTGAGAGAGTAAAATAAAGGAAGCTTTTAAGGTTTTCATGATATATAAATATTTATAGAAAAGTGTACAGGCATAAATAGGAAAGGAGGCCGTTCCCGACCGAAAAAGTCCAAGTCATACTCTGCTAAATAATGCTATATTATGCTTTGCTTTGAGTCTCATAGTCTGGCCTGGTCTGATATTGTTGGTTTCTTGATGGTGGGTCTCGTCGTACTCATCCTTTTCGTATAGTTGTGTAGTTCTTTTGGTTTTTGGTAGTAAGTCAATCTATGGAAAGGTATGTAAGTAGGTAGGTATGTTGGTTCGGAGAAAAAGTATGTATTTATTATGTGGAAGTGGTGATGACTGACGAGAGCAGGGCCTCTCCCCACGGGATGAAAAGTTAAAAGTTGTGTGTATATAGTTTGTATTTTTCTCTGAGTGTAGGAGTAGGAGAGCAGCAGATCTTTCGAAAAAACCGAAACCCAAAACTTTGAAAAAATGTGGTGTTTAGGTTTTCGCCAAACACTCCTATGCTGCTATGTGTTCTTGAGATAAATTCATTTTTATGAGTAATAAAAATCCAACTAGTAAATTAAATAGTATGGCATTTTTAATTGCAGCTAACTTTGCGTTCTTATTTCGATGTTTTTTATCAACAAAATGTAGATTTGCGTTTCATTTTTTCCCGCGGATTTTGTATGTACAGTTTTGGAGAAAGCCTAAAGTTTTTCGATAGGTATATTGAAGAAAAGATTTGATACAAGTTTATTTTAAGATACCTGTTTTATGGTTTTACCTGGGATGTAATATTTGTATTTGTATTATATGAAGAAAACAAATGTGTAATAGTTATAGTGAAAGAGCCACTGAAGACTGAAAGTATTACATTTTGTCACTACTTTTTTTTGATTTGGCGTTGGGTGGCGTACCCTTGTGAGTACTGGCTCTGTGCTGGTAGTTTTAGTGTCCTAGCTGTCACTGTCAATTCAGCGGATGGCTGTTTGGAGACAGTAACTTTCGTCTATTTAGTTTACTAAAAAAAAAACTTTATTTAACGTCCGATTATCAGCAAAGGCTCTTACAGACAGCTCATTGGGAAATGTGTGTTGTGTTGATATCTTTCCTATCTCTTCTAAGTAGCCGAGCATTCTTACCCAACTCTGAACACCCCACTACACTACTCTCAGTGACACAACCTCAGGATCTACAGCTTGGGTTTAAGCCTCGGCTAACCTTCGCTTCCCCTTTGGATTTCGTTTTATATGTTTTAGAGTAGGTACTGATGTTCTACAGAGTTGGTTCATGCCACCGTCTACTCGACTCAACGAGATAGTCAGATAACAACCACACAAGACCCTTACAAGCTTTTCTTAATTTTAACAATTCAAATTCAAATTAATAATTGTATGCAACTATTCTAATAACTTATCGATTCAAACTATGAGGTAGAGTGAGCGATTGGGACAGATTATTGGAATCTTGAGGTTGCGTTGAAAGTACTTGTCTGCAGGCTTACTGTCCCCAGGGTGGTATGGTTTCAGGCAAAGTATCCCCTCACGTCGTCTGACTGCCTCCCGCGCTCCTCCCCCAGTCCTCCTCCTCCTCTGCAAGCTTCTCTACCCCGCACGGCCCCAACGTAGGCGGGCACGAGGGCCATTCATCGAGTACGTCTGAGAGAGGGGGCACAAAAATAATGTGCTCCATCACAGATTCCACCTCAACTACTTCGCGTTACGTGTAGATCGTGTAACCACTTTGCTACAGGGGCCGCTATTTAGTTTACTATAGTTTCTCACGATAAGCTAAAATTGAAATTTATTTTTCAAGTAACACAAGAGTTGAACAGGTTTACCGGTTGCGTGATCTAACCGGGATTTTGGTAAGCTTAATAATAAATGTATCGGTAATTTACAAATTCACTCGAAAACGTCTAACTGGCATTGATATAAAATTTTCGATTTCATAAACCGAAAAACAAGTTTCTTCCCTTCCATTATTACGTCACCACACAAGTTGAGTGTGCGTATACGTTTACCTATGTTATGTAATTATTGTAATTTAAAATATCCAATAGTTTATTATCGATATGCGATAGTGCTATTTAGTTTATTTAATTTGCGTATTGCTCACATTACCCATTATACTGCAATTCAATAAGTAAAACGAATGCATGACAGTATGAAAAATGCCTATAACTATAGTAAGTTGTTTAGGAAAACTGGACGAAGATGAAGGTGAAGCGACAAAAATATTTTTTAAATCCTATAACCGTGGTAGGAATTCACTGTGTAATGATAGCAATGATGAGCGTGCTTGAATATTTAACCGGTCTAAAGAAATAACCGTTGTAATGAAAACCGGTGTAAAGACAACCCCATAGCATTAAAACACATAGGCACCTGGTCAGAGCACACAGATATGTATAACCGGTGTATATGATAAACCTTGCGAATGCGGACCGGTATAAAATGGTTTTACTGTGAATGGAATATTCTACAGTTTTTAAAAACGTGTAATTAAAATTAAAATTTCCCACATTTTATACAAAAATATGCAAATAAAAAACATTTTGCACTTTTCAAAAACTCTTAATTAACATTTTAAACAACTACCTCACTTAGGGTTTTTTTGACACTATAACAATAATAAAAGTGTCCCGGGGAGAATCCTATAGGATTTGAGGCGATGTCAGACCCAGTTATCACTGTTCACACATTTTAAAACGGAGGTTTTGCCAAAACTGCAGCCTTAGCACTTGTCCAGTTTACTTTTAAAAGTATTCACTCCATTTAATTTTTGGGTAAAGTAATGGGTACATGCGAATTGTGTGACACACGCAAATTGAATACGGGTCATTTTGATTCTTCACTTACGATATTTTACTAAGCGTACAGAAAACGTAACAGTATTATTATGCATGGAGAAAATTAACCTGAACCGTAGTTGGACACGGGACAGGAGTAGGATGGTGTAAGTAAAGACTTTGATTTCACTAGCGACTTTAACAAATGTTAGTTAAAAATAATTGTTAAGTTATCGATGGTTAAAGCGATTCGCGATTAGTTACCAATTGTTAAAAAATCAATGATTAGTGTGATTTCACTACGTAAATTAACAATTGTTAGTTATAGTGCCCTCTAAATTTCAAAATTTTAAGTTTAACAATTGTTAGTTACCGTCAATTCAATGCATAAATTAACAACTGTTAGTTACAGTGCCCTCTAAATTTAACAATTTTTAGTGACCGTGATTTGATTACATAAATTAACAATTGCTAGTTATATTTCCCGCGAAATTTCAAATTTAAAAGTTTAACAATTGTTGATGTGATTTCACACGTTTGTTACCATCTGTTAGGTGCTAATCATGAATTTTAACAAGCGATAAAACTTAATCATTGTTAAGAGTTTAAGACCTTGATTTCACTAGCGACTTTAACAATTGTTAGTTAACAATTGCTAAGTTATCAATGGTTAACTTTGCGATTTCACGAGTAGTTACCAATTGTTAAGCTATCAATGGTTAGTGCGATTTCACTACATAAATTGACAATTGTTAACCATAGTGCCCGCTAAAATTCAAAATGTTGAAGTTTAACAATTGTTAACGTGATTTCACTACATAAATTAACAATTGTTAGTTATAGATCCCGGGAAATTTCAAATTTTAAAGTTTAACAATTGTTAGTGCGATTTCACAGGTTAAGTTATCAATTGTTAACGCTAATTATCGATTTTAACAATTGTTAAAAGTTAATCATTGTTAACAGTTTAACAATTGTTAGTTCACATTTCACGTAAAAATGAGTGATTAGCTAACTGTTGTTAGAGTTAACAATTGTTAAAGTCGCTAGTGAAATCAAGGTCTAACTGTTGTTAGAGTTAGCAATTGTTAAAGCGTGTAGTGAAATCAGTAAGTAGGTAATTACTTTATTGTCACATTCGTACAGTATAGAGAGAGAAAGAAATATTTTATTTCACTGATGCTGCTATAGCATTTGCCCGAAGACACAGTATACCTTACACAGGATTTACAATTGATACATTTTTGATTGGGATTAGGCTCTGGTTATCATTGTTTTATGATTACATCGTTTAAGGTTAAAAGTGTCGGATAAATTTGTAGTTTATGTTTTGTTGCATTGTATAAATCAAAATCAGTAATGTGAACATATTTTATTGTTATATTTTATTATATTATAGTATTATAGCAATGATTGTGGGCTATCTTTGATGAGTTTCGGATTATCGATACTATTATTTCTTCATTCATAGATTTGGGGAGCAGAAATTCTTTACGGAAATCCTCAAACATAGTTGTTATTGTACCTCTTGCTCCTACCATAAGTCCTCTGACTTCGATTTACACTGAATTACAAATGGTGAAATAGTAGTCGGCTGACTTGACGGCTCTGGCCGTAGTAGGAAAGTGGTCCTAGGGATTCTGACTGGCGACGTGTATGGGCCACAATTCAATGTTGATGTGAGGGAGAAAGACGAGGAATGTTCAATTTTCAATGTAGGTTTGGGAAGTGAAGTGAAGGGAGGGAGCTTCATCTCGATCTCATCTCTCACACAACCCCTACCAACTACACACAAAACCAAAACCAACATCTCACTACTTACAACTACTCCGTGCAGTCAGTCTACTACACTACTGGAAATGCAAACACAGAAAAACTGTGAGAGTATTCATAGCGAGAGGAGTCACACACAGTATTCTCTCTGCTCACAGTGATTCAGTTTCAGTGACGAGTCGGGAGCGTTCAAGACTCACACACACCATTAGAATTTAATATTATTATCATACTAAATATTTTTGTAGTGTTTCACTATAATATAGTACACTATTTTACACTTTAATCCCTAATAGTTATTTTATCTACCTGTAATAATTATTATTATAGTTACAACTTTTACAACAGTGAAGTGCTCCAAGCTCCAATTACTTACTACTTTTACGAGGAACAACGGTTAAGAAAAGAATAATATTATTGAATGAATGCAAGTTTGGAGTCAAAATAATTGTGTATAAGTACAAAATCCAGTGTTTAATAATTATTGTCAAGTGAGTCACTTTCAAATATTCATATTATGTATTATATATTCATATCCTGTCTATCCTCCGGCTTCCTTTTCACCTCAAGCCACAACTTAACACACAAAAAACGACATGTAATCGACAAATGTAAACTTCCCCAATTCATCAGCTTCATTTTACTTTGATCTATTTATTTATCCACATTCGGTCTGGTATTGGCATTGGTTGGTATGTATTATTATCAACTATAATTATATAAAAATGTCTTGACGTACTTACGTATACAGCAGGTCACATTTCACACTTGCATTTCTCATCTGTGTGGTTTTAAGGAGGAAGTGTAGTAGTAAGTAGGAACATACCAAAGGGGTAATATATGTTTAGTTGTAATGTTAAATGCATGTACGGGAATGTCGACTACGTATTTAAATGCGCAAAAGTACCATGTAAAAGAATGTCTACTGTGTCAGTTACAAAACAAATTAATTACTGAGGTATTTACTCTCCTGTATGTTCTACTGACTCTAAAACTGGGTAATCCAAATCCAAATTACTTAGGTATTTCGTAAATTCTTCGTTTCTCGTATAAAATCCTTGGAGTAAAATCCTTTTATTTAATTATGTAGACAGTTGTTTTGTTGTTGATGTTGAGGGTGTTTTGGGATTGAATGAAAGTAATGTATAGTATTACATTAGAGTATTAGGTATAGAGTGTATGGATTATGGATCATGGTCTCGCTCGGTTTCGGTTGTTGTCATCTGTTTGCTACACAAATTTCTAAACGTTGTTTATTTAGAAAATTATATCTTAATAAAATGTTAATGCCTCTCTCTCTGTACATATATATCGCTAAAAGCAATTAATCCGACTTGGATTTAATCAGGAATTAAAAATATAATAATCCTTTATTCTGTCGGCTTCAGCTTTTCTATTCCTATTCTGCGCTATCTGCCTCATCTAGTGAAGGTTACGTTGAAAGTTATTTAAATTGATGAAGATTATTTAAAAGAATTTTGTTAGGTACCTACTTACTTTTTTTTGAACAACATTCAATCAACATTGGGATTAAAAGCTAAAAGACAAGAAATATATTCATCATAAAGGAATATGATAGTAGTGCCGCCAAACTAAAAAGCCATAGCTCAAAAGTCAAAAATCAAGTGGAATGTTGTCTGCATATTTAAAAAAATATTTATGAACATTGAGGAGTTTACCACGATTACGATTACAGATTATGACCACCAAGAACCAACCAAAAACAGGAGAAAGAACAACAACAGCAAGTTTGAAATGAAACAACTTTATAGTTCAATACATGCCAACTGCAGACGCTCAAAACTATATAGGTACTTGATGATGACTTCAGATCAGACATCATAGGCTGACTGTGCGGATCATTGAATGTATTGTACCTCTCGAGTCTCGAGATAGATATGTGGAAAATAATATTCAAATTATATCATGAAAAGAATATAATATGAGCAAAAGCAAAACTACCAAACCAAATCAACAACACCACCATGCAGGACCAGCATCAATATTCAGTAAACTCGTCTTGTTTCCCATCTCTCTCCGTCTCTGTTCTACATATAATATTTATCATCCATTCACATGTTAAAAGTGTAAAAGTGACCAGTGAAGATCAGTAAAGTACGAGACCACTGCTGAAGAACTGTCTGTATAGAGTAAGTTCACTCCACTTCTATCATCTATACTTACTACATACATTCTACCAACAACAACAAAAAATCAGAATTTTTAGAATCAGTTAATAGTTGACTCGAATGAATAGTGCCGTGCCTGCCTGGCTGAATCATTTGTACGAACGGACGGGGGAGAGAGAAAATTTTTAATACGTAAAACATTAAATTACAAACTAGAAAAGCACACACACGTTCGCGTTCACAAAGTTCCTCTAAACAAAAAAAAATTGGGGATGACTCATCCCACTACTACTCACTACTAGTTGGTGGTGGTACTCAACTGATCCCAGAATCAAGTTATTCAGTCAGCAAAATCCGCAGAGATTCAGTATCTGACTGACAAGTGAGCCGCATTTTAGCATTTTTTCACAATTCACAAGTATTCACAGAGAGCGAGAGAGACGGGGAGACGTTTAATGCCGGACTCGGTATCGGTGTCGGTGTCAAAATGCATCTATTTAACTAAATTGTATCTTAATCGTAGTTATCCCCAGGTGTACCTAAAATTCTCTTAACAACCATTTGAGTAATGGTTATACTTTTACAGTTTAGCAAGTATTTGACTTTCAACCAACAGCCAATAACCACAACCATCATTCAGCAACCTTTTTTTCGTCTGACTTCTGATTCACTTAATAGAAAGTTGAAACTTAAATTGTTGACATTGACATTCAACATTCTGTGAAATACCAAACCGACACCCGATGTGAGACTCCTTACGAAAACAATACCATTCGAGTGGTGTTGGTGTTGGGGCTTGCTTGAAAATATATTCGAAGTTTTTGTGATTCCCCCAAAACATTATTTACAAAAAAAAACAAAAGGATAAATCATCAATAGTGAACAGATTCAATACATTATAATCAAGGATCATCTGCTGAAAACTTTAAAAAAATGTAATACGTTATTAGTATTCAATCTTCAACTGTTATTATTTCTTTTCGTTTTGACTTGTGCCTTATCTGCGGCTCCTCTGCATTTGGGCACTTGTCGGTCTCGGTTGTCGGCTTACGGCTTGTCGGACGGTTAATAATAGTTTTGTAGTAGTTAAAATAGTTTCTGTTCTAGACGTGGGTAGATATAAAGGATTTGGAGGATTGTTATTGTTGTGGTTGGTCTTGGCGGTGGAGTGGTGGTGCGATGTTTTGTTGCTGATTTTGATTTTTGATGCAGCAGATGACATGGTATTATTATTGCTATCGTTATTGTATTTTTATTATAGAGTATTGTTCATTAGACGGAAATTCAAAATTCAGGGTGTAAGTATATATTATATATACTTATATTTATTTACTTAGTATTTAATTGAGTGTATATATGTACCTAAAGTAGTTGGATATGGGTATACAGATAAAATGTAGTTCATGGTTGATAATCACACAGGCACAGGCTACAAAACTACAAACAAGAGAAGAAGAATTGCTTCACTCTGTGACTCTTTGTATACAGATAGAACATAGGGATACAAGTGGCTTGGTTGTGTGTGGTGATGAATTATTATTGTGGATTGGATTGAATGTTTAATTGTGTTCACTGTTCAGAAGAGTGGATTGTAAAATTGCAAATTGGAATTTCAAGAAGAGAGAGACTGAGAGACACCCTCGCCTTGCAAAATCAGTATTCAGTCTTATACATACATAATAGTCTAGTCTGCCTGCCTGCAGTTCTGCAGTTTACTACAGTAGTAGTCATCCTATAAAAGTCTAGGTTGATCTTCTCTTCAATTTTTAAGTTGTGTTCTTTCCTTCCATTTATTATAGGCTCTCTTGTCAGTTTTGTTGTTCTTGTGAATGAGAGAGTGGAATGTAAGTATATAGAGATAGACCAAGAAGAAAAAGTGTGCTGTATGATTTGCTCCCCTGACTCTGTTTCTGATTTCTGACTCTTCTTGAGTATATCTATTATTTTTTTTACTACTACTAGCACTATTACCACTGCTACTCCTATATTATTATTATCTTGAGCAATCAAAAGGACAGAAGGATGAAGGAGAGAGAGAAAGAAGTTTTTTTTTGAGCTCATCAGTATTATTAACATGAACCATAACTAGAACCCAGCCAATATCTATCCACCATTAATTCTCTCCTTCAATTCATTCCTCCAAGTTGAAAGTTTCCTCGTATTCGACGACTTCGTATTCGGCTTCGGCTTCTTAATCTTGACATATAAGAAGAAAAAAAAATCACTACACTGTATAGATATGATGATGATGGTTCGATTCCATGTTGGTTCGACCCGAATTAAAAAAAATTGAATAATATGAGACGCGCAGAGTGGGTATGTGTGTGTGTGTGTGATTTGTTTTTCCATTTCGTCTTATTCTGATATACTATACTATAGTGTAAAAGTAGGAGATATAATTCCCAATTAATTTCCACATACATATTTTTATAAGAGAGGAGGATCTTTACAAAATCAACAGTACTCAGTACTTACTTGATTTTTTATTCTACATAAATAATTATGTTTGAAATAGCAAACTGTATTTTGTATTAGTTTATTATATAGAGTCCTATATCCTATGGATGGTCGCCGTCCTGTGATCATTAGTCTTTCAATTCTTATTTAAATTTTGAAATTTCATTGGAACAACATCCATTTGGAGTTTGACTTGGACTACTTGGACATTTCATTTGCGGGATTTGAATGTACATTGTTATTGCTATTAGATAGAGAGGCTCTTGAGTGCAGAAATAGGCAGTAAAAACAATCTATACTAATTATTATTATTAATAATAATAATGATTTATTGTCAGGAAAGCATACGTGGAACAAACACCAGTTTTTACATAAAACAAAGTTCATAGTAAATAGTAATATGTTCCAAAGATAGCAGACATTTAACATTCTAAGAAATTACAAAATGATTACACTAACGAACTAACGCTTAACTTATACTACTGGTTACATTTGGTTAGTTTTAGTATTGTGGCTGACTCTAATTTATTTAATTGCGTGATTATGGTAGGTACTACTGATTTTTGATATCTTTTCGTTTTACATAAGATGGATTTGAATTGATTAGATGATCTTGTGGTACAATAAGTTTTGGGTTTCAAATTTAACATGTGCCTAAATCTATCAGATGACAACAACGACTTGCCAAGTTTACAATTGAGGTACCTAGTTTATTCTATCTATAATCGAAATCAATTTTATATCTTGAAGTATACTTTTATAATAATTAGCTGAGTTTACTTTTCTTTTGGTAATAATTGCTAAACAACGTTTTTCAAACCTACATATTTTCTTTTTATCACATATATTTAGGTTACAACCCCACACAGCTATAGCGTATTCTATTTGTGATCTAACGTATGTTTTGTAGACAGTTATATAGCCACATAATAACAATAATATTATTATGGTAAATTATGTAAAATACTCTGCAGTCTGCAGTGCTCTTTGCGCCCGACCAAATCTGTCCTACTTGTTTTACTAGTTTGACTTATGGGGATGATTTGTAATTTTCATTTGTTTGTGAATGGGGTCTAAAACAAAACCAAAGGAAAGCATTATATTATGAGGGAAAAAAATAGGAAAGCCAAAAGATATTTTATATTATTGCGGAATCGGTGTCGTTTTTCTAGTAAAATATTTACGTACGTAAGGTACCTACCTAAGTATATCTATATACCTATCATAATCATAATGATTATGGTGACGAATATATAAGCGACGTCATCTTTATAGTCATTGCGCATTGTACTCACATTGAATGTGTAAGCAAAAAAAAATAGCCTCGTAATAGAATTGGAAACCTACTTACCTTTTAATTTAATAATTTTGGATATTATTTTGAATATTGAATGTGAAAAAAATGTCTTATGTTATTATGTCTGTGAGTAGAGTACTGCGTGGAGTTTCACCATTACCATTACACTACCTACTTTTCTATGTGCTGTGCGGCTCTTAAAAATAGTTTCTCATGATTGTTGTTCGTCAGTCTGTGTGACGATTGACGACGACGACGATGATGATGACAAGGAATAAGAAATACGACAAACAATTGTCTTTATGATTATGTGTATAGAATCGTATCCTATCGTAATCGTAACTCGAGTCATCAAAATATATGACAATTACAATGACAAGCCACGTCATATCATATACAGTCATACTACATGTCATCTATTATGTGTATACATTTTTTTACCGCACCTGCTTCTTACATACTACTTTTTACACGACGGTGTATTGACGAAGGTGAGGCGGCGGCCGGTGCCGTTGCCGTTTGCTTGTACATTGAAGGATGGTGGGTGGATTGCATTTTTATGAAGGATAATGCATGTATAAGTTACTTACGGTGTAATAATGGTTGGAGGATATATGTCATCAATATAGAAAAAATTGTACGTATTAAATAGTAATAATAATAATAAAAAAGAAGTTCGAAGAAGTGAAGAGTATTTGGATTGTAAAAGGAGACGAGGAAACATAAATATCATGGGCTTATTCCAATATTCCCCATTCGGAGCTTCTTCTTAAAGGATACGGATAGAGAGACCGCATCCCGCGGACCGGGATCTATTTTTATTTCGATTTTGGCTGAATAAGTAATATTATAGTGAATGGAAGTGAGTTTCCTCAGAGGATTGGGTTTGGGAACTGATATTTGTAGCTAGTAGTGTAGTGTGTAGGGCTGTGCGGTTTACAAGGAGATCAAGTCCCAGGTTACCATCACCGGTATCAAAGTTTTAAAAAAGATTGTGTTTTTGTGTATTTCTAAATTTGTGGAAACGATGTATTATACATAGTTTGTGGTGTCCGAATCCGAAACATCATTGTACCCGTACACGGTACAATGATGGGGCTTATTTGTAAGTTGGAATGTTGAAATCTTGAGCTGTCAAATGTTTGGTTGGGTGCACAATACAGTGTATGTACGGATCTCCTGGTCCTGGACCTGGACAAAGACTGACATGACAGTTAGACTTGTTAGACAGTTGACAATGTAATAACTCGACGGAGTATGTTGTCTACTGTCACCGGCTATGCTGCCTGCAACAGTTCCATTTTAGCTTGTAGCTACAGCTGACAGGAACAAGTTAAATCAGAGGTTGGAGGGTACCCCTCTCGAGTGTGTTCTATACCTCTATTTTGTTTTTTAAATAATTCTTTCCGGTGTTTTCTATAGGCCAGGAAAAGAGCTTTTGAATTTGATTTGGTAGGGTGCAATTTATCATGTGCTGGCTGTATACATATGTGAAGATTTAAGTGAAAGATCGATACAAGATCAGCTTCGTCCGCTGGCGGTTTGTTCTTATAGGTATTTTAAAAGCAAGCAAAGTGTTATCATCGGCTAACAATTTATTTTACAACTTTCACAATTTTTGGGCGAAAGGATAGTTTCCAATTTTTTCTTACTCCCAAAAATGTGTCACAAGGAAATTTTACTCCTTAAACATTAAAAAAAGATGAAAATATGAAAATATGCATCCTGTTTTTAAAAATGGATAAAATGTTCATCAAAAACACAGCGTGTGTTTAGTCTTTTTTGGAACGAGGTTCTCATTGGTATTGGTATTCTCATTTAATTCGATCTTCCAGTAAAGGCAAATTATTTTATTACATAATATTTTTGTAAATAAAAAAAGCATTATTCTTCATAAAAGACATGTTTAAAACCTTCTAATATTATAGTTATAAAAATCGTGTAAAATAGGAAAACATTTGTAACTTCCCGACTTCCCATAAGAACATAATGATTATCTACATAATAATAAAATCCAAATCACAGTCTCCGGTGTCCAGTGTCCGGTATCGTGTTGCGTTACCTTATCTGTTTTTAACCCCTAACTATGGGGGTGTATATAACCGTAGAATCAAGCAAAAATGAGCTAACTATGCAAATTAATTGTGCTACTTGAGGAAAAAATTAAGTCCCAAAAAACTTATAAAACTTAAAAACCTTGCCACAGTTTGTTTTTGTTACCTCCTGTTATGCAGAATACTGCACAATCGCGCCCGCCAGTATACCATGCCATAGGAAATTAAATTGTCTACATTTTGGCACCACATACAGGGGCGCATCAAAGGGGGTGGGGGCTAAGGTGCTTTAGCCCCCCCCCCCCAGAAAAGAATTTATTAACATTGCGAACATAGGAGCCGCCATTTTCCAAGATGGCTGCTCCTATCTTCTTAACATTGTGAGCCCCCCCCCCATATTCTACAAGTTCTGTCCGTAGGACAGGCCGGGTTACTTGTCTAGCTTAAAATTGAAGTTTTGTTGTATTTAAGTAAGTAGAATGTTTGGTTTTGGTATTACATATTACATCTTGAACAAACTTGTTCTTGCGGGTGAGTACTACATAGTTAAAAATAAAAATGATGGCCTCGTCTCTACACACTGTCTAAACATAAACACATGTACCTTAACATGTAGAATTTAGTAGAAGCTACTATAGACAAGCTCTTAACTGACAACTGACACCATACCACCACCACCAGGGACAAGACAAAAAAGAAAAGACGAAAAGGCGACTGACGTGAGAACATGCCTCATTAACGATTGATATTGATAGAATGATAGAACAAGAAATGGATTTAAGTCATTTGAGAATTCCGATAGTAGGAAATGAAAGTGGAAGTATAAGATAGGTATAGATGCATATAGGTACTCAGAAACAGAGATAATAGCCTCTCATACATAATAACCTATTTTCTTATCTCTCTGTCTCTGTAGTTTTTGTTGGGTTTTCTCCGGATTTGTTCCCCTCCTATCTGACATCGGTCTAAACTCGTTTATTCGTGCTGCACGAAATAATATTAAAGAAGAAGGCAACAAAAAAATCGAAATTGAAAGCTATATGAGCTCTTTTATTGTCCATTGCGCGGACTAACGATGATAAGTATTAGCTAACTAGTAAACTGAAAACTTACTCATCAATTAACCATTATAGAAATATAGGGAATTTGAGCATAGTACATTTTGATTGTGATAATAATGCTTAAGAATGTATTCTATATTATGGATTACATAATATTTTTGAAGTGCATAAAATTACAATTACCTTACCTCGTTCCAAATAATATATCATATTGCGTATTATTATTTTTATTTTTCCCTGTGTCGGCTTTTGAAACTGGCATGTTTTCTTCGAACATTTTTTGATTACTATACAACATAGATTATTTTGATTTTGTGTGTATCATTCTATTGACTATTGATACTGTCAGTTTAAATTCTACTTCCCATTTCGTGACATCAACTATCGACGTGCCGTCGTGCCTTATCATAATATCGTATGTATAGTTAGGTATGTAGATCTGAGAGGATTTGGTTTGTTTGTGTACCTTACAGTATGTGCAGAGAAATTTTATGTTGCTAGAAGAAGCTCTTCATTCTCTCTTTATTTTATGCATACGAACTCTCAAAATTAAGTTAAAACGAAACTCGTGCAAGGTGTCCAAACATTTTCTTGTCCCTGCTACCAAGTACACAAGACAGGGTTTGGACACCTTTGCACGAGTTTCTTTTCAACTTAATTTGCGAGTACCTACTTAACGTTTTACATGCTTAATATTTGTTTTACATTTTTTTTAGGAGAACAGTTAACACAGGGAACTTTGTATATTGTAGAATTTGTAGAAATTGTTTTTACAACTAATCAAATATAAGAAAATGCACAAGAAAAATAGTATATAAATATTATGGTAGATTCTTAGTACCTACGTTATTTTAAATTAGTATTTTATTTTTGTATTATTTTTGCAATTGGCTCGAGTGGCTGTAAGCTGTTGTTATGTAATGTGGCTGCCCAATATTATACAGATACATATGCACAGTAATTATATGTACAGTAATGTTGTATATGATCTTATCGTTAGTGGTAAAATAACGTATAATATTAAATGCAAGTTCGTTTTTTAAAGCTATTATTCGAAAGTCGTTTGTTGAAATTCTACTGATTAACCAGGCAAAAAGGATAGGCAGACAGAGTCCATGCACATAATTATATAATTACAGACGTATGTAGTTACAGAGTGTTAGAGCACATGAGAAAATGAGACTTTTAAGAAAAGAACCGACAGAATTGAGCGGAAAAAGATGAGAAAAAAACAAAGAAAATTAGGTGAAATGGGGAGTGGGAGCGGAGCATAAAATAATTAGTTACTTAACTATTACTATATCACGACCGCCACTATCAGTATAATGCCGCTACCACTGGAATGTGTCTGTTTGTGTGTATAGTGTGTAGGTACTATAGCTTGTAATTTCTTTTCTTTTTTTGAAGTGATAAGTGGCACCAACAGAAACAAGAAGAAGAGAGAAAATGTGTTAAAAATGCCGTTCTGTATCAGTTCACAAGTCAATTTAGTTATGGAGGCTATTTAATTGACACTGAAAAATAGTTTATTTGGTCTTTCTTTCAATTAACAGGATCAGTTGACGACACACTTGTTTATTTTTCTTACGATTAGCTCACACATCTTTTAAAAAATCTTTTGGGATTTTTGTATACTAAAATTATACGCTAGACCAATTCGCAATTCATTTATTAAGGTCCTCGTTTCCGTTTCCTTTTCGTTAAGGGTTGCCCATTTTTCCTAGATTTTTCAATTTGTTTTTTTGCCTGTAACATTTTAAGGTGTTTCAACAGAACTGCAAGTTCTAACACTTCTTTTTAGTTTTAATTAGAAATAAAATACATTTTAAATATTTTATTCATTTTATTTTTGCTTGTAGTCTTAATCGTAATGATAATGATACTGACAACCGGTTTTTTTGTCGTCTTGTTTGCCGTCATTGATATCCCTATGTGATTATGTATTTTCTTACAATAGAAATTAACTGGACGGCATTGAATAGATGTATAGAAAAGCTTGACTTCTTTGACTTTAATAAGTTTTGCGTGTTAATTATTTTAAACTTGAGGTAGTTCAGACATTGCGTTGCACCACATCATAAACCGTTGAACTTATTGTTCTGAGTGTATTATTTTATATACGGTATAATTACGGGAAGTTAAACAGCCAGAATAACTACAGTAGAATGAGAAGGGAATGTTTAATTGATAATTTGATTCAATATTGTTTCAAAAGAAAACAGTAAGTATCCTGTATAGGATCTTATGGGTCTATATAAAAAACACTACTGACGACTATACCCTTATTCTCCCCTGTAATTTGTAATTTTTTAAAATTGTCATTCCGGAAAAAGAGTTTTCACAAGCTAATGATAATGTTACATATAATTACATATTTGCACCCATAATATGTAGGTGCTTTTACGTAAGAGCGCTAAAAGCGTGATTTAAGGTTGACTTTGACATTCCTTCTTCTTTTTTTACGTAAATAAATAAGAAAAAACAAATATTTAATTAAGTAACGCCTTTTCCTCTCTTTTTTCTTTCCAGTTAATGACTTACTTGAAGAATCAATTTTGAGCAAACTAAGTAGAAGACAAACGGAGGAAAAAAAAGAGTAAATATAAAATTTAAGAGTGAAGAAGAGGAAACGGCATGGGCTGAAGTTGGTTTTAAGTTAAAACTGTTTTGAAGAAACAGAAGCAAGAAAATATTATAAGCCTCATAAAAGTGGAAACATTTTGCACGTCCTCCTATATAGTTCCCTCAGTTTACAATTAAACATACGAAGAAAGTCTTGGAAAGCTTCAAATCAAGAAGAATACTATGTAGAAAGACAAAATAGAAGCGGTATAAAAAAAAGCAGATGTATAGTATAAAATTTGTACTTTGTAAGTGTGATATGTGAGATGCTGTTGCTCATGTTGGGAGCATAATTATCATATCAGTTTTTACATTGTTTACTTAGACATTTACTTGGACACGTTTCTATCTTTACAACACTCCTGCCCGCCCTAAAATATCCAAATAAATATAGACGCTACTAGCTACATATATACAAATTTAAATATACAATAAATTACAACCTACTTATGCAAAACTTAGACTTAAACTTTAGAGAGAGAGAACAAGCTACTGCTACTATACTTTGTTATATGCTGTTTAATAATAATACAAATTACTATCTCGCTAAATATTAAATAAATGTAGTACAACTACAGAAACAGAGAAATACTTAACCACACATGTTGACTCTGTATCTGGATGGGAAACGAACGGTGGATTATAGCGATTGAAGATTTATACACAAATTGTGCTAAGTATAGATGTAGATAGATGCATTATTAGAGTCTCTGGCTGAACGACGCTGTATAATATTTTAGCTCCTGACCAAAAATAGAACAGATTTTTTTAATACGAAAATTAATAGATTTTACACATTATTACGACCACTATGATTACAATTTATAAAGGATAATAATCGAGAGTATGATAATAGTTTGTATTCACACAGACCGAAAAAGTACGAAAGGATATACAGCAAAAAAAATGCTTGTATCTTGTTGTTATCCTTATCAGGTCTAGGTCTAAAAGTTAGGAGGCCAGCGCCGTTTTTCTATTGTAAATCAAGTACGTGTGTATTTTATGATTTGAAATGAGCCAAGAGAAGTAATCCTCCATTGACTATAAGTATTATATTGTATTAGAAGTCTAGGACATTCACTTTCAGAGTGAAGAGTGACCGAGACCGAAACAGGAAGTTCAAGCGAGTGATTGTGTTCCTGTGCTATTATTGAGCAGTATGATGATGTTTGGAGCCAAAAGACATAATATTTTCCAAGCTAATAGAAATAATCACCTACGAAAGAAATTACTACAAACTATCTCACACGAATTCCGATTCGAATGCTACCCATAATTTTAATAATAGTTTGTACTTGACATAGTTAAAACACTAAAATATAGTAAGTGTATAGTCAAGTAAGTTGGTGTATAGTATAGTTGGACATAGGAGTGAAAATTTTATATCATTCGTTACTCATCATCATGATAGTTAAATGCTACACATAAATATTTGACTATATCTTTTACATATAACGTAGCTTTTACAATTTACACTCACTATATATTGTATTAATGTATTTGTTTGTTTTTGTTGTCCTTGTTTATCCTAATTCAATCTGAAAGTCAAAAAATCATAGGGAATATAGCTTGAATCTTGAATCTTGTAAATATTTAGTTGTAGCTTGTGTATGGGAACCAACATTAAATTGTAACTGTTTAATTTTAAAGTAAGAACGCCACATGATCTTCGCGCCGACCAAATAATAACTACTATTAGGTAAAAAAGAAAAATACAAATCTGTCTACCCACACGTCGTGTCAACTCTCAGCAAGAAAAACAGGAACAATTTCAAGTCATAGTTTACACAAGACGAGTGCTTTTGGAATTCTAATTAAAATTATGAGGGCCGAATTCAAATTAATGCTTTGAATACAAAAGTAAACAAGGAAAAAAAGGAAGGAAGGGAAGAAGAAAAGAATACAAGAAGAACAAATATTTAATTAGTATTAATATTAATCATTCTCTTGTTTCCGTATTTTATTAAGATAATTATTATTATATAGAGTTTTTCTAAATTAATTATAATTAGAAAAAGTATGGGTAGAGGATAAGTAGAGAAATATATAGAAAGTCATTGTATTGATATATATATAAGTATTATATCTATTGAGTTAATTATACTCTATAAAGTGTAACTATGTCTTGGTGCTGCTCTTGCTTCGCAAAAACTTATGAAGCACCTGAAGTGCTGGAGTTAGACTACCGTCATAGCTCTCTCACCGAAGTCCCACCTGATGTCTTTACCTATGAAAGAACGCTGGAGAAATTAGATTTGGGATGTAATCAGGTAACCTGGAAACATATTACAGCTCACCGTCTCACATCAATTGAGTATTATTATTTAATCATGTATTTGTGTAATTTGTCAAGTTCTCAGTCAGAGGGAGGACAATGTCAAGCGAGACCAAAATTTATTTGATGCATAAACGTGTTATTTTTTTATTAAATTAAATATTAATTACAATGTGTGCACTTGTCTTCCCTGTAGATATCCGACCTCCCTCCGTCACTCTTCCATTGTCATGAACTCAGAGAGCTAGATTTATGTGACAATGACTTGATGAGCATCCCACCGGCCATTGGTTCGTTGACAAGACTCGCCAAATTAGATTTAAGTCGTAATGGTATGTCCCTTCGCATATAATATTTATACAGTACTTTTGCTTACCACCTAATAATTTATTGTGAATGCACAAAATTCTGACGTGTTTATGTTTGTATTGGATGCACAGTGTTGATAATAATAATATATGTAATCATACAAAATAGTCCTGCATATAATTAAGTAGGGAAGCTCTCGTATTTGTCTTGGTCTGGATTATCTTTTTTTTAAGGATTTTCTAAAATGGAAATGTCACCTGTGAATGAATGAGTCTCTGGCTACTCGTTCATCTAAATAGGTAGCTTGGAAATCTAACGAACGTAATAAGAGGTACAGATAGGTAATAGTTATAGTTATAGTGTACCAGTGGCAGACAATGAAAATAACGAGAAGAATGAGAGAGAAAAACAAAGAGTTCCGGAAAGGGAACTCTGCTTATTTTTTGGATCACTAACCTCCCTGCTATAACTGTTACCATTCCTTTTCCTTTTATATTCTATAGGGAATATAAATTTTATACAGTACCAGAGTCTTACTTGCTTATTTCTCGTAGTGTTCCGTTCTGTGAACAGTGTACACATACTACACCACTACCAGACGAAAACCTTCCATGGTCCCAGGAGGTGTACAATTACCCCTCACATGTTAGTTTTTTCACATTTTTGAGGGGGCGGAGGGTTAAATGGGGCCTATCTTTGTAATGATAAGTATTGGCTCAGAAGGGTTGTCCATAAAAAAAAACTAGTGAGATTTTTGTAAAGGTGTATCTGTACTACTGTTCGGCGTTTGGGAAACGTAGAACTAAAATAAATACTGTCTTTGAAAGATACATATTGTATAATTCGTGTATCTAACCAGGTTGCTTTAGCAAAACAAACCATTTTTATTGTGCATATTGGCTGTGATCAAAAAACGCAATTTAAATTATGCTACCTACCTAGTGCAATTTGTTATTAAATTTTATTATTAATATTTTCAAACATACTTTATGAATTTTTACTTACTAGTGCAAAACAAGGTTTATTACATTCTACAGATAAAAGAACGTAGCCCTCATTTTTAGTGATGACGTACGGCTTTAACGATGCAATTCGAGCGTTTTGATTTTTTCGAAAATACCGAATGACTTGTTTTGATTTTTGATACCTCAACGCTCAATATGTATGTATGTAGTTTTCAGTTGGGAGTGGAACGCTCAAAAGAAACTCATTAGGGCATGTCTAATAGGTTAGGCTTGCTGTGTAAAAGCTGTTCTACTAAATGAGTGTGCCAATGTGTGTCTACCTAGGTTAATGGAAAAACGTTAGGGAATACAATCAAGCCACTTCAATGACTAAACGCGAGATTCCATTTGAAAATGCCAAAATATAACTAATTTTTTTTCATGGGGAGTGATGCGTGCTTACAGATGCGTACATATGTATATGTCAATTATAAATTAACCAGTGTGACAGTTTTGAATCAAAATAACGAAATAAAATTAATTATCAATCTTAATGTATGTGAGCTAAATATAATGCAAGTAAAATTATAAACACTTATGTTTTGAAGTGTCTGTTGTTCAATTTTCAGTTTGAAAATCAACACAGTCGAGGAATTTAACACTCTTTTTTTCTCATTTAGCGATTGCCGACATTGCTGATGCCGTGAAAAGTTGTAAAAGTTTAACCTACTTGGATTTGAGTCTAAATCATTTACAAAAATTGCCTGAAGGGATTTCACAGCTCGTGAATTTAGAAGAACTTTTCTTGAATGATACGTATTTGGAGTTTTTACATGCAAATTTTGGCCGGTTAACCAAACTACGAGTATTAGAACTCCGGGAGAACTCTTTACAAACTTTGCCAAAGTCCATGACCCGACTTAATCATATGCAACGGATTGATATCGGACAAAATGACATCTTTGAGTTGGTAAGGCTTGCTTCAGTTTTTTTTTTATTATTTCCTGTTTTTAATTTGGGGGAATAAATTATAACATAGGTTGCTATTGTTGTTTGTGCATAATGTATGATTAATGTGATTATTACATTGTTTACTTTATTTTATAGCCGGAGGTGGTGGGCACCATGACTAACCTTGTTGAGCTATGGTGCGACAACAATAGTATTCGTTCCTTACCAAAGGTATGAGGACTGCTGATTGAATTGTATTTTTTGTGTGTATTTTGGCATAGCATATAATGAACATGACGAGGTACTTGATTAATAGTGGTTTTGTTCTGAATTCTGATTCTAGTTTATTGGAAATTTAACAAAATTAAACTGCCTTGATGCTTCCCAAAATGACATTCAGGAAATTTCTGAGGAGATTAGCAAATGTGTTCAACTAAGTGATGTTACACTAGCTTCTAATTCTCTAGAGGTAATGTTTTGGATTGTATTCTTAACAAATTATTAACATATGTTTTTTATTGATAATTAGTAATGACTGTTATCTTTGTTTAATAAATACTGAAAATCAAAATGTTATTTTAAGGCTTGATAAAAATATGTTTTTAGAGTTTACCGGATTCATTTCCAAAGTTGGAGAATTTGACAGTTTTACGACTAGATAGTAATTCTATTCAGTACCTACCAGAAGATATTGGAAATTTAAAAAATTTGACGGAGTTAAGTTTGATTAGAAATTTATTAAAAAGTGTTCCTGCCTCGATTGGGTTAATGCGAAAGTTACAAACGCTCTATTTGGATGATAATCTCTTGGCAGAATTACCTAAAGAGATTGGAAGTTGCACAGCCTTGTCCATTTTGAGTGTGGGGAAAAATCGTTTAGTCACTATTCCTTCGGAAATTGGACACTTAAGCAATTTAAAAGTTTTGACAGTAGCTGGAAACCTTTTAGTTCATTTACCTGTCTCAATACTTAACATTGCCAAATTGGATGCACTTTGGCTCTCAGAGTCACAATCCAAACCGTTGCTCCCGCTGAATAAAGAGATTGACCCGAGTACGGGTCAGCATGTTCTTACTTGCTACCTTCTGCCACAGTTGCCTTCTTCCCAAATATCAGGTAATAATAAAAGTTTGAGTTTTAATTTTACTCAAGAATACAATTCAAAATCAACGTCGGATTTTAATTATGTTTGAATGAAATCTACGCATTAGTGTTTTATGGTCCATCAATTTATTTACAGAAAATGAAATTGTCGAGACTAATGATGATGATACGTTACCACCACGTCGATCACGGCCTTCAATAAAGTTCCTCACGGATGCTGATCCGCAACCAACAGATAATAACTTGAGTAAGCGTGGACTTCTTCGTGCTCCCACTCCGTATCCCAAAGAACTTCGTGCTCTGGCGAAACATGCTTCGAATCTACGGAGTAAAGATCAGAATGGAGATTTAGTTATTAATGTAAGTTTGGGATAAAAAAATTATGATGTTAAAATTAATTTACTTTTAAATTATTATTTTTTCTTTTAACTACCTAAGTTAAATATATTTTTCAATGAAATTTTTGTTAAAGGATGAGCCAGAGTATGAGGGGGACTACCTAATTGAAGATGAAAACGTTGTTGATGTAAGTTCCTATTTTATAAAACTCATAATAAACTTTCTGTATTTCCATTAGTAGAATTCCTCATAGTACCTATATACATATTTTAAATACATTTTTGCAGTTGACAGTTGACTGATTGACTCAATGATTATGATATTGATGTTTCTGTATGAGAAAAAAAAATTGAATTTGGAAATGTGGAAAAAATACAATTTGTTTGTCTGAGAAGGCAAAAGAGAATGCTTAAAAACATTGCCAAATTAAATTACAAAAAAGGTTTTAATGGGTACGTTAAATAAATGGTTCTGGGTTGGTTGTCATATTCATAGGCGTTGACTGATGGAGAGGGCGACAAATCATTTTACACCTAGGTATTAATAATCGTGTCTCAGACTTTGCTTAACATATCATTGTGCTCTCTTTTTTGTGCATCAAACAGCCGGTCACCCTCCCCTCATTATTATTATCGTGTTATTGTTTTTCACGTTTTTATTTTAATTTCAATTATATTTGATTTTATCTTGACTAAATTGAATTCTGAGTTATTAATGTAAACGCGTTGCTGCTTCCTTTATTGTTATTATTATTATTGCAAATCAACCTGTACGCTGTTTCTGTTTAAATATGTGCTGGAGAAAATTTCGAAATGTAAACACTGTAAAAAGTAACGAAGTTTTTGAACTACCCCATACATGTTCTGCCGTAGATAACTATTTTATATGCCAGAGGTTTTTATTGATTAAGAAACAGCTGTACTTTAGCTCTGATGTTTTAATATCGGATATCTAATTTAGATTTTACCAATAGGGTTCCTTCAAATTTAAATTTGAATTTATAAAGGTATTTTTTACTCTGGTAGGTTTTAGCTTTCTGCTAATCTGCTGAGTATATTTAGTGGAAAATAATTTACATTTTTGACGCATCTGGATTTTGATTTTTGATGTAATGTAGTTGTACGTATTTACTTACCTACTTATACATTCATTATTCGTTATAGATTTCCGTAAATAATTAGTGTATGATAGGGTCGTATGGATTGTTTGTCATAGTTGGCGTTTATATATTTGCTGACTCTCATTATTTTTTTTGGTTTATGATTTAACTGTGAATTGATTTGTAACCACCCGCCTATAGCGATTCAGCTAACTAAACTTGTTAATTCTAAAGTTTGGTTTTATTTTGTAATGTTAATTTAGAAGAATAACTTGAATACTTTTTTTTAATTTTAATTGGTTTTAATGTAAATATTGGTACTTACCTTTTGATTCTGAGTTTGACTTTTGGTGTGATAGTGTTATATTTTGTGTATTTGCTATATAAAGACCTTGCCTGTGTACATTGTAATAAAATTATAATGTTTGGAATTGACTATAATTTTTGTTTCTTTTTTTCTCTAATATGTACTTTTTTTAGAGTGCGAAGGAAAATATACAAAGAAAGAATTCTAATTCGGCAAATGGAGGTATGTTCTATGGCTCTCATCAACAACATCAGCAACAACGTCAACCAGCCTTGCCAGTGAAAGATTACAGGGAGGAAGATCCTGGCCCTGGTTCTGGGAGGAATTCATATCATCGTTCAAATTCAAACTCAAACCAAAATTCCATTCCTAATTCCCGCTCTCATTCAAACTCTTCCGCCGTTCCTGGGCCTCAAACTCCTCTTTTACTACCTTCTTTACCCCCCGACGTCTCCAATATTTTATCCAGTATTGAAGAGTCGAATAAAAGAAGTGAAGAGAATCTCCATCTCCTTCCTCCAGCAACTAATATTTCTTTAATTGAGCCTTGTCCCACCTTGTCTTTAGTTGGAGAGCACCAACAATCACAACTCAGTAGTGACGACAGCTATAGTAAAAAAGGTCCACCACCCTACCATGTGGCAGCCAGGCGTGCAGCTTTCTTTAGATCCACACCATCCTCCTCGTCATCCCCTGTGGGTCCTCCGAGCCCATTAGCAAACCTGGACCATGGTCCTCCAAAACAGTCACCAGTATTTCCCACTAAGCCCGCTATTAGTCACCTACCACAACAGCAACAACAAGCTATTACAGTTACAAGAGGAAACTTAACTGGAGACCCTTCGGCAAGTAATAATTATGTGAACGTGAACAATAAAAATGTAAATATGAGCAATTATATTCCTTCAGTGAACATTCCAGGAATAAATAGTGGAAGTGGGGATAATCATTCCATGGGCTTTAGTGGATCTGCCTTGAGTGAAGACAATAAGTTACCCGGATCCATAATGAAAGAAAGTCAGAATCAAAACCAAAGTCGTCATCTCCCCGGAATCTCTTGGAGCAATAGTGGTTGTACTCAGCAACAGCAGCCAGGACTCCATCATAATCATAATTATCCAATGGACACGAACTTGGACGCACCCCATAATTCAACAACTATCTCATCCTCCGAGCATGTTATGAGTGAGTCTGAGATACGAATTATGGAAGAAGTCATCACTGAGACAATTAACTCTGCGACGGGGGGAAAGAGGAAAATGTTCACCAAGGACTCCACGGAAAAGACAACTAGTGTGTCGAGTAAAGTGGAAGAGATGGAGAATGAAAGGATGGAAGTCAAGAAGCAAGAGCACATGGAAGACATTCAGAGGAAAACCTCGAATACTGTTCAAGATTTTAAAGATAATAATTATAAGGGAACTCCAGACTTTGTCTCCACTATAGAAGGAGAGAATGAGAAGAGCAATAATAGAATGGGCACTGTTCCTGGTTCTGAGTTGAGTGGTATTGGTAGTGGTGGTAGTATTAGTGGGCAGCCCGGAAATAATCGTGGGAACCTCAATAATTGGACGAGTAGTATTATGAAGGATGAGAATGTGATTCAACAACAACAACAATCATCGGCAAATCAAAATCAACAGACCATGCAAAATCTACAAAATATTCAAAATAATTTTAATCTTAGTAATAGCGATAGTAGTATGAGTACTACTGTTAGTAAGAAGCAGAGTAGTGGTAGTGTATTAACGTTGCCAAGTGGTCTTTCATTATCCGAGAGCTTCTCTAAAATTCCAGTATTATCCCCAACTAAAATCCCAACACCTCCCTCCCTGTCTACAATAAATAATCAAACTCAAATCACAAGCAAAGTTATTCCTGAAGTGCCTCATTTTCAAATTCAGCAATTTCAACAACCAATTATTAATTCTTCTATTTCCTCTAGTTCTACTTCTACTAATACTAAAATTTCGCAGCCACAAATGCCAATACAAATACAGCAACAATCAGGAGCCGGAGTCACTGCAGCTTATGGTAGTAGTAGTCATAAAATAGACAAGAGTAGTAGTAGTAGTATGCATGAGAGGGATAGTGATAATAATAATGCTAACAACAGTGCAACTTTGACAACAAGTAGTAGTAGCTGGAGCAGAATCCCCAAACCTCCCATATCAGTCCTAGAAAGTAGTAGTAGTAATTTGAATAGTAGCTCCATTAGTAATGCAAACGTCAATGCAAGTGTCAACTTCAACGTGAATCCTAGTAATAGTGGGGAAGTCCCTAGTCTAGGGATGGGAAAAAAACCGGAAGTTGGACCAAAGCCGAGTGGGATTCGAATGACTTCCGGAAGTCGTATTCCAGGTGCTCATGTCGTCAACCAATTTATGGAGACAAAAATTAGTAAACCATCAGCCACGGTGACGGGAACTGCGTTGCCGAGTTTAGTCCCGACTTCTAATCTTCATGCGAGCCCAGCGCAGGCTAATCTTCAACTTCAGAGTCAAATTACAAGTCCCACCTCTGGTGGAAGTCGCATACCACGGTTTGGGGAACAAATGCACCAGCAACAAGCCCATCCGCAGCAGCACCAACCACAGCAGCAACAAACCCATCTGCAGCAGCACCAAATACAGCAGCAACAAACCCATCCGCAGCAGCACCAAATCCAGCAGCAGCAACAACAACAACAGCAATATCAGTATCACCACTTTCAGCAACAACAACAGCCATCCCCTCAGCAACAACAACCCGAACCTAATGTTCGAGTTGGAAGTCGAATTCCAAAGTTCAATGAAAAACCAAAATCGTATAGTTACGAAGGGGAGCCGGAGACAGAGAGGTTGAACGAGTCCTTTCCCCAAACTACTGAGCTTCCGGCAATCAGTCCTGCTGGAAGCAGTGTTGGAGGTGGAGGTTCCAGAATCCCCACTGTTGCTGGAAGAAAACCATGGATTTTTGGTACTCATCGAAACGCTCGTGTGGTACGCACAGATTTTCTTGGTTAAAAGTAGTATTTTCTTTTTCGTTGTACACAATCAGCAAGTTACATATAAGCATGTAAGCACGTATTTTTGAAAATTGTGGCAAATGATGTGTTACATGTTTTGAAAAAAACCAAACGTTTTATTTTATAATTTTAAAAGTACAGGGTGGGCCACTTGTTTCCAACAATTCTAAAGGCTATAAATGCAGAGTTTATTATTCGATTTAACTTAGCACTCTACTAAAAACAATAAAATTTTTTGGAGATTTTATTGATACCACAAGCAAAAAAATCGACTTAGAATAAGTTTCAAAATGGCTTAACTAACCAAAATATCACTTTTTAAAGATTTTTGAAGGTAAAAATTATGTTTTTACAACTTTGTTTTTAAAAGGTTTAAAACCATACAGACTAGACGTAACAAGTTGAGCAGTTATTTTAAGCTTTAAAAATAATTCTTTTTAAATGAATTCCATTATCTTCGACTTTTTAAAATCCGAAGCTGTTTTAAATGTCATTTTTACTGATTTTTGGGGTACATTAGGATTTTTATTCATTCTAAGATTTTTCAACTTGCACTTGACCTATTTTATTGGTCAAGGTACCAAACAAATGCTAAGATTTGTCTTTCTTACGATATATTGCTTGTTAAAATCGAAAGACAGACTTGGCATTTATAGCCTATTAGAATTGTTGGAATCAAGTGGCCCACCCTGTACTTACTTACAAAATGCTTCAAATTAAAAATACTTATTAGAGGCATGTTTTCATAAGTTGCATCTTTTTCGGGGAAGCTGTTCTCGGTATTATTTTTTGACATGATGCAAAATGTTAAAATTTGTATATTATTTGCTTCGAGTAGGTTGCGGTGGAGTATAATAAACTGGATAGCCTAGGGTTTAGCGTGTCAGATATTCCCCTCGGATCCAATGCTGGTGATGGCAGTGTGAGTTACATTGTTACATACGTACTATAACACTTTTAATTTCACACTTTCAGTTTTATAAAATTTTCAGTGGATTGTAATTTGCAAAGTGTATACATACTCTGCGCTTGTTTTATTTACAGCTGGTGATAAGAGTTTTCAGTTAATGCAAATCCCGTTGTAGATATTCGTTTCGAACTTGTTGTGCACAAGTAGCTAAATTGGCTTTAATTTCTTTTTCTTCTGCTGCTATAGGGTATTTACGTGGATGCGATTGACGCCTCGGACTCAACTGTGAAGATTGGTGACAAGATTTTGCAAGTGGATGGAATTGACGTGTCAAATATGAACATTGAGATCGTTCGAAAAATCTTAAGCAATTGTCAAGATACTATCCATCTTCTAGTTTCTCGTCACTACTAGGCCTCTCCTTTCCGCTAGAAAATAAAAATAATAGTTTAAAATTATGATAATGAAAATAACATATTTCACCTACTAAATAAGCCACCTAAAAAACAAGCTTACAAAATATGGATTTAAAAAAAGGTATGATAATATTTATAGAAGAATTAAAAAAGCTTGAAGCAATAAGGATTAAATTATTGTAGTTTTTAGCTCTATGCATAGTTGACTTTGTACCCATGTTGAGGAAGAGTAATTAATTTTGAAGTAATTTTCTCAATTTCAAAGAACAGAACCAAAACCATGAAAGAAAAATTTGTACAATATAAATGTGAAAAGTGTGTAGCATAATGATAATTTACCAAAACCTGAACATAGTACAGATGTATAATTAATTAATTAATTATATTATATACCATATATACATATATTTACAGATACAGAATCCCACCTTACAAAATTCGTAACGTCAGAACATGAGTTGTACTCTACTCGTCCTTCCTTTTTTTAGTCTTATAGGACTGTACTACAGATTGAGTAGCTAATATTTTAAAATGTCAAATTATTTATATATATATGTACTACCATTACTTACCATACTATTAAATGATGATTGTTGTGTCTACCTTGCGGGTGCAAAAGAGGATATATTATACATATATATTATATTACACTATTGTACACAACTAGCCCAACTTTTAGCAGATTAAATTTGGAATATAATTATTAAAATATTGTATTCACTATTTTACCATAATGTTCAGGATGCAACTTAAATTACCAACACTATAAAATATATTATACTTATAAATATATTCACTATTTATAGATCTATATTGGTACTTTTAGTTATACTACAGTTAGTTTCTGGGTAATAGTTATATACACATAATATAAAGAACTAAAATATTAATTAAAAACCGTTACTTGCAAAGTACGTAAAATAATTAATTAAATATATCCTTGTATTTTGCTTTTAATTTTAGTTAATGAAATCGAACATTTTAATAGCTGGTCGCAGTGAAGTAATTGAAATATGCGCCTCTTATGTCTTTGTAACTCATACCTACTGCATAACAGATTTCCTACTAAGAATTTTATCAGCTAATTAAATAAACTTTAATAGAATACTATATTATTTCTGAATATGTATGAAATCAACTAACAAAATATGGCATACTGGTGTATGAAATAATGTAATCCAATGGTTGTTATAAATTTATATATTGCTATAAAAAAATGATAATAGCGTGAAACGTGAGCAATATTATGAATATTTCTGTCAATTTTACTTATTTTGTGAAATGTAGATTGACAATTAGATTTAATCTTACGTTGGCTGCTGACAGTGATTTTTATGTTTTAAAAATTAGCTTATATTCAGAATAACGTTTAGGGGTAATTATATTATAACTAATGCATAAAAGAAATGCTTGTTTATACACTATTGATTTTATTTTAGATGAATGAATACAAACATATTATTATGATTTGATTTTAAAGGGAAAACTTAATAATTGAAATCGTTTTTTGCTTTACAATTGATTTACCTAATAATAAGCATGATGACATCATACTATCCTCGTTGATTTTTGGTTTTAAGTCAGCCTGTTACTGTTCTCTTATTACATACACTACTTCTATTTAAGCGTAAAGTTTGTTTTTTTTTCTATTTGTTTTTTTGTTTTTTGTTGTAACTTGATAATGATTAAAATTTATTATATTTTAGTGTCTTGTCCTATTATAAATTGACTACTACAGCAGAGGTTTTAAAGGAAGAGTGAAATAAAATAATATAATAACGCACAACAAAAATGCTTCAAGTTTAAAAATATGTAGGACACTCGGATTACTTGTTGTTTCCTCTTATTTTTTTTTGATTATCACCTATACACTTATAATTTAATGTTTTGAGTTTGACTTTAGTTTTTTTGCTGCTGGGCAGTGCTAGTAAATATTATTGCTTTAAAAAAAAATCAAAAACTATTAACGCTTTGCATTCCGATTCCATTGAAAATTATAATATAAATTCCGTATAAGTAACTGCATGTTAATAATTATTATAAGTACCTAAACTTAGTCAGTAGAAATCAATTGTACAGAATCATAATATAGTATTTCTCTCGGGCCAAAATATGTGCGTATATATCACATCATAGCAAAATTTTCAAAATATTGAAATCTAAATCTGAAACTTTTCTTACAAGGAACATTTTTCTATCCACCCTTGCCTTCTCAGGGACGTGTGTTTGTTTTGTTTTTGCAAGTACATAAGTACGAAAAAGTAATTATTAAGACACGCAACTAAACGTAAGTCAAAATTAAGGTGCTAAATAATTCTATCTACTAAACAAAAAATAATCAAAAAACTTCAGTGTCAACAGTATTATACCGTAACATGGAATATTGCCAAAAGAAATTTAACTCCACATTATTTGACTCTGAAAACCAAACTAGACTAAACCAAATAAAATAATTAAAACTTTTTAGATATCTACCGTAAATCAAATTATATTGTTGGCGTTGTTGCGGTCGTTGGTACAAACATGAAATCAAATTAATTATATACAGTAAAGATACTGAACACATGGAAATTTATGAAACTATTAAACTACAAGAAAAATTCTTCATCTGCTTTAAAAGTACTTAGTTAATTATTTTTTAGTAGTGTGAGTTGAGTCCTAGTGCGGTCCTGGTGCATCGTCTATGTATTAATTACAACAATATATTATGAGCTTGTCTTGTGAGATGTAATATATTATATATTTTAATATATTATTATGTAATCGGTGGAGTAAATTATTAATGTGGCGCTGAACGCTATGAGCTCTGATGAACTTAATAAGAACCTGATCTTTTATGTTTTTTTTAACCTATCTATATGCAATTGACTGTTGGGTGTTGGGCCTATATAATATGCATAGTATATGATGTACATAATATATATTATTATATTATACACTATAATAGGTGGCAAATAATGATTAAGACATAAGATTTTTATGCTGACATGATTCTGAATTATTTTATTAATCGAGAGAGATGACAAACAAACGAATCTGTATGATGTGAGAAAAGAATATGGATAACGCTTCCTTTTCCTTGGATGTTAGTAGTATAGGCAATAAATTTAATATCCTGAGTGAAGAATCAAAATGGCCCATGTCCAATTTAAGTTGGAATTTAAGTGTAGTATGTCAAAAAAAACACTAAATGAGATAGATGCGTAAAATGTTTATCCAAGTTTTGGAAAAGTGCAAAAGGTTTTATTTGCATGTTTTTTAAAAGTGCAAAATATTTTATTTGCATGTTTTTTAAAAATGCAAAATATTTTATGTGCATGTTTTTTAAAAGTGCAAAATTTTGTATTTGTAATACATAAGTATATGCAAATGAAGATTTTCTGAAAATTATAAAATATTCCATTTACCTACATTGTTTTTTAAAAAGGGCAAATAGTCTTATTTGCATGCTTTTCAAAAGTATAATGTTCTATAATGTTCTATATAGGTACATGTTTTTGAAAAATGTAAAAAATGTTCTATTTACATGTTTTTAGGATCTAGATATTTTGTTTGCCATCTGATAATGCATTTAATTTTTAGCTTAAAATAGAAATGGGTCATTTTAACTCTTCATTGTTGATATGTCTCAAAAGCATTATAATAATACGCTATTAATATGATGACGTAAAGAATTATTTAAATTATTTACTTGATGGCTACAATTAATTATTAGAAATTAGAATTGCCACAAAAGAGCCTACAAAGAAAACGTTATCATTGAACATTGAAAATTACGCTTTTATCTACTTAGCTACTTATAATATGTAATGACTGTGGGTATTTTACTTACCTCCTCTATTTCTATACGACATAGTCTTTATAGGGCTCTCACTCACCCTATAAATGTACGCTGTTTTGCCTGGGATTGGGATTATACAATAAAATATAAAGTACACCTAAAAGAATTGTAAGTTAGGATGGATCGACTCTAGATTAGACAGAATAGATGTAGAAATATAAATCAGTGTATTTAACTATTTAATCATAATAATTACTTAAATGTGTAATAACTTTTTAATCAATTATATTGAAACATGAAATACCTATATATATATGTACATCTAATAAAAAAATACGTATTATGACAATTGAAAAAAAGTATAGACACTTCTTGAAATCGATCCACCATCAAGCAAGTAGGTGGAAAGTGAGAGAAAAATGGTGTACATTTTGGTTTTATTTTACTCTTTTTTTAAATAGTGCGTACTACTTAACTCTACACAATATACTAATACTTATAAATTCCGCTCACATTTTCTCATTATTACCTAAATACATTTTGTGACCCTCACCCTGCTATAATTATATATGTATCTATCTGTATGATGCATTTACATTTACACTTAAAACAATAAAAAATCAGTTTTTTAGTCACTTTTAAGCAATCAACAATATGTCGTCTGTGAAGAATCAAAATGACCCATATCCATTTGTAGCTAAAAACAATATCCATTATCTACAAAAATATTGAAATATGCTTAATTGCATTTAAATAGAACATTTTACACTTTTTTTAAATATATAATTCAAACATTTTGCAGTTTTTCAAAAACGTGTAAATAGAACATTTTGCAGTTTTTCAAAACTATCTAAGTGGAACATTTGACGCTTTTCAAAAACTATTAATTAACATCTTACGCATGTTTCTCATTTTGTTTCTATGACATAGCTCATTTTGATTCTAGCTTAAATTGGACATGGGTCATTTTAGCTCTTCACAGACGGTATGCTCCTTACTTACTTACAAAGACGTAAAGGTAGTAGGTACTTTTAACAACATTAAGTACTTACAAAAACTGATAATAATCTTGAAATTTTACGCATGTAGGTATAGGTATTTTAGCACTATATAGTGCTACATATTTTATTTTATTTAGAATTATTTAATTGTATATTTTTAGTCAACCTTGCCAAAAAACTTTGAGAAAAGCAAGTGGAACATAATCTTATACAATATAACACGGATATAATTTTATTATAAATGCTATAATATGCCCCTCCCCCACCTATAATTCCATTTTCTTATTTGAATCAATTCAATTGACTTTTTTCTAACAATTCGGACGTCCGATCTTGGCCTCGACCTCGAATCCGTATCTATATATTATCGTGATTACAATAGAACAGAGCTGAAAGGAAACTAAGAAATACAATAATATATATAATTATTTGACTTTTTATTTTGTATCAAAAATTTTCTCTTTTTTTGTTGACTACTCTCTCCATTATTTTTAAAATATATTTGTACAAATAACATGCGTACTTTAAAAAGATACAAAGCTACCTTATTGGTGACAATATAGATGATTGTATACATACTTAAAATAGATTTATAATATAGAGGTAATGTAATCTTTTAATGACCACAGAATCACAGTCCCAGTTCAATATAAAGGAAAGACACGTCGTATAAATCGAGACACATATTATAGTTTATACTTTTACAAGCTGGGTGATTGATTTTTTTTTTCAAATTTCTTTAAATTGACATCGAAATAAATCAAAAAACTTATGGAATTTTATTAATGGAATGGACAATATTTAGTAGATATGGGAGTTGGCTTTCTTTCCAACTTCCAAGCTAGAAAAACATAGTACGCATTATGCATAAAAATTGCATAGGGCAATAAAGGCACTAGCGGCGATATAAGAATACACAATAATATATTATATAGTATCTATATGAATAACAATATTATAGCTTCAATTTTTGCTATTTTAAACATGTAGGATTTTATATACTCTAAAAATTGAATGGATTTTTTTGCGAAGAATATAATGGTTCATTTATAAATTCTTTATAGGTAATTTTATTGTGTAGTTCTTCTGGACACGTGTAAGACATTTAAGGGGTTGTCCATAAAAACATCACGAAATCATCAGTCATTTTGGAATACGAACCCCCTATAAAGATGAAGTGTAATACTTCCATTCTTAATTTTTAACAAAAACAAAGAGAGTGAGAGGGGGGGGGGGCAAGAGTAGGGAAGGATGGATGACTTTATTTATGACAGCCCCCATAGTATTATAATTATAATGTTTAATTCTATTTAAAAATAATTACTTGCTTACATATTAGTTCAGTTCTCGTTCTCTTCTCACGACCAGTAAACTTACAAACTACAATAAACTGGCACAAAACTATATTATAGCCTACGGATGGTTACACTTTTAAAGTTATAATCATTATAAATATAAATATGTACCAGTACACCATAAAAATAATAATTAATATTACATAGTATGCAAAATGCGGCTACCCTCGTTTTCGTTTTGAATTCGACTTGTTCATAGCGTATGTTCCTCTGACATAAATTGAATAAATTTTTTATTTTCAAACCAAAACTGCAAAAGGTACTTCACTCGTAGAAATAACAACTTGGTTATAATAGGATTATCTGTTATCAGTAGGATACACTGATGATGTGATGATACATGCGGTTTGACATTTACATGAAAAAAAAACAAAATAAAAGGAACAAAATTTTTTGAGAGGGATTTACAAGGAAAAAACTTGCAATGGTTTTGGACAAATACGAACAGTCAAGCTTTCTCCGGACACGAGCTCTCCATCAATGACGAGATGTCCTGCAATCCCGCCTGCTGAATGAATCGAGAACTCACTCACTGCCAAACAATTCACTCCAGCCACACTCACATGTGTCCCTGACAAAAAAAAATCAATTCAGTTTAATTTAATTCAAAATTGATGAATGAACTTTTCACTGGAGAAGTAATACATAATGTATACAACCAGAAGTCAACCGAAGTTTTTTTACGGCATGTCAATCAATGCGTAACTACAAAGCAACGAAAGCTTGGAACACTATATTATGTACTTAAAATCAACAAGTATATTTGTGGTATATTTTAAAATCTTACAATTGAAGAACACGTTTTACAAGTTTTAAGCAAAAACATGTCATAAAAAAATATTCAGCACTTTTCAAAAACTCGTTATTAAAATATTTTGCTACTTTGAAAAACGCGTAATTAAAATATTTCACAGCCTTCAAAACCATGTAATTATGAAATTTTGCACTGTGAGTAAGTAGGAGATTTTGAGTTAAAAAAAATTAAATGAAATTTAAAAAATAAATTTTTAAAAACATGTTATTATAAATTTTTAGGGATCTTGCAAAACTATCGCATAATTGTATTTTTTTTCAAATTCACAAAGCGCATGCATATACGCTTCTTATATTTACAGGCAAATCTTTTGTCAAGTTTAAATGAATTATTTTGCACATAAAATATACATATTGCTCATTGGGCATTTACAAATATCTGTACAAATAAGTATTTTAATGATTGTATAATATAATAAATGCTATACAGATAGTTCTACTGTTATGCTGACAACTAAAAAATATGTGTGTGTACCTTTGTCTAAATTGAGTAAAAATTGCAAGGCACAAGGTCGTCCCGCCTCACTCCGTATAACAGTCAAGAAAATAAGGCCATCATTTCGTTGGGCGGTGGGAGCGAAGATTAAATCGGAGCCAATGTACGACTGGATTGAGGAATAGACGGAGATGAAGTGATCATCGATGATGACGCGCTTCGGATGATTTTTGTTCGCATTATTTGTTGTTGAAGTTTCATTTAAATTACTTGGAGAATTTCCATTGCTTGTCTCATTATTTTGTGACGACGTTGTTCTGCGTTCTTTCACATTGGAGTTGGAATTTGGTACAGAATTTAGTGGAGATGAAGAGGAAGACGGGGGGATGACGGGGATGTACGAGACTTGAGCTTTGTATTTCTTCAATTTGGCCACACGGAGGAGGGACCAAAGTGTGAAGCGCGGCTCACCAATCGGTCGAAGAATCTCACTCTCTATGTCAATATCTGCCAAGAGTCCCCAGCCAGCTGATAGAAACGAGTAGATTTTTTTATCGTCCAATTCCGCTTCCGACTAGATATAGAACGTGAATGATAAAAATGCATAAGTTTGCAAGGCATGGACAGAAAATACCGCTTAATTTCTTTTGATTTTAGTCTATATTTAAAAAATTCACAGTAGTTAAATAAATACATGCAGATGAAGATTCAAAATGACCCATCTTCAATTTAAGCTAGAACCAAAATGAGCTATCTCAAAAAACACACTCAATGAGATCGATGCGTAAACGGTTAATTAGGTTTTTTAAGTAATTAAGTAATTAGTTAATTTAGTAATTAAGGAGTTTTTGAAAAGAGCAAAATGTTTTATTTGCATGTTTTTGATAGGTGCAAAATGTTCTATTTACATGCTTTTAGGATCATATTTATTTTTGTTTGTTGACAGTGCATTTTATTTTCAGTTAAAAATGGATATGGGTCATTTTGAGCCTTTTCTGACGGTATGTCTGTTCTATAAATATTTCTACACATGGAAATTAGTATATGGCTTCTTCTTACGATATTGACGGGAACCACTTTCCCCCTAGCCACAGCCAACGTTGTGGTCAACACAGGGTTTTTAATGTAATCTCCAGATTCACCGCAGTAAGCTGCGAGGGAGCGTGCCAAACCATTCCCTGAACCTCCAGCAATCACGCCGACAGGGAGCTGTGAGGCATGTTCAAAAATATAAAATCATCATTTTTAGATATTAGCATATTTTCATTTCAAATTAAAAAGTACAAAACGTTTTGACTACAAGATTTTAAAAAAATGCAAATTGTTCTAATTACACATCTTTAAGAAAATCAAAATGCGGCAGTTAAATACAATTTTCATATTATTATTATTATTATTGTACGGTATTGCCTTTCATCCTTACTAGGATATATTAGCACCGATATTATTGTACGGATGTATATGATTCTTGAGCACACCATGTGGATGTGCTCATCGAATCTACAACCAGTATGTAATTATTATGTAGTCTATGGATATAGTCGTGACCCAGACGTACTCATTGCGGTGATATATTATCCTGCATCTCTGCATGTATTGCAATATTTCCCTTGCGGAGGAAGCTGGTGGACTGAATTATCCTAATAGCCTGAGAGTACCAATCCCCGACTAGAAGTCATCATCCACCACACACCCATCTGACCCCTGCACTATATGAGAGAGCGGAACGAGAGAGACCACCTGCAGGAGAATCGGCCGATCAGTCTTGAAAGTGGGAGGAAGTGTATGCTGTAGCACATGGAAAGGCTGCTGAGTTTACTCTGCTTTAAATGTACACTACCTCCGTCTCGTGCCATGAAGGCAACGGATGAGCACATGTACATACCTCTCCACTTACACAACTCCCCACCCCAAACTGATCCACTCCGACTGCTCCCAAGTCCTATCTCTACTTGAACCACAATCCATGTGTGGGGCAGACTCCCCGACTCAGCAGTTCAGTAGTTAGACCACTGACCCGCCAAGCCGGGTTACAATTTTCATATTCACATTATAGAAGCTCCGCTTTTTATATATATATAAAAATGACAAGCCCTGTTTAAACGTGTATTATTAAATTATATTGTTGTCCTCTGTCCCCAGTGGCAAAGAATAATATAATTGTATTACTATAACGATTCCACGACAGAAAAGTGCAGACACCGGAGTGCGGACAAAAGAGTGCAGCCATTGGAGTGCAGGGACATAAGATCGCGGGACTTTGGAGTGCAGACAAAAGAGTGTAGACAAAAGAGTGCAGACTAAAGAGTGCGAGACAAAAGAGTTTAGGGACGAAGGATCGCAGGGACACTAGAGTGTAATCCAAGGAAAACTATAAAATGAAGTCAACTTGCTCTTCAAAGTAATTAGTGGCCCGCCCTTAAAAGGGCCGTTAGTCAATATATACAAGTATCGTAGGTGAAGTCATTTTGGCGTTAACACAGTTCTAAAATCTAAAATAACTCTGTCGTGAGTACATTAAATTGACTATGCTAGCATATATAAATTTAACGGACTTGCGACAGAATGACTCTAAGAATTGGATGGACTGACGCTAAATGACTCTTCGCCGTATCAAATTTAAGCTACAATCAAATGAGTTATGTCATAACAAGAAAATGAGAAACCTGCGTTAAATTTTAGTTAGAAGTTTTTGAAAATGTAAAATGTTCTATTTTTATGTTTTTGAAAAGATGCAAAATGTTCAAATTTCATGTTTTTAAAAATGTGAAAAATGTTCTAATTCCGTATGTATTTAAAAAGTGTAAATTGTTGTATTTACATATTTTTGAAAAGTGCAAAATGTTCTATTTAAATGCTCTCAAGACATATTTAAATATTTTTGTAGATAGCTGATATTGTTTTTAGCTAAAATTGGATATGGGTCTTCTCACAGTCACGATATTATTGATTTCCACGGCCCTTTTAAGGGCCACCAATTACTTCGAAGAGCAAGTTGACTTCATTTTATAGTTTTCCTTGGATTGCACTCCAATGTCCCTGCGATCCTTCGTCCCTAAACTCTTTTGTCTCGCACTTTTTAGTCTGCACTCTTTTGTCTACACTCTTTTGTCTGCACTCCAAAGTCCCGCGATCTTATGTCCCTGCACTCCAATGGCTGCACTCTTTTGTCCGCACTCCTGTGTCTGCACTCTTCTGTCCTGTTACCTACTATAACATATAACTATTGGACAAGCTGCAGTTTTAGGGAGATGCCATCTGCTCATATGTTTCATTCACAGTTTTGTTTCTGTCAGCTGATTATTTTGCGACTAACTTTAAAATAAAAATCATCGCGGCGGCTTAGAGTTTATAAAGCTAGTAAGTATAGTTACTTATATTTTTATGCGGGGCAAATAATTTAACATGACAATTTGTCACACCAATTTAATGCCCTAATAATCCTACACCCAACTAAAATAATTAAATAAATAGTAATATTAATGCTCACTTACGTCCACAATTCGATGGGCATCTGGTCGACTTCGAAGACCATTAACGACTTCAAACAATAATCCGTCCCCTCCAACAGTGCAAATCCCATGCATATCATTAAAATTAGCAGTATTTACAAAAGTATTTGCATGACCAGGTCTCTGCGTTATAAATAATTCGGGCCGAATTCCAGCTTCTTGTAAAATAGGAGCAACTTTTTCCTACAATTAAAAAATATACACCTACAATTAATTTATATAGGCTGCCATGAAGTCAGTGATCAGTATAGTAACTTAATGTAGTCAGAAGCTTAGGCAAAATAAAATGTCTTCATTCTAATTTTTCGCTTTTCAAATCAGTGTAGCTTCAGAAAATTAAAAAATACGTTGACATTTTTCTACACAATATTTTTTTAATATTTCCAATAGAATTTACTATTTATAATTTTTTTTATAAAATGTTATGTAACTCATGTCTTTGCCGTACAGCTTCAATGCCATACTGTTTTAATTTTTAAAAGTCAGATAACAAATCCTTGAAATATTTTCGGATATAATCTCATACACATTCACATTTACTTGGTTTAACTCTTAAAAGCTTTAGCTAATGAAGCATTAAAAGTTTTTCAAAAGTTTTAAACACTCAAAAGTTGAAAGTCCATACACGTATTAAAACGCATTTTCAAAAAATAAACAGCACGTACGTAAACTGGCATTTTTTTCAAGTTTAAGAAATCGTCTGTGAAGAATCAAAACGAGCCATATCCATTTTTAGCGAAAAACAAAATGCACTATCTACAAAAACAATATCATGACCATGAAAGCATGTAAATAGAACATTTTGCACTTTTTAAAAACATGTAAATAGAAAATTGTACACATTTAAAAATCATGTAAATAGAAAATTGTACACTTTTAAAAATCATGTAAATAGAAAATTGTACACATTTAAAAATCATGTAAATAGGACAATTTGCACGTTTCAAAAAAAATGTAAATAGAACATTCGGCAATTTTCAAAGGCTCATATTTAACATTTTGGCCACTCATCTCACTAATATAAAATGGACTTAGTTCATTTTAATTCTAGCTTCAATAGAATATGGGCCACTTTGATTCTTCACAGATGATATATGTAAATTAAAAATTTCAAAGCCCATTTCGAAAAAAAAATCTCAAAACGCCAATTTAAACCGATTCCGATACCGGTAGCAATCTCAAAACAGGGCGACATTATGAATACAAAGGCATTTTTCATCTTTTTAACCGACAGAAGTAGTGCATGTAGTCTGATTACATACTTAAAATGTGTTCCTTAATTTGATGAATTGTGATCATCCATGTAAGTATGTACATACATATTAATAAATGCGGTCCTTACACAATAAATAGACAAAGTTTTTCCTTGTCCACTCTTTGGATTTAAAATGACGAGATAGCGTGTCTGGAGGAGATGATAGGATGAGATGGCAATGGACAGATTAGAGATGCCGGTGGGACTCCCATCCCCTCCGCTACCCTCCCCCACCCTCACTGACTTCCCATTCCCATTCACAAAGTCCTCATTCAGATTGTTTGAGGAGGACGAGGTGGACCAGACCACATCACCACCATTATTTGTGATCATCTGATTTTGATTAATGTTATTAATAGCATTGGGACTACTGTTACTATTCGTGGTAGTCCATGTGGATCTTGGGAATTTATGACGAATGATTTTTAATGTTTCATCCTTCCACTGTGTGGCCAGAGCCAAGTTCTCTTCGAAAAGTTTGCCAGGTTTTTGAATGAGAAAGACGAGCGGAGTTCTCTCCCGGTACTTGACACTGTGGAGGATCCCGGAGCGCTTGTTTCTCGGGTACATGTAGAAGCAGAGATAGGCTCCTCTCTGATCCTTCTTCCTCGCATGCTTGAGGGTGTGAACACCGAAGAGATCCTCCAATTTGAACCGCTCTGTTTCGTGCTCATCCTTAATGGACTGGAGCAAGAGCTCGGCGGAGGTGAGGAGGACACGGTACGAGTCCTCACCTCTCGACAAGCAAGGGAAAACATCCTCCTTCAGCAATTTACCATCCATCAAGTCCACCAACTCTCCACCACCACCGCCACCACCGCCTGCTGTGAGACAAAAAAACGAAGAAATATTTCTATTAGATAATTAGATATGAGTAGATTCCAATATAATAGAGTCCCAATTCCAATGTTGGTAATCAGAACAATTTGCTTCATTTTAAAATCGTATTACATAAGTATGCAGTTTTGGAATATACGCTTATTTCCACTTATTGAAAGGCCCTGTAATTATTAGTAATTTGTTGTAGGTACGTTCCCTTCCAAACAGACTAAAAAAATAAAGCTCTTTTTAATAATAATTACAATATGTCCTGTTGAAATAAATGTTCACACTCAATTTCAATTAAAAAATATCTTACGTTTTAAAAAATCAATCAATTAAAATATTGTGCACCTTTCAAAAATGCGTAAATTATAACAATATTTTGCATTTTTTTAACACGAAAGTAAAATATATTGCACTATCAAAAAATGTGCAATTAGGACATTTTGCATTTTTTAAAAACACGCAACATTATATTTTGCACATTTTAAAAATGTGTAATCAAGACATTTTAGCTTGAATTGGCTGATGCCAAATCGACATTAAATCGAAATAAATTATTTTTACTAGTTATAAAGGTAAACGGACTTTTCCTACCCGGAATTTTCCTACCCGGACTATTCCTACCCGGATTTTTCCTACCCGGACTTTTCCTACCCGGACTTTTCCTACCCACGACCTTACCTAGGACTTTTCCTACCCATGACCATGAAACAAAAAACAAGTATTACTATTTATGAGTGTACCGTAATAACGCGGCAGTGTCACACGAGTGTATTAAATTATTACTTATTTAAGAATAAATACTTCATTCATAAATAAGGTTTTATAAATAATAGCGACTATTGTCTTTAATTATTATGTTAATTTACGTAAACTATCCCTAACATTAAAACTGAAAAAGATGGTGTAAGACAACACTCAAAAGTATTACATATAATATATAATCTACATGAATTGATAAAGGACGAAAGAACAGCAAAAGATATAGGTAATAACGTTGTATTCTGTGGATATATCTTTGTGCGATGTGTAGTTTCTTTTTTTGTACATGGGTAGGAAAAGTCCTAGGTTAGGTCGTGGGTAGGAAAAGCCCGGGTAGGAAAAGTCCGGGTAGGAATAATCCGGGTAGGAATAGTCCGGGTAGGAAAAGTCCGGGTAGGAATAATCCTACAACCGTTATAAAGCATTCTGCGTTTTTTAACACGTAAAAACATATCGCCGGTGGAGAAGCATTTTTGCCTACGTCCAGTCCAGAACTTATTTCAAAAAGCATTATTGCACAAGTCCATGCAAGTCCTGTTCAAACCTGCACATTTCGGTGGACTTGGGCAAAAATGCTTTTAAAGAACGAATGGACTTGTGCAATAATGCTTTTAGTTCTGGATTGGACTTAGGCAAACATGTTTCTTCACCGGCGATAAATATAATTGCATCTTTCAAAAATACTATGCTTAACGATAAATATCAGCACGTACTTACAGTGGATAACACGCCGCATCATATTATGTAAAAGTTGCCTTTTAATCATAAAACTCAAATATGTATGCACCATAATATAATTCTCGTATTGTTCGATCGAGCACCTTCGAATTCGAATAAGTAATTAGTTAGGTATGTATATAATATGTATAGGGCTGAATTATATACATACATATAGCTGAAGAATGGAATAAGTTCCTTAACACTTTATAACATAAGGTATGTTAACATAATAATTTTCAATTTTCACAACCACCAACCATCACCAACCGCAAGAACCACAATTGTTAATACCTGCCACCCATTAACCCATTTGGCGTTTGACCCCACCAACGATTATTAATACATAACATAGAAGGTGGTAGGTAATTGTTTTTTTTTGTTACCTTATGGCGGCTTGTATATGACTACTGATGATGATCGTCCACTAATAACGTCATTCAAAAATCCCCATTTTTAGGGCCCTATGACCTCCCTATTATCAGCTTAAACATTGCGTATTAAATCGCTGCTATCTTTATAGCATGGGATGTTATCAGTAGCCCAGTAGACCCAATGACCATATCCATGACGTCATTTGGGGAAGATCCCTAACCTACCTATCTACATAATATACGTACATGCAAGCCTTTGTCTTCTAGACAATAAGACTATCTCAATTCAAACTGTCATGGGTTACATTCCCCCTGGACCTGGATATTATTTAACTCTCGACCCTTGGTTTAACCTTAAACCCTTTGCCAAGACCATTTCCAAATAATTATACAGTATACTATTATTTGAACGCAGAATACATAAAATGAAAGCTCTATATATACTTCATTTAAATTGCATGTCGCACTTGTCCTTGTACTTACTGTACCTTATTTCCTCCACAATGCAATGTTTAAAATCACACTACTGCTCCTGCTATTAATTAATAGCCATCTATACCTTTCAAAGGCGTACTTACGCAAGATATTATTAAATATGGTTTTTCCTGGAAATTCTCATTCAATAAAATTGAATTAATAAACTATCTTGAAATATTTCCCAAGCCAATTTCTATAATATGCACGTGTTCTATATATATGAACGTATTTTCTGTAATAGTGGACCCCGCCTACTACTCGAATCCAGACGATCCAGACCTGTCTGCGTCTGCTATTACAGGTCCGTCTACTATTGCAGGACATACTGTATTACCTTTTTTAATAAACTCTAAGTACCACGCGACTTGTGTTCTTCAATTATCTATAGCTATAGCCACACTACTTGTAGGATTTAAACTGACGGTATTTCTCAAACAGGCACGGAAACCAAGAGCGATAAGAACGTGACACAATTAATCCAGATGATGGGCGATGGAAATTAACTGACACTGAATTTTTGACTTGCTGGATCTGGATGGAGATTGAGGGATACTACTAAAAGACTCAAGCATTAATTACACTTCACTATCTGTATATATCGCACGCTGCATTATATATAGGTAGGTACTTATGTACATATCACGAATCGTTTAATTCTGTGAACTGTAAGCCACTTGAAACTGTGATACTGCATTGTTTGGATTATTGAAATTAAAATTAAATTTGAATAATGCAATCAACCTTTAGTCAATTAACAAGTATACACACAAGTAAAGGAAGATGCACAGTACAGGAGGTAGCTATTTAATTCAACGACGTGTGTTACATAACCTCTAGTCCTTTTTAAGCTCATGTCGATGTCAATCTACAGATAGTTCATATAATTAACAGCTGACAAAGAATGAAAGAACTATCAGGATCAGTACACATGAGTAGCACTCCAACTCCAGCTTGTTATAAAAAAGGTACGACACATTAATATACCTAAATATTTTCAATTTTTTAATTAGCACCAACAACAGTAGCGAGTTGCATAGTATGTACTTTGTTTAGACTGGGCAAACTACATAAATGGAAATGGAGTAGCAATTAAATATCATCTCATGTTGACTTCCATGTCCAAGATAATTAATTCTTGTTATTTTTTGTTGTTGTTGATTCGTAACTACTTACTTTAATATTACGCTGCTACTGATCACTTTATTTAATTTTCGTATGCTACTTATACGGTGATTCCACTATATCCCAATTTCCTTCCCCCGGTTTTGCCAGCAAACAACTCTTCATTTAAGTAATATGCTTGCCTTAATATTATAGTAACAAAGATGTGGTATCTGCTAATCAAGTAAATAGTTTCATGCCTATATCAGATATCATTTTCAATATAAAGTCAAAGTGATATGGAGGTGGTATCGCCTGTGAAGAACCAAAATGACCCGCATCCAATTTAAGCTAAAAACAATATCAACTGTCTACAAAAATATTCCAATATGTCTTTCTTGAGAGCATTTAAATAGAACATTTTGTACTTTTCAAAAATATGGAAATACGACATTTTGCACATTTCGAAAACATGGAATTAGAACATTTTGCACCTTTTCAAAAACATGTAAATAAATAGGACATTTTACGCTTTTCAAAAACTCCTAATTAACATTTTACGCATGTTCTCATTTTTTTTATGACATAGCTCATTTTGATTGTAGCTTAAATTGGATATGGTTCATTTTGGTTCTTCACAGACGATATAATATACTTTTGTAATTAAACCCTGAGTGTTGATCATACAGTTACGTATCCCAATGCGGACGGGAAACGAAATGCGGAAGCCCAGTTTTGATGTTTATGATTTAGTTATGCGAAACTAATTAGAGTATTCCTCTTTTTTTCATCCATTTAATTTACATGCATGAATCAACACGAAATGGAAACCAACAACAACAACAAGCCCACCATCATGCGTGTAAACGTTCATTCGTTCTTTTTACTACGCAGCAATAACTACCACTACATACGTCTACTTAGCAACTGCTATTTACGAATTACGACAATCAACAATAATATCAAGTCCGTCATACTTGTTGGCTTGTGAGATTTGATTAAACCAAAAGCTACACACATTTTTCTACATGTCGGTAGACAGGTCTCCCTTCTGCACTAACAGTCAGAGCCAACGACTCCGAGTCAGACTAACGATACGATAAGACAGAGAGAGAGAGAGAGTTATTAGATAATAAAGACTACTATCACCTTCCACTTCCAAATGAGACAAATACAAGAACCAGAAACGATGAATTTAACACAATGCAGTGGCAACAAGGAGGTGGAAATGAATGTTATTGTCTTCAGAAAATGTTGTTCAAACAAGAACATACATCTATAATGCGCTTACACAGACTATACTTTTATACACGGATAGACAGAGAGACTGAAGAAGCAAACCTGTCGCTCTCCAATTCTCACTAAAACAAAAAATGTATTTAATTGTGTATAATTTTTTTTTTCAGCAAAATAGGCATTTCTTATATTGCTTAAATATTGTGCTAAAAAACCAAATTACACACTATTTAAGTTAAAAATGGGAATAGGCAATTGTGCATCTTCATTACCGATATACAACACAATAGTAAGTAAGTAAGTAGGTAGGTAAGGTACCTACATTTAGACAAAAACTGTAATACTATTGTGGCAAGTATTAACCGCACGAGTCGAAAAATTAGCCTCATAACTAATGACTTAAGCTATAACAATAATCGTTCCAACTACTTGTATATCGTTGTAGTTGTAAGGAATAGGAAAAAAATAGAAATATAAGAGGACTAGAGGACTTAAATTATACTGGTACTGGTCACTGGTTAGGTTTCGTGTGCCCTCGTATAGGTAATGACTATTAAATTAAAACGAAACAAACAATTTAAAACCACCCACTGCACTGCAGTGACCACTGACGTAGAATTTAAAATTGAAGTTACCTAAACACAAGGTTCATTAGTTAAAATTAAGATTTATAAAGCACACTCGTTTAAAAAGTTGGGTCGTATATAAAACTCGTGGTTGACAATAATAGAGAATAGACTAAGCGAACAACAGTGCCGTGTGCTCTGTGTGTGTGTGGGACTCTCAATTTTTTTAATTTTAAATTTTTTACACAAACTATATTTATATAGCACAATAATGTTTAATTTTTGAATTTAAAAATATTTCTTGAGTTATAAATTGACTGACTAAGTAGTAAGTTAATTTTGTATTCATTTTGTACATATTATAAGACTCCACCGAATTTAACCAATTAGTATAAATTAAATTTTAAAATGTTTAAATTTTATTTAAGAATGTATTGTCTTGTATACTGAGCTGTGAAGCTATTGCAATTGTGCAAAAGTGACTTAATAAAGTTTTTCTCTCGCTACCACTGGTGCTGGTGGTCATCAAGATTACTTGCTCATTTTTTTTTAACACGAATAAAAATTGAGTATAGTTTAAAATTAAATATTAAATGCCTATCAACAATTTTTTGACTTGTATGTCGTATATTACATGGCTGGCTTGCATATACGCGTTAAATTCCTAGGTCATTTTTGAATTTCTCATTAAATTAATTTGTAAAAAATCTATAAAAACCCAAGATATTATATTTCTGCAACCAACCTTAACCTAACTACCTAAGTACCTACCTGTCTTCATTGCTAGACATACCGCACTCTATACAATTAAAAATATTACATGTAAGTAGTAAGTAAATACGATCGAAATTAATGTACTTACGACGTAGGAACATAAAATTGAACAAAAAAAATAAGAATCCTTTCAAGGATTTTGTTTTACTTCGACGACTTGAAAAAAAATGTAGAAAATCTAACATTTTGAATTAAAACTACTTAACTGTTATTTAATCATAAGGCTCAACACACAAAAAAACTGAATATTAGAAAAGTAAATTACACATTAACGAACGTAATTATTTTGCTTTTACTGCTTTCTAGCTTTTCATAATAATAAAAAAATTCACTATCCATGTCATTTAAATAATACACTAATAAGGTATGCGATAAGGAACTTGAGCGACATGTCCATAATATAGATATGAAACACAGGAATAGCAAATTCCTCCCACGCCACCCCCTGAGCAGCCGACCCCCTATAGAATTCCATACCCCACCAAGCCGACCCCCGATGTGACGTCGTTGATCACGTAGTCATAATCCCCGCACCCGCACCGAACCTGCACCGATACTCCACCCGCACCAAATACCCGCACCCGTCACAAATACCCTCTTCAAAATTTAAAACAAAAATACCCGTTTTTGATTTCACAGTTCCCGCCCTAAGTTTAAAATCCCCATTTCTGAATTTTAAGTACCCACTCCAGTCCTAAACTATTTTTTATATACTTTCAAAGTACCTATATATATTTATTTTAACGTACTTACATATGTAGGTCAAAGTAACAAAATATTTCTTTACTCTAATGATACTATGATGATTTACCTTGAAAACAATATGCAATCGACATACAGAATGTTATTGTGGCAGTTATGCAAATAGAACATATGGCTGCATTGAAACGACTATTGAATAATAATGATCTAATTAAATGACGGAATGACATGCAATGACTATAAAAAAGTTAACCACAACAGTTTTGCGAGTATAAAAATATGGTTGTATGCAAATGATTGTGAAATATATAATAGCTGTTTACTACAAGTATCATAGCAGCTTATGCATTATTGCTAAGGTAATGGGAAATAAAGTGCAAGTCAACTGATTTTTGCAGATTGTAACTAAAAAAATTGTATCATGTATTACGTTTCCCTAATGTGACGTCGTTGGTCACGTCGTCGTAATACCAACACCCACATGTATATTTAACGCAAAGTACTAAATGTTTTTTTTGCAAAGTAGCAATATATTTGTTCAAAAGTACCGATATATTTAATACGAATCAAATGTAAATGATATTTAACCGCAATACAGATATGCTTTGTAGTAGCAAAATGTAAGTTAGCAATTTTTTAGTTATATTAATTACCCACCACTGCCCAAGTACCTGTTTCAAAATAAAGTTACCCTATAAAAAATAATTTCAAAACTTTTTGTAATAATAAAACAGGTGTACCGTAGTTTTTAAAGTACTAAAAGAATCTTAAACAATTACAAGCCGCATAGAAATTTTAAAAAATCCTAAGTATTATACAAAATAATATAATAATTTAAAACAAAATACTTGAATAAGTAGCAAAAATGCGACATAATAAATCAAATTATCTGAATAATCTGATACTGTGTATATTATAGTTCAAAGTTCTTAAGATAATAATGAACAAAACTAAACAATAATAATTGCAAACATCTTAAATAATTTTGAATTGTTTAAAAAGCTGTAGTATGATTAAAAACCTGACCTAAAAATCCCTAAAAGTTACAAAAGCCACATGTTCTGAACAATAAGTGAAATATCACTAAAGCTACAAAATAATATTAGGAATTTTAACATTGTTACTTAAACTACACAGACGATTTAAACAATTGTTTGAATAATGAAAAAGCTCCAAAATAAATTTGTTTTTTAAATACGTAGAAAATGAGAAAAAATTTAACTACAGTTTAGAAAATCTTAAATACATAGCAAATTTTTACAATAAATTTGAAAACTTTCCCGATGAGTACTTATACTTCAAACTATTTAATAATAAAATGCCAAAATAAATTAAAAAATCAAAAAAAAAATTTCAATTAATTCCTAAAATAATTTTAAAACCTCTTAAAATAATTACAAAAACAGCACTATGATTCTACAAATTACTAAATTATTTTTAATTAATTACAAAAAATCTGCACTACATTTTTTTACTACACAAATTTTGAGCAATGACAAAACCCACGACAAAGTTTTTAAAATTGTCAGAATGCTAGAAAATTGATCAGAGCACACAAGTTAAAATTGTGAATTAAATTGTGTTAATAACTTGCCTTATTGGACTTTAGAGTTTGCTCAAAATAGAAACCAAAAACAATAATAAATAAAAAGAGAGAGAAAAAACTTTATTGAAATAAAATTAAATTGAGTCAATAAAATTAAGTCAATTGCAAATGAAGGCTTTTACGACAATAATTGGTACATGAACATTACATTGTTTTAACATATGAATACCTATATATATCGTTATAAATCAATAAAACCATTTAAATGTGTGTACAGATAAGGTTAAGTGAATTGCAGCGGTTTTAACGAAGCTAATTCGTTGTGTAAATAATAAAAAATGATAAAAATGAATATGATTGATAAAAATATATATGATTATAATTAAAGATGATCATGTAAATGAATTGCAAATAACAATTTTATGAATACTATTAGAATTTATCTATTTTCAAATTTAATATGCAATATGATGGTGATGGGTTAAATAAAATGCGATAAAATACCAACTTGTTTTGTTTTTCAGTTTGTAACTTAATACAAATTTTATTCATGCATATATATCATTATTTATTCTAAAATAGTACATCATATTTAACTTCTTGTTTTCAGTTTTCAACCTAATACAAATTATTATTCTACAATAGTACATTATAATTATATATTATTATTTATCGCTAGAACTTACTTCCTTTTTTTTTGCAGTTTGTAACTTAATAAAAATTTTATTCATGCATATAGTACATCATCATTATATATTAATATTGATCACTAAATTTAACTTCTTTTTTTCAGTTTGTAACCTAATACAAATTTTATTCATGCATATATTACATTATAATCATATTTTAATATTATTACTAAAACTAACTTCTTTTTTATTATTAGTCTAAAATAGTACATCATATTTTTTTTAAGTTGATATTTATCAGCGAAATCAAACAAATTATTCATGAATTATTCATAAATTGAATCAAGATATGATTCCATGGTCTCCATTTCTGTCATCGTCAGCGTAACAACGGGGCCTGCCCACCCTCTATGCTTTACACTTATTTCAGGTGATACAGGCACCAGAATAGAGAGCTGATAATCCCCAACAAGATGATTAAAAGATAGTTTTAGCTTAATTGAAGCCAGCGTATCTGCATTTAAATCCCAGAACTGACGTTTAGTCACATCTTCAGACGATTTAGCAATTTCTTTCCCGTTTATAGTTATAGTGACATCATAACTGCGTTTTCCTTGCTCAACCTGAAGCCTTTTTTGCGACAGCACGTTTTTAATCAAACGTAAAACAGCACGACCTTCATGCTTGGAAAAAGAAACAGCCGAACAGTTTATTCCATTGCGGTTTCTTCCGAGATGAATGAAATTAGTAGATCGATTGAAGTCAAAATCTTTCCGGACAAGCAGATTCGGGGCAATCTATACAAGAAATTAATCAATTAGTTTACGAATATATATATATATATATTATAAAATATTACTTAAAAAAATATAATTACTCACCACAATTGAATCCGGCTTAGTAAAGAAACTCCAGACGTTAGTTATTGCGTAGCGAACGTTGTTTTCATTCCAAGATTGTGCGGCCACGGAGTTGTATGCTTGAAGTCCAGCCATGTTGATTGTATAAGTTTTGGTTTTTGAAATTAACTTGTTGTTCTTAGTAACGCTGACAGGAGAGTGTGATAATATTTCTAAAATACCTGAGCTATATATACTCATAATTTATACAGTTTTATTTAGTATCATACAAAAAAAAACGTTTTTTTGGTTGCAAGTAATAATTTATTCGTTGTAATAAAGTAACTAGAGCGACCAAATATTTATTTCGTCGTGACCTAAAATAAATTCATTTGGTTACCGAGTTTATGGTATCCTAACGGAAACGATGTATTTATACTGGTGTAGTGACGATTTGTATCAAGCGAATGAAAAGCTATTTTATCGATTGTCATTCTGAATAATCGATGGTCTTTTGAGCGTATGCAGTTGACTTCTAGTTTTTTTACTTTCGGATTGAGAACAATATCTGCATACGTGTCAAAATTACAATTTTTCAAACTCCTCGCTGGAACGCCTTTGGACTTCATATCGTAACTGTTATCAAAGTATTCTAAAGCATACTGTTTTGCTTTGAGACAGCATACGCGTTTAATATCTAGCGATTCGATCTTAAATAATCCGGAAATACCTTCGTTTTCTAACCTTAAATTAGATTCTAGTGTATTAACTTTAAATATTTCATGATTCTCTGGAACTTTAGAAAAGTCGAAGTAGCGTTTATTTTTAATTAACAAATGAAAGTAATCTTCTTCGCTTACAAAGAGTTGAACAATAACGCTATCTGTATCTCCGTAACAGTGTAACACGTTATCAGCACCGAATACATTTTTTAAAACTTGGTAAAACCCCTGATAAAAGATTATTTTAGAATATTCTAAAGTTGTTAACCCGTCACAAATTGGTTTGTTCATCACAACGGTCTTTGGCTTAAAAACCATAAAGCTTAATGTCTCTGACAAAATTTTATATTCGATGCAACGGTCCGAAGCAATCATTTTGAGCGCGTCCGCGCGGGTAGAGCAAAATTTGACTTCAATTAGGTTTAAGTTTGACTGTAAGAATTTTCCGTAGATAGCATTGGATAGAAGCTTGATCATGTCCTTTTCAGACTTAGACTTTGCTTTTTTTCTTCTCTCTAGGTTCGTTTCAATATAAGGTTTGATGAAAGCTTTTTCTCTAAAGCTAAATCCTTTATTAATTTTTATCAATTCCATTCCCATCGATAAATAATATTGTAGGCTTTTGTAGTGTACAGTGTATGCAGTTTTGTCGTAACAAGTAAGCATTAGTTTCGGTTGCGAAATAAACGATTTTCCTAATTGTCCTAGACTTTTAACAGTTTTTATTTGCGCATCTGATAATTCATCAAGCTGAATTTGACATCTGGTAGGACAGAGAGGCATTTCGATTGTAGCGTCTTGAACCGATATAGGATATTTCAAATCAACGTTTAAAACGTATCCTATATCCGTATCTTCTCCAAGTTTCGGATCTTTCCAATCAATTTTTTCTAGAGTTTCATTTGGGACCCATTCAAAACTGTCAATAGGGAACTTTTCCCTCATTGCGTGTGCATATAATGAATTCACATCTACGTAAAGAAGGTGTGACGTAGGCTGGGAAGGATCAAACTGATCACCTTGTGCTCGCTTATTATTTGCAGTAACAAGTTTCTTTGAAGCATAACAGATACCGCCCCTTATACCTTCACGAACCATTTTATACATCTCAGGGTCGGTTATGACACCAATTTCTTCTTTTGTAGTGTACAAAAAACAAGACCAACCATAACCAGAAGCCGTGCATTTCCATGTTGGGTCCAATCCATAAATCGCGTGTCCATTGCGTCTAAAATTTTCCCAAACAACGGCTAACAATGCTGTGTCCAGTATAGTGTACAGTTTGGTGTATTGTTTAAAATCTTGAATCCCAAACGTTTTAATAACCTCTTGCACCTTGTTCCAATCCGAATCCGAAATTTCTTCTTTAGTCAAATCGTTTTTAAACCAACTGCGGGCAGGAATAGGGTTATCGGATTCGAGAACTGATTTGTCAGTTAAAAAAGTATATGGGAACGGAAGTTTCTCGAGCAATAGATTCAAATGTGCTTCATCTAGGATAATATTTTTATTTGGAATCATTTCTTTGAAGCATTGTTCAACAATGGTAAAACAATCCGAGTTTTCTTTTTTGAGTCCAGAGGCAAGATTTGCTAAACTAGAGGTCAAGAACTGGAAGCTATCTATGAAACGAACTTTAACTCTGGGAGGTTCATCTTCTTCAATAATATCATCTGATGTAAAATTTGATTTTAGCGGTGGAAGATACAACTTTTTAGCTTTAATAACCATTTGCAAATATTTTTCTGAAGACTTTGCAAGAATATGAATATCTTTAGCCTCAAACAGTTCTGAATCAAACCCAGCGATCAAATGATGCCAATCGTATCCAGATCCATTATGTGCTATTGCTACGAGTTCATTATTGTACTTAATTTTTAGATTGCATTTCTGACACAGTGCAGCTAGGTAATCTCCATTCTGATGATCATGATGAAAACATTTCAAAGCCTGATTCTTCTTTCTCCCATTCAGTTCTTCTACTGCTTCTTCAAACTCGCCAAAAGTCACGTCTAGGTCATCATCAAATGCTTCACCAAAGCTTCTTTTGTTTGTTTTAATTGAAAATTCCCGATTACAATGTTGACAGTGTGTAGCCTCTTCATGTCTTTTGAGTGTTTCTGCATCGGGAGTGTTAAAATTGTTTGTATTTCTAACTTCACTAACAAGCTTATTTGCCCAGAAAAACACGCGTTCAAAGAATGTTTTGATAACATTTTCTCCATCGTAATATTCAGTATTAATTACTTTTAATTTTCCTTTAACGTTGTTGATGATCACAATACTAAAACTTGCCGGTATGAATTCAGAATTGTATACGGTTGAAGATTGCTTGATTTCGTCTAAAACAGGTGTTGAAAAGCTCTCAAAATCGAAATACAATATATTGGGTTGTATAAGAGTCATTTCCAGATTTTCAAACTTTACTTTAAAATTTTTATCTGGGAAATCTAAAATTTGACCAATTCCTGAGCATGCGTAACTATGTCGAAGTTGATCGCGCTGATGTTTAAAGAATCTAAAACAATGTTGACAAAAGAACGCTGTAAAAGGTTTGTAGTTATGCAAAAATTTGTCAAGCTGTGTAATTAATACAAAATGATGATTTGATTTTCCGTCATCTTCTTTTTTGTGTATAAGAAATAAGTTGATAACTTGATTCGAATTGTATTCACTGTTACGTATTAGTACGACCTCTTTTTGTTTGTGTGAAAACACATTAACTCGAATATTATTTTTTTCTTCGAAAGCAGGAATATCCCGATAAATATTCACACCTTCATTCTCGGGGATCATAGAAAAATTAAAATTCTTCAAGAATGGCATCCACGTTTTAGGATTTTTACAAAACATACGCCAGGTACTTTCCTTAGCCACTTTTTTGGGGTGCATGGCTTTAAGTTTATCCATATATATTCCGGCGGCAATGCAGTACTGGAAGCAATTTGAATCATAGTTGGTCACGTTCAAGATCCCTTTTTTTGCAAACGGCATTTCAAGATACCCCCTAGGGCGAGCATTACTAAACATTTTAAGTTCACCCACTTTTATTTGTACAGAATCAATTTTTTTTAAATTCCATCCGCTTCCACCTTCTGTAAAAATATTTTTCTTTTGAATTATTTCATCAGCAGCCTTGAGTAGTAGATCATCAATTTCTTCTTTGTGTATCAAATCAAAATTAGAACTTTTTAAATAAATTGTTTCTCTGTGAAAATGTTGAATTCCTTGTTCGTTATATTCCTGCTTCTCCATAATAACATCAAGTCCAAATTGTACACGTAATGCAGAATGAATTACTAGATTCTGTTCTAAAAGCTTGATGGCGGGTTGGTTAACGTGTTCAAATGCGTTTTCGATATTGATAAGAGGCTTATCTTTTGGCGGTTTGTATATGTAATGCACGAGTGTTGACAGATGTGCTCTAGAATATTCCTTCCAGAAACTTAGATCGATTGATTGTCCTGCACCAACGTGACCCCCGCGAAGGTTTGGCATTGAACATTGGTGACGTAGCTTATCGCACGAGTACATACAACAGTCTGCACAGAAATGTACAGTTTCAACATGTGAATCATAAGCATTATGAGTTCTGCTTTTAAATATGCATCCTGACATAGTACAGTGAAAAAACTGGAAATTAAATTTAAAAAAATGTAATTAATACAAATGCATTACCTTGAATATGAATTAACATTTATAAACGATTTACTTACCGAGCAGAATTTGTTAGGTTTTTCCATCCTCGAGTTTGGAAACTCTGCGGATTCAAAGTAGTCGTCTTCATCCATCTTAATTACCGCCTTGATTTTTTTTGTTTTGAAATAAACGGTTCCCACTCGCTTGGCGTTGCCGGTATATGAATTGTAGTATCGCTTTCTACTGCTTTATTGACTATATTTTTTATTGGTATTGTTTCGATGATATCAAGTTTTGGTTGCACTTTAGTTTTTTGTACTTGAATATCAACTACTGAATCTTGCGCGTTAAACTGTTTTAGATACACACTCATAAGTTTATCATATAATTCTGGATCAATAACTTTCATCACCTTGGCCATAATTAATTGCACATACAATTGTCTCGCTGAAAATTATCTTTTTAAAAATATGAGCTAGAACGCTGCGTACGATTAATTTGTTTTTGAAAACTATAGTTTTTAATTTATTTGGATTTTGTGCTAGTTTTTTATTCAAACTGTTTATTTTCTTAAACTTTAATTCTTTAAACTCACAAAACAATTGATAGTTTTTTAAACACTCAACGATAGCTAGAATTTGATTGTCACTTGCACTTTTAATATATTTACCTAAATTATTTCCACTAGTACTTAGTTTGTATAAAAATTCACAATGCGTTTCTAATGCACATGTCATAGCGGAACATAGACTTCACAATCATCGTCCGGAAAAATATGTGATCGCGCCCAGTACTTTGTATTATTGCTACGAGGATGAAGATCCAAAAACAAGAAACCAAATTTGCGTAACGTCACTGCTTTTATGTATGCGTCTTGTAGATATTTGACTTGACTGGGACAAATTTGTCCGGCCAGTCTTCGCACTGTGGATCGATCTCGAGGACTGTCGAAAAGTATTAGATACTGGGAGTTTATATTTATTTCACGTAGTTCCTTCTTGAATGCGTTTTGCAGAATGAGCAAAATACTGACTCCTCGGTGATGGGCGTGCTTGATAAAGAATCTATTTATGAGCTCAAAGTTTTCACCTTTTGCGATCAGATCCATTTGATCGTCTAATATTACGAGCGACGAATCGGTTGCTAGATGCTCAATGTCTTTGACATTTTGTGTGAATATGATATTTGGGTCTTCAGCTTGCATCTGATAAAATATTGGTTGGTGGTCGCAGTATACATAAATTACTTTATTAATTTGTTTGCTTATGATTGAATTACGTCGTCGTATAAAATCGCGGACCATAAACGTTTTTCCTGATCCAGTGCAACCAACGACAGATGCTGTAAATGGGTGTATGAGCTCAAAATGTATGCAATCCATGATTAATAAAGAACAAACAACGACTGACATAGTTTTTTAGAATTCAAATGTATTTATTCATTTATTTTGGTGTCAAGTTACAATTTTATTTTGGTTACAACTTTATTTTGGTTACAACAATTATATTTGCTCTAATTACAAAATCAATTTACCGTACATTTTATTTTGCATTTGTTAGTTAAACATTTTTGATGAAACTTATATATAGAAAATGGATTAAAGTTTGGTATTGATCTAACAAATTCTTTCACTTTAGAATCATTATTTAATGTATTTGAAGTAAATGAATTAAGTATTTTATTATACGGAATACCTATAATACGCGAGTATAAATAATAGATACAATAATTTCCGCACACAAATGAATGATTATCTTGTAATTGAGTACAATTTTCTGTTACAATAGTTTGAGTCGGTCTTTGCAGATTTTTATATGCAGTAATTTCTAATCCATAGCTGTCAAAATATTCGCATTCTGTTTCAGATAATATAAAGTAGCTGATCCAGTGTAATCCAAAGTTGGTACTTAAATCAGTATTCTGTACAATAGCAATAGGAAAAGTGTCAAATTTAACGTCTTGAAACAATGTGTCAGCAGCTACGATATAAATTGGTATACTTATATCGAGACCGTAAAAAAGCCTTTTGAATGCATGTTCAATAGAAGTAGTGTTCATTTTTAATCTTGTTGCGTGACGTGCTTATTTTTGTCAATCTGAAATAAAGACTGGTACTGACAAAAAAGCAATGTAGTAATTGCTTTTGTCAACGGTTTCTTAAATTTGATGTTCACCACAATTTGTCCTTGATGATTAAGAGTGAGAGAATTTCCGTCGTTTGGTAATAACTCAACTGCAACTAGAACGTTTCCTGAAATATAAGAATACAAATTTAGAAATCTATCTTAACAATACAAAATTAGAATATTAACTTTTTTTTAAATTTAAATAATTACCTTTGTTGTAGTTGTCGATGTTTATATTGTTTCCAAGAACGTAATTCGCTGCCGTCTTTCTCAACGACTGAACACCAAATAAATAGTTATCAATCCCTGCTGTTTCGCTATTTTTAAAGCTGAATGGAAATACTCGATGCTCCATATTATTTCCGTTCCAACTTATTTCTAATTGGGTCATATCCATATTTTCAAAGTTAAAGCCCGACTTTGATAGTTTACCGTTAAAAGCTTCACTATCCAGAGAACCAATAACAATCAGTTTTGGAATTTTACCCATCAGTAAAGACCCAGATGTAGCTGATGATAAACCGCTTGGTGTAGAAAACGCTTTTATCTGAATTTCGTTTGTAGGATATTTGAAAGTTTCGTTAGCTGCCAATTGATTACGATGCCAAGCTACGACTTCAGATGTCACATTTTTGTTTGCGCTATGGAATACCGCATCTGTGATCAAACATTTATAGGCACAACCATTGAACCCTGCTTTCGTATCTGTCGCGCAGTCTAGGTAAAATTCCGGTATGTTGCGTCTTAAAACTAAACGTATATCAGTACCAGGAGGTAAATATCGATTTTGATTGAAGAAATTTACTAGTGGCTTTCCGATCATGAAGAATTGAGTCGACAACCTTGCTTTTTCATATCTTGTTTTGAATCCAGCATCACCTGTTGTACTAAATGTATTTGGAATTTCGTTTGGATAGTAAAATTCTTCACGGAGAAATCCGTCTTTTTCGAGCGAACTAGATCCCAGTAATCGCTGCAAATATGCGTTCCAAGCATACATTGAATTTGAATCGCACACTAGCTCGTTGTTTAAGTACAACTGAACGTTTGAAAATAATGAATGAAAAAACAAGTTTGATGGAGCAACTTGATCAGCAGCTTCGCATAAAGTTCCATCTTTTTTAACTATTTGAACACCTAATGCTAAAAACGATTCCGCTAAGGAAATGTAACTGTCTGTATGGAATTGAAATTCTATCGGGTTGTATTCTTCTTTAATGCTTCCAAGGGGAAAACACTGAACAAACTCTGTACTAGAAGATGTACTAACATCTGTTGCAGGAACTTCAATCAAGTTTAATTCAGATCTAATAGCTTTTTTCGATTTTTCGTATATTGTAGGAGGTTTGTCGAACACGTTGTTGGGATCCATTTTAACTGTTTACGTCACAAACACTTGGTTAAGACTAATCTTAAATGTCATTTAAAGTTTATTTATAGCTACAGGGTTATATTTTTCTTCGTTGTCGCAAATGTGATCAAGTAAATCATTAAGAATACCCCAATGAAGCCCCTCCAAGCAAAACTCGCAGATTTTTATATCTGGTTTGAACTTGTATACGTAAACAGTTTCTCCATGAAGCGATACAAGATTAACATATTCTGAATCTGGACCCTCTAATGAATCAAGAATACCACACGGATTTTCAGCACAAACAGTACAATCTGACATACCAAAAGGTCTTGTCACTTTACACCAGTTTTCATTTACAGCTGTAAATTCTTCTTCGTCACTCCAAAATTCGTAAGGTGTGTTACAAAATTCTGTCACTAATTTATCCTTCTCTTTTTCTTGTGTTTCACAAGTCGCGCAATATTGTTTTTCGTTATAATTATTTAATTTTAAAATTTCTGGTAATTTATTCAACCAGCAAAAATTACAAGCTTCGCACTTTAGGCTAATAGCAGATATTTGATCCATGTTTATTGTTCAAAGTCTAGAATTAAACTGGTTAATAGTTTCTTACTTTTTAGATTTAATACACTTGCGTTTAACTATTTTCGATTTTGATTTCCTAATTTTTCTTCCTGCACCACTTTGAATTGGAGCACGCTTTGCTTTTGACCTGTTTTTACTTTTTGATTTCCTCTTTGCTCCTCCAATTTGAATTGTTTTAGTACTTTTTGATTTCCTCTTTGCACCTCCAATTTGAATTGTTTTGGTACGTTTTTGTTTTGTTCTTTTACTTTTACCAACTTTAGTATTTGAAGATGTTTTAGAATTCAAAGGAATAAGGTACGACGATCCTTCTGACAATATGCCAGATGATCCACCATCATTAAAATTCATTCCGTTGCCGGTTTGTATAAAATTTGGTTTTTCTAAACTACAAGTGTTTCCAGTTTCACAATTTAGATAACGCATTGTTAATATTTTGGTTTGAAGTATAGTTTTATAACCGTTTCGGTAACTCCTGCACCAAAATTTAATTCACGATCGTGTTCGTCTATTAATTTTATGCGAATTCGATCTATTACCGATCTTGTCAAAGGTAAAAACACGACTGGATTGAAGGTTATCGTCGTTTCTCTTAAATACTCTTCAGATAAATCAATATCTTGCAAAATAGGTAAGACTCGATTACCATAAATTTGGTTTTCTATTATATCTGAAACAATTAACAAACGCTTTGATTTTACGCTGCTGGGAACAGGGTTAATTACATCGCTTTCGTTTGATTCGTAATCAATTTCTTTTTCTTCATCTTGGATATTTGGATCGACGCTTATTCTTGTTGTCGTTGTAAATATTTGATCTTGCGGAATTTTAAAAAACGAGTTCAGTAAATTTGGTAGTTTAACGCTCATATCGCTTTGTAAATTCTCGAAAAATATTTCACCGTTTTCAATTTTAATTCTCATTTCAAGGTCAGGAAACAAAAGGTTTTCAAATGTTTCATTTATTTTGTCTATAACATCTGTAACTGCTAATGAGCTGGGTTCATTCATGAGAATTGCATAGTCGTTATGAAATGAAAAACGATAGTAGGAATCTTCGTCGTTGTTAATCTTTGCATAATCGCTTTCATTAAACACAAATTCTGATTTATGTGTTCCGACTTGCAATTTATCTACGCTGCTAAATCCTAGTGCATCTGAAATTTTTGTCGGTAGCACTAGAAAACTTCTTGCGTCATCGTCTTTAAACTTTATAATTGCTTTATTATCTGTATCAAGTTTCATTTCCAATTCGATTTTATCCAATTTCATTCGCTCATTTAATCTTTGCATGTATGTTTGCACATTATTATCGCCTAAAGCATTCTCGCGTCGAAATGGTAGTACGCTTTGAAACATTTGAGAAATACCTATAGCATTTTCCAAGTTTTGGTATGTTTCAACGCGAATAGTAAGTTCAGAGTTCATAGGAATTTGTTCAAACTGTTTCTGATTAGTTATATTTAAGGACAAAAAATAACCATATAAAAATCTAGTTCTATTGAATCCACAGAAAATAGCAAATTCTTCGGGTATAACGACATATTGGTTTGGTACTGGACTTGTGTGTATAAACACTACTAAAAGTTCCTCTGCTTTTGTTCCGGGCATATAGTATGCAGCAATTTGTAAAGGTATATGCGCGCTTTCCATTGCGCGCGATAACTGTGTTAAATACGGACCAATGTTTGATTGCGTTTTCTTAAAAGTCAACGAAACAACTTTTGGGGGTTTTGCATTTGGGAAAAGCGGACCTGAGGGTATTGGTACTGCAGTTAAGGTAGATTGAGCCAATTGAATTTGACTTGGTTGTTGCTTACGTGAATATTTAAAACTTGCAACTCCTACTTCATACAAATCTGGTTGTAGATAAAGTGGTTTTGGAAGCTCGCAAATGAAGTTAGTAGGAGTGTTTGTTTTTGAATTAATTTTATCCGTTGCACTTCTTAGTGTACAACATATTGAACTGGAGGACAACATCGTTATATTTAAGCTAGATTAAGCTCTTGGGAATAAAAGCTTCCAGTTATTTCTGCAAAATAAATAAAATAAGTTAGTTTAGGTTAAGTAAAATATGGATTTTAATTTGAATTTAAAATAAATTTAATTCTAGCAGGTCACCTTCTTTATTAAGATCTTCCAGCAAGTACGTCCACGGAATAGTTTTTTGTACTTTTCTTATTTTGAACTTTTCGACTGACCAATTAACACTGTAACCTGTTTAAAAGTCAAAACAATACTAATTTAATTAGTAAAAAACATTATGTTATGTATCTAATTATGAAATAATTTGTATGTAATTATTTATTACTTAACTTTTTCAAAGGTAACCTTGGCTTTAGAAATTCTCACAACGTCTCCTATTTTAAATTTTGGTGGGGGTTGCGGTTTTTCTCTTTCTTTTAAATAGTCTGCAAATATATTTTCCCAGACCTCGTATTCGTTTTCTTTTGTTACCTTATTTGGTTCTAACTTTATTGTGCTGTGGTAGCTGTTGTTGTACGCTTTAACAAAATCTTGAATTACATCAACTATTCTTTTAGTCTATCTTTCTGACATATAACGTTCTAATTTCGTAAAAAGAGTTCTTATAAACCTTTCAGAGAACATGCTTTTGATGTAAGAGTATATATGGTATAGATGTATATTTTTCTTGTCTAAATACTTTCTAAATTCATTACTAAGGTATTCCTTTCCCATATCTGTGAAGAGATTCATTGGTGTAGCATTTGCTTCTCGAAGTACCGAATCAAATGCTCGAATCATAGATTTTGATGATTTATCTTTTAACATACGTACGTATGCTTTTTTGCTAAAGACATCAATAACTATGAGCACAAATGTATTACAATCATTCCATTCTGCAATGCTTGATATGTCCTTGAGATCAGAGGAGTATGTTTGGTTAATGAAATTATAAAGCACACGTCTCCGCTTGAACTTTCGTCGAATATCTTTATGCAACGAATACGCGTTTATTTTTTGTAGCTCGGTTTCAACCTGTTTTTTGTTTTTCCATCCCGGTCGGTTCTTTAAAAACCCTGATAATCCGCTGAATGCGCCGGAAAATCTTTGGTTTAGGTAACTCTTACGAACACTTTTTGATTTGTTTGCCATGGTTGACCGCAGACGAATGAATAAATATAGCTACTTACAATATATTTTATAGGTCATTGCGATTGTACGTCGTTCGATCGTATAGAGAAATAAACGTTATTCTACAATTGTTCGAATACGATTGTATGTTTCATTTGCATAAATGCTACAATAACTTTCAATAATCGTCGTATAATTATTGGTGGAAACAAACATTTTGGTACCTTGCAATAATGATATTACGACTTGGTAATGAATATATTAGTACTTTGCAATAATGATATTACGACTTGGTAATGAATATATTAGTACTTTGCAATGATGAAATTGATAATCTGAAACAAAGTCTTATTTTGTTTTTAATTTTAAAGCGGAAACGAGTATTTTTATCTAAAATTTTAAAGCGGGTATTTGCGACGGATGCGGGTATTTGGTGCGGGTGGAGTATCGGTGCAGGTTCGGTGCGGGTGCTGGGATTATGACCATGTGATCAACGACGTCACATCGGGGGTCGGCTTGGTGGGGTATGGAATTCTATAGGGGGTCGGCTGCTCAGGGGGTGGCGTGGGAGGAATTTGCTATTCCTGTGTTTCATATCTATATTCCATACATGCGCGCAAAGTACCAACATCGTAAAGCAACTTGTTAATCGAGATATACCTTAAAGGTTAAAATCTTGGGAACATACATACATAATAATAAAAAACATTTACACTTTTTTAAAATGGCAATTTTACCACAATTTGCATAGTATTTGCCGGACGTATATTTTTTCAAATTTGCATTCTACATTCTGTATTCCAATCCCTGTACACATGCATGGCTAATAAAGCAAATCAGGATTTATTCGTGAAAAAATAAAAATATTTTAAGAGTGTACAGTGTACAGATACATAGGTGTATCTGTATTAAGTATATAAGAATAATCCCTATCGTATAGGTACTCTATAGTTTAATCTCTTTTATAGTACGCCTACCCTACAACTAATAAAACCATATCGAGTATACGATAACGACTACTTACGACTGGGACTGGGACCGCACATTCATAACAATTTTAAAAAATTGTTTTTCTAAAACGGCATTACTCTAATAATTCTGAAAATTACAATAATACACACCATACGGACTGAATTTTTTGTAAAAGTATAAACAATATTACGTAGTACATTTTTCCTTCAACAGAAAGCAAAAGCAAGACACAGGATGCGATGCATGACATGGGATGATGTAATTCATCCCAACTTCCAACTCCAACTCCAACAATAACAATAATATAGCATTAGTCCGTAGAAAACACAACTCAAAACTACACAGTCAGTTCAGTTAGTTTCAGTTTCAGTAGAGACAGCGAGAGTGAACAAAAAAAATGCAAAAATTGCTCCAGGCAATATAATTACACCTACTATATAAAACTATAACAACAATAATAGAAGTAGAAAAAAATACATACGCATTAAGATACAGATAGATACATGAATGATGAAGTCGAAGCCGAAACCGAAGTGCAGCAGCATGCAATCCAAAAGAGAGACTTACAACTTCAGATTTCAGATCAGATGCAGATTCAGTCATCTCGCAGATCAATGTTAAATGCACAGGAAAAGCCTATTGTAAATCTCGCATACATTAATATTATGGCTATTCTACATAAATAATATAGAATGTAAAAAAAAAATAATGATGGCCATGATCATGATTGTGATCTGCACCGCTGTGCAGCTCTCGTTCCTCGTTCTGTCTCTGTAGGTCTGTTTGAGAAACATTATGGCGTGGCAGTTGCACCTATTATTTCGTATCTTATATTATGCTTCATGTTTTTTTCTCTCACTTAACTACATGCATATTGGTGTATCTATCTATATAGTGCTCGATATATTTGAATTTGAAAGGAAGATGAGATGAGCTGACAGATCTACTACGACTATATCTCCCAAATACATAATAATATCCTGAGTGAAGAATCAAAATGGCCCATTTAAAATTTAAGCTACAATTAATTAAAATGAGCTACGTCAAAAAAACACTGAGATAGACACTTAAAATGTTAATTACATGTTGTTTTTTAAAAGTGCAAAATGTTTTATTTGCATGTATTTTGAAAAGTTCAAAATGTTTTATTTGCATGTATTTGGAAAAGTGCAAAATGTTTTATTTGCATGTGTTTTGAAAAGTGCAAATTGTTTTATTTTCATGTGTTTTTAAAAGTGTAAAATGACACAATTTTTTGAAAAGTGCAAAATGTTCTTTTTACATATTTTTTAAACATATTTTCAAGGATCGTGATATAATATTTTAATATTTTTGTAGATAGTACATTTTGTTCTTAGCTTAAAATGGATATATAAATCATTTTGATTCTTCACAGGCAATATTATTATACACAACAAAAATTACAAGCTATAATATACCTCTACAGATTGCCAAGTCGTCCTCATTCTTATCGTATCGTTATAGCCCTGGCCTGGTCGTACTTGCTACAAGTTACTGTCTTGCTGTACCCTCCTATGTACCTTTTTTTGGTGGAATATTTTTTGATTGTGCCTGCTTGTGGATATTTTGTAATTCTCCAATCTAATCCGTACAATTTACAATTTACACAACAAAGGAACATTATTCCTGTTTGATAGTCATCAAACAGGAAGAAAGGGAATTTAACGCTGAGGAAACGTCAACATTTTTTTCTGTATTTATCTTTATGATTTTTCTTATTACTACTTTTACTATCCATACTATCCAATATTTTATACTTTCTACATCTTCTACAAGTGAATGAACTAAACTGCAATCTGCATAATAGTATGAAAGAATACAAAGAATCTTATATGCTTCAATGCAAATATCCTTAAAAAATGTATTTTTCTGTTTTCTTCTCAATAATTTAAGTTACGCGTCAAAAATGTAAATTGTCATAGGTACCACCAGCGAATCGACATTGACTTAATAAAAACGATAAATTACGCATTCACGCATTACAAATAATTTCGATTTACGTATTAAAAACCTGGTAAAAATTCCATATATACTTAAAGAGGTGTGCTATTTATGCAGTTAATTAAACTACACATAAAGTTTAAAGAACGTTAAAGTTGCTAGTTGATATTGGTAGTAATCGAGGCTATACATATAGGTAAACTCAATAAAAAATAAACGGAAATTAAAGAGTATAAAATCAAATTGTATAATACCTGGAGGGATGTCACTGTCAGAAATCACAGCCTTGCTACTTTGACACAAAGGCATTTTTTTGTTGTATATTTTTTGGGTGTTGTTGTTATGTGTGTCTAAAGTTGTTAGTCAAGTGTAACAATACAACCACCTCCCAAGTCCCAAAAAAGTACTCCAAACTCGCAACAACGTCCCGCAACTACTATAAAATGATTCTGTTTTTGTTGTTGTTGTTATTGTCGTTGTGTGTATTTTTAGTGTAAAGACGTTTTGCTATGGCTACGAATAGAACACAGCATGATGACGGAATGATGGATGGTGATGATGATGATTTGGTTTTAGGCTTTAGATGTTTTAATATGTTGATATATGTCTGCAGGTTAAAAAATATGTATTACAAACAAATTAAACAGATTACATTTACGAAAATATTGACATTCACGAATAAATTATTATTATTAGACTTATTAGTATTAGTATTGAAAAGGACAGGAAATTATACTATTTATGGAACTATTGTGTAAGTTTGTTTGTGAGAATACAAAACCCTAACTTCACAAAAAGTCATGGATTTAAAGTTGAAAAATTTAAGTTTATTGACCCACACAAACTTTTATATTAATGTATTAAAAGTAAAATCACAAATTAGAATAATGTTTCTAAATACCATAAAAAAGCGAAATCTACATGTAATTTTCCATGTTTCATGTTTGTGTGTTGCATAATATACCCTATACATGACTACATACTGTAGTCATAAGTATACGTCGTATAGTATCTAATCTTATAAACAAAATTATTATTGATTTTCCTATATAGTTTTATTTATAATTATCTGTAGATGCTTAACTCAATATAAACTAGGTAATTTTACTTACAGCGTCTTTTGGCCCTTGTGTATGTACGTCCTCCGTTCGTTTGTATTTTATAGAGGAGATTTGTAGCTGTTGATGATATACATATAGTTATATAGCTGGACGTGATTAAAGTCACAGTCGACAGCCGGTGTCGGTGTTGAAACGAATCATACACACAACTGTAATTATTATATTATAAATAGTGAAACTTCTAGTCTTCAATATTTCGTTCTATTGTGTGTGAATTCATCCAAGGTCAAACTCGTCTCCAAGTCGAACTCGGTACAATCATATACTTAGTTAGGAATAGGTACCTTCTTCACACTTTTTTTTGAACGGATACTTAAATATATATAATAGACTATATAGTATTATAAAGTCTTGTGAATATAAAGGAAAACGAACTACCGAGAAGAAAATAACACGAGCTTTAAAGTTGAACTAAACACACTAAACACTATGACTGCTGGAAAGTCATGGGTATTATTGGGAGAACGGAATATTTTCGACTTTGACAGTAAAGAACGTATATTATACAAGAATCTATTCAAATTAAAAATGAATTTTCCAACTGAATATAAATTTGAATCGTATATGGTTGATCCTAACAAGTACAATAGTACTTGAGCTTCTACTAGTGCTGTAGTGATATATATAGTATAGTAGCAATTCAATAGCTATTATTATTGGTTGTTATGTTTTTATTTGATTATTTACTTCTTTTAAGTGTCACCTTCACAAACTGCCTTCTTCTACCAACCTCTCAACTATTGACTATCATCCGTTGATAGTAACTTGAATTCACAACTAAAAGACTCGCAGAGACAGCTTCGATCCGTCTTGAAAAATCAATCAAAATACAGTTGACTCAAGAAGAAAATATATGCACAAATTAATGATTTAAACTTTCAACTTGTATAATAATAATTATGAAAATGGATATTAATATTTGTATACATTTTTGTACAGTAGAACGTTTGTTGATGAATTATTGATTGTTGATTACGGAAGTTTTTCTTATAGGTATGTAATAACTATAAATAGGAAAAGTCTTTCCCTGGCGCGGAGGTCTTCACTGATGATGACTTGTTGTTGATGATATTATAATGTCACTGTGAGTTGGTATTTATTATTATGAATGTATTCCACATCGAGACACTCACTGAAACTGATGACTGAAGCACAGAAAGTCACTCGAAACACAATTAAGCATTATTTAATTTAAGTCACGTGTGTGTAAGTAAATACTGAGAAATACTTAATTACTTGAGCACTTAAGCAAGGAATAATAAATATTCACAAAAATCCACGTTCAGTGTTTCATAATAAATATTCCCAGAATAATTCATCATAATTTGTAAGTGTGTAGGAGTCAGGAGAAATATATAATTTTGAAATATCACACAAAACAATCACATTTTTTACTATTTATCAAGCACGAAAATGAAAAAAAAGGTGAGTAGTCGGTAGTACTTGTTGTGGAGTGCAACAATGATTAACGATACGAAAACAAAATATATCAGTCGAAGAAGAAAAAATACAGGTAACGTCAGATGAAAGCTTACAAGTAGTGTCGAAGCCGGAGTCCAACTGTTGACTGGTCGGCTCACTGTTATTGAGTAGTGGTAGAAGAGTGTTTCCACGATATTTCCACTTCACACTTGTTGCTCGTTCAGTTGAGGTCTTCTCCTCGGGGCTCTCCTCTCTCCTCCTGTAGAATAAATTTCACATCGAGAATGTTAGATTTATATTTCAATTTCAATTTATTTGTTGAATGTTGTGTGTGCATCGTAGTCTTAATCGTAATCGTGGATGGTTTTTGCTTCGGGTTAGGTAGGTTATAGGTTGTGTATGTATATAGGTACAAAATATTAGGACTATATAGTAGGAACGATTTACTTTTGACTTTACGAGTTAAACTCTGTGCAGTCGTCCCAAAGTCGTCGTAGGTAGTCCATTACCAAGTCGGTATCGGTAATTACTTTATTATTTTATTCCTCACGTTTAGATAGGCTATACTTCACGATCACGATCGATCCATGGTAATAAAAAAAATACCACAAAAACAACCTACTAGTGCGTCAGTGCCTACCTCCAATTAATTTCACATTCCTATATGAAAGCTCCTAATCAAATCAGAGTCACACAACTTCGAAAAATACACTGCATGTTATAACCTTACAGAAGGTTGAGCTGGTATAGGAAAGGCTTGTATTAAAAAATTTAGTAATCAAATACATGTGCAGTCATAACACAACACTTTATGCTCTCATACCTGACGGATACTGATCTCTGTTCACCGCTATACCAACCACCAACAGACAACGGCAACAGATCAACACAAAGCTAAACTTAAACCATTATTCATTGTCAAGTCAAGTGGATATGCTTGTAGTTAGTGTCACAGTACCATGTGCCATGTATTACCTCCGAATGATAACTAATAATAAACTAACCTGAAATAAATCAAAATTGAAAACCACGAAAGCGCATATAGACACTGACATGTAAATAATTATGAAGTAGATACTATTTTTTACTCTATCAACAGGCACCTTTGTATTTTGTACGTACAGTGTACATTTAATAAATAGACGGGGAATCGGAAAACCGGAAAACCAAAATCAACCATACACTTTTTGAAAAAGGAACCGGGACCGGAACCGGAGGCGGCCGAAGAATCCGCTTACTAACAACTAAACGATCAACTACTGGCAACTGGTGACTGATCCTCGATTTCCATTATTTGACACGAAAAAAAGTGCTAGTAGAAATCACACACCGTTGATATGGTAAATAACAAATAACCATAATAAGTTTAAACAATATTTAAGGATAAATATGACAAATGAAACTGATAAAAGTAATACATAATACCGGGACCGGCAATAATACCTTAATGATATTTGGCAGCAGTATAGTTAATTGCAACAAGCGTTAGTATAATCAGTCAAGTCAACTCTCAGAAAAATCATGAATAATAACAGACTACCTACTGCCTACATCCTAACTCTAACGATGATAAGCATTAGCAAATTACGTTTCTAATCTGCAGTTTTGTATAATTATCTAGCTCGAATTCCATGACTGATAAATTATAGCATATGAGAATAATAAAAGTAAATATATAAGCCAGAACTAGTTTTAACTAACTCTTGATAGCTGCTTTCACACTGGTTCAAATTTTCACATTTATACTTATGATTCGGGCGGTAGTAGTATCATCAACCAGCACCAGTCAGCTGAGACCCTTACCATTCAAAAACCGTTATGTCTCCAATTAGCTGTCTTTTATAAAATAAATGTTTATGATGATATTAACTGAAACTGAACAAGGAAACGACACTGATACGATTCCGACACCGAAACCGAACCGATTTTTGACTTGAGTATTTTTTTTTGTGACAAAATTCACGCGTATTTCCAAAAGTGATTGTGAAGCGGGGAGTACGTGAGCCCAGTCATGTCACACATCTGGAGTTTCTGGAGTCTTGAAAGAAACTAAATTCTTTGCGTATGCGTTATGCGTCCTTCCCATTTTCTATACATGATATCCAATTCTTCGTCCCAACCAACAAGTCTCCCACATGCTAACTAAACGCACGGACAGACAACAGACTGAACAGACCACTTGAGGTTCTTCGTCAGCAGTACTTCAGTCAGTCAGTTATACTAGTTTACTAGTACGTAGTACGTCAACATGAAACGCAAATTGTAACAACTCCAACTACAGTGGAATCCCCGGACGCCGTACTTTTGACGGTTCACCTTAAAAAGAACGAAATATTGAGTACATAAGGCGTCAATTGAATTGAAAAAACAGGATAAGTCCGTCAGGTTTTGCAGGAACAAGGGAAAAACGAATAATGAATAAAATGTGACAGGATGAATTTTTGTATCTCAATTTATTTTTGCAGGTATCCAACTGACGAAGCGCTATTACAAGCAGTTTCATAAATCTAGACTGACTCTGAAGTTTTTTATAAAATTTTAATTTGTGGACTTTTTCCGTTTTGAATCAAAATCAATAACTTAACATGGAGTCAAAAGTCCGTGAGATGAAATTTTAATCGTTTTGAGTGAAACCAAACTGTTTTAACTTGAAAGCTTTTTCTTGCATAAAAATATTTACGCATGGGAATTGTGTTCTGGAAACTACGAAAATACTCGAAAATCAAATTTAAATCATAAATGCATGTTTTAGGTGGGCTTATCCCATTTTACCAAAACTTATTTAATGAACATTTTGTTTTGCCAAAAAACGAAATTTTGGCAATTGAAAAATATTGATTTGGTTGAACTTCGACCTTTACCATTCAACACAGTAACGTATCTAGTTGAGTAGTGAAAGTAATACAAACAATCTAATTTTTGAAAAAATTGACTTTTCCCGTTTCGCCAAACAACACTTCAATTATGAAAGGCCACATGATAAGGGGACAGCTACAGAAGTCCGATATACAGGGAAATGGAAGTGCGCTATACGGCGATTTCACTGTATTAATCCCAATTTCCCAAGAAATAAAGAAACGAAGCGAGCATATTTATAATGGTATACAGATATTCTATTATGCACTCGTACTTACAGAATACTAAATATACCTGATGTCCATTGCAGCATAGGCATAGGGCTATTTGGGCGTTTGAATGTATCAGTATCTCTGTAACGTAGTAAACGCAGTACTTCCCCAAAACTAAGTTACGTCCTGTAAAAACCTATCCCACTGCATTAAGTATAGATAACTACAAGCTATGGAACTATAATTATTATAAATGAGAGATTGACGTTGGGTCTCCTGAAAATCTGAAAATAGAGACCTTTCCGTGTGGCGTCATTTCTGTCTACTCCTCACTTAATACTATACTTACGATTAGTTAGTTAGTACCTTCACGCCAGAAACCAGACCACATTATAGGAAAACCAAAACCTAACCTAATCCAATCCAATACATTTATTAACCTCAATTAGTTCGACGCACATTTTCCAAACTCTTGAATTTCGATTTATAATAAATTATTATGTGTCCCATTTTTAAGGGAGAATTTTTAGTAACTTGTAACTGACTAGTGAGTACATCGTCGGTGAATTTATTCGTATTGCATGTATTCCGTCACAGTAAATAATTAATTTAAGGAAACACATAATAGTTACAATGGACAATGATACAATAATTGTATTTGTAGTAGTAGGTAAAATAGCCAAATAAAGACTTCTTTTAAAAGAGCAGGTGATGCAAAATAATTTGACTTTAACTGATGTTTTTTTGAAAATATACGTGGTGAATTAATATATCGTCAGCGAAGAGGCAAATCTGACTATTTCCTTTTGATGCTAAAAGCGAAACTGACTACTACCATTTTTTGCTAAAAGCGAAAATGACTATCTCCATTTTTCTCAAAATACCATTAAAAGGCGGCAAAAAAACTGCATGTGCCAATGCAGACTGTTTTTAAGCATACGTTGTTTTTAAGGGGTCGTCCATAAATGACGTCACAAAAATTATTGCTCTTTGAGAACCCACCTACTCTCAAAAAATCTGGAGGAAAAAAAACTATGTGCCAATGCAGCATGTTATAAAACATACGTTGTTGTAAAAGGGTTGTCCGTAAATGACGCCACAAAAATTATTGCTCTTTAAGAACCAACCTGTTCCCATTATAACAGCTCAGCTGTAACAAGGCGTGTCATAAATACTAGACAAAACCCACACACGCTAAGTGTGACATCATTTATAGACAACCCATTATAAATATTACAATCTTAAAATTTTTAGCTATTGATATTGATGGTATCATTAGCTTTTGGTAATTTAAATCAATGTGTCAACCTTTTACTGACTGAGCTAAGATTATCGTTTTCCACTTAACGAGTGTTTATTGTTAATGCTGGTGGTTTTCTAGTGACTACTCCTTTCTTTATTTATTTATCATTTCGGTTTAGTTTTCAGTGGGAATTGTAATAGTGGAATATTACGTTTAGTTAAATGTTGTAGTAATTGAAAAACGAATGTGATAGAATTTTAATATTTAACATGTAATTAAATTTCTGTCACGTGGAATATTTATTTGTTTATTCATTGTGCCTGTCACTATCAATGCGACTAATCCCGCTTCTTTTTAATCAAAGCAACTGTGTAGTTAGTAAGCTTGCTTTCATTCAGATGATAAATAGCTATAAACAAGTAAATGATTACTCTCCTGGATCTAGGATTGAAAATTCTCCCGATTTTTCGAGAGTAGGTAAGTTCTTAAAGAGCAATAATTTTTGTGACGTCATTTATGGACGACCCCTTTACAACAACGTATGCTTTATAACATGCTGCATTGGCACAAATTTTTTTTTTCTCCAGGTTTTTTTAGAGTAGGTGGGTTCTCAAAGAGCAATAATTTTTTGTGACGTCATTTATGGACGACCCCTTAACAAGAACGTATGCTTAATAACATGCTGCATTGGCGCATGTAGTTTTTTTCCGCCTTTTAATGGTATTTTGAGAAAAATGGAGATAGTCATTTTCGCTTTTAGCAAAAAATGATAGTAGTCAGTTTCGGTTTTAGCACCAAAAGGAGATAGTCAGATTTGCCTCTTCGCTGACGATATGTTTTTTAAATCTGTAAAATTTTGCTGCATTATTTTTGTTTGATATTTGAAAGGCACAACATATTGTTGTAATAATTCTCAATGTCTTTTTAAAAAGGCACAATATCCTAAAATTATTTTTTCTTTGAGAAAGATGCAAAAATGTCTGAATTGCTTTTGAAAAGTATAAAATGTTCTAATTAAGTGCTTTTTGAAAAGTGTTCTAATCACATGCTTTTTGAAAAGTGCAAAATGTTCTATTCACATGTTTTGAGAAATGTGGAAAATGTTTTAATTTGGATGTTTTTGAAATTCTCAGTAAAATTTATTTGTTTTTGAAAAGTCAAAATATTCTAATTACGTGCTTTTTGAAAAGTGCAAAATGTTCTAATTACGTGCTTTTTGAAAACTACAAAATTATCTAATTACAGGCTTTTTGAAAAGTGCAAAATGTTCTAATTGCAGGCTTTTTGAAAAGTGCAAAATTTTCTAATTACATGGTGCTTTTTGCAAAGTGTGAAATATACTAATTTCACGATTTAGCAAAGTGCAAAATGTTCTAACTACGCGATTTGAGCAAAGTGCTCTAATTACACGATTTACAAATGTGCAAAATGTGCTAATTACATGCTTTTTGAAAAGTGAAAAATATTCTAATTAAATGCTGGTTGAAAAATAAAGTGTTCCACTAACACTAATTTACAACAATGGTTCTTTTTAACATGCTTGTAAATCCCGTATGGGAGTCGCTCTTGGCTAACCATAGGAATGATACAGATACTCTATTTTGCATGTTTTAAAAATCTAATTGGCTGGTATTTCTTCTTCAAATGCACACCCACTACTAATATGTATTAGCGTAAGTAGTACTAGTATAGCAGTATAACAGTGTATAATTATTCAAAAGGAACCCACTCAATACTCAAGCACGTGTGTCACTACTCGCTCTCGTCCTTTCTCAATACTAAATAAATAGACAAGTACCTACCTTCCTTTAACCTCGGACTCGGACACGAGCACTGATTTCACATGATTTCTGATAGAGATACGGATGAACGGGAAAGGACGAGAGGAGATCCACCATCACTTATTACCAGGTCCACAAGGTTGTCGCTATATAGAAATATAGCGATATATAGAATCCTGCTGGAAGAAAATCTGGATCTGTATATTCACAGAGGATATACCACACTTGTTGCTATCCTTTTAATCATTTTATCTCACATAATATATCCCCATCCATATATTCCCCATTTATAATATATACTACATTAGTTACATGTTACATTATTCGTAAATTACAGATAATTCAAAATGGAGTCAAGAATATTTTTTACACCAACATCTACATTATGACACTATACTTAACGTAATGCTCAACTGAATTGAAGAACTAAATTAATTAAATTAATTTTTTGAATTAAATTAATACAAAAAATACGAACTTTATTAAGGCACCTAAATGAGAACGCGTTTGTTCACATATAGGCGAGACACTACGCACATACAAGTTTCGAAATGACCCACAAAATTATTCCAATGCAACAGGTCAGCAGGAACAGGACCATCAAAAAAAAGTAAAAGTAAAATCAAGCTATAAACTGAACCTCACTATAGCTAATGCCAATTCGATAGTGGTATAATTATAGCAGTATGGATAGATATACTATAATGAATCGTCCATAAATGATTTCATGAATGACATGCCGCTTTTCACACCCACCCTAACAAGAGAGGAATGGCAACACTTTTAACATTGCCTTAAATGGAGCAATTTCTACACACGATCCACCCACCTATAGGTGGGGATATCATTTATGGACGATCCCTTAAGCAAATTGGAAAGTTAAAACCACAAGAACTAAAAGTAGATCCAACCTCAAGTAAAACTAGACTGTGTCACTGAATTGAAAACATCCCCAATTTAAAAACCCGTCCCAATTTTATCCCCCTCTATGTTTTGTTATTGAATTGATATTGCTCTGATTTTTAATACTAATAAAAATAATACGAATATTGCAAGCATCCTCATCAACATTACGCAACATACATCTGACTTTAATCAAAACTAAAACCAGCTGTAGATTGACAGATACGTTGTATATAATGCATACAGTAAAGTAATTTATAGAGTTGACAGATCATTTTTTGATTCGTATGTCTTTTTTATTAACACTTGATAGTTCATATACCTACTACTTGAGTATTCATTGTCATGGTCCTTCAAAAATTATTGTGGAATCTTTCATCAGTTGAATGTACAATACAGATACGTATGTAGTAGGGGCGTTTCATAAATAACTTGAGGTGCTTCAGATCCACAGCCACACACCAATACCAATCCGACAAAATCCTATAATTAAGATTTTTAAATCGTAATAAATGGGAGCACCAAATATGACTGACGCCATTAGTGGACAATCCTTATTAGAGATGCGGATTGAGCACTGTCTAGTGTCTGTATATTATGGGAAGTTGGGATGGGGTGAAGCCATAATAACATTGCAAAACATGTGAGCAATAATAATTTTATGCTGATTTTTTTTCGTAGCTTCCCTTTGGCTTAAATTATGTTTAGTGGGTGGATGTATGGATTTTGTAATTGTAGAACTTGCATAAAGAATAATATGCTGTTGGTTGCCTACTACTTTTACTAGCTATTGCTGTAGTAATTCACATATCGTCTGTGAAGAACTAAAATGTCCCATTTCCGTTTTTAGCTAAAAACAATATCCACTATCTACAAAAATGTTCAAATATGAATTGAGAGCATTTAAATAGAACATTTTGCATTTTTCAAAAATATGTAAATACAACATTTCACACTTTTCAAATACATGGAATCAGAACATTTTATACTTTTCAAACACATGGAATCAGAACATTTTACACTTTTCAAACACATGGAATTAGAAAATTTTGCACCTTTTCAAAAATAGAATTAGAACATTTTGCACCTTTTCAAAAACATGGAATTGGACCATTTTGCACCCTTTCAAAACCATGTAAATAGGACATTTTGCACTTTTCAAAAACTCCTAATTAACATTTGACGCATGTTTCTCATTTTGTTTTTATGACATAGCTCATTTTGATTGTAGTTTAAATTGGATATGGGTCGTTTTGGTTCTTCACAGACGATATGAGCTAAAAGTTCGTAGTTACGCGTACAGATTATTACAGAAAGAAAAAAACACCATGAGAATTGTACAACTGTCTAGCATCTGTATGTAATGTCTCATGTCACGTAATTATACAGCAGGCAAATGAGTAACCAGAACCAGTCAAAGCTCATAGCAGACGTCGAAAATTCCAAGCCGCAGTGGAAGTACAAAAAAGGTGTACAGATAAAGGTTAGGTCGTAGGAGTAGGAGGTGTGCAGTGAGCTCCTTTAAATTACTTGTTGTGAGGCAAGGTCCTTACTGGTGACTGGCTAAAGTGACATGACCGAAAACAAAGCTCTAGATGTGGAGATATAATATCATGTAGATTTAATGTCCCAACTCGAAACGACAACGAGGCACGAGCAGAAGCATAGCACCTCAATTAATGTATGTAGGCATAGGTACTGATTTAAAATGGAATAAATTACAACATAATATATTAAAAGCATAGCGGCGGAGGAATTAAAGTATTAAATAGTTCTGGTTAAACTACCTTAATGACATACAGTTGTGCTTGTATAGGTTTATGGTTTACTAGTTCTTCCATTTTTCCCCTTTCCCTTTTCTTTAGTATTGGGATTATTGAGATTTCTTTTTTGAGTGAGCGCCAATGATGTATATTAAACGTGTATGTTAAACGAATATGAAAATGGGAAGTTGCTTAAAGCTCAAGTTATAACCATTATTATTGTTGTACTCCTATAGTTACGGTCTATTTTACGTCTACAATATTGCGTATTTTAGTTGTAATAACAGTAAAGTAGTTGTTGGTGTAGTTCTCTCAGTTCTTTCTATATTTCTGTTCTGATTTTCTGTCTCTCGCTAAACTGAAGAAGCAAAATTGCCCATTCCAGCTTTTGACTTAAATCCTTAAATATAAAAGCTTATAAGGTGAAGCAGTAAAGAAGTGAGGCACGCAGTATGTATAGACAGTTATTATTCGTACATGCTTTTGGAGATGGGGCTAACATTAGAGTATACGCATTACGGAGGTACGCATTATAGCGAGTGCACTGTACACAGTTAAGTTCATTAAAAAATGGATATCGTCTGTGAAGAACCAAAATAATCCATATCCAATTTAAGCTAGAATCAAAATGAGCTATATGTCATAAAAATAAAAACATGTGTAAAATGTTAATTAGGAGTTTTTGAAAAACGTAAAACGTTCTATTTCCATGTTTTTCAACAATGCAAAATGTCCTATTTTCATGTTTTTGAAAAGATGTAAAAATTCTAATTCCATGTTTTTCAACAATGTAAAATGTCCTATTTTCATGTTTTTGAAAAGATGTAAAAATTCTAATTCCATGTTTTTGAAAAGGTGCAAAATGTTCTATTTCAATGTTTTTGAAAAGGTGCAAAATGTTGTATTTACATATTTTTGAAAAGTGCAAAATGTTCTATTTAAATGCTCTGAAGAAATAATTGAATATTTTTGTAGATATTTGATATTGTTTTTAGCTAAAAGTGGATATGGGCCATTTTTGTTCTTCAAAGACGATGTGACAATTTTGCTATTAGTGAGAATTGGAGGTGGGCAATTTCAATACTTCTTCAGTATGTCGATCTCTGTCTTTACGTCTACACTAAAATTTGCTGTGAACTATAGTCACTATATAGTGTCGTGTGTCCTATAGCCCTACTCCTATTGCTAAATATGCTACGCTTTTTGTTGTTAGAAGGGACAAGCGTCTGTCAGTTGAAATGTCAGTTTGTCAGCTCTCACCAGTCAGTAATATTATGCTCTCAGGATTTGCAAATTCTTCTTTAAACGCACCCAACGACAATGAAGGTCCCTTTGCTTCCTGTTCGTATGTTTACGATTTATGGAGTTAATGAAAGTTGGCGTTTTTATTTTATTACATTATAGCATTAAATTGAATTCAAGGTATTTAATTAAAAGCCTGGTGGCACTGATACTGATACCGTAATTAGCGGAGAAATATAAGCCTATACGGAATATTAGATTAAATGTCAATAATAAAAAATTATGCTATATCATTTTCCTGTTCTTTGCCTTATTAGTGATTCTGGGTTAATTAAAAAATATTTATTCGATTTTCAAAACTTAATTGCAAATTGTAAATTCCTACGCGAGATTAGAATTCTATGGGAAAGAAAACTAATGCTTTATTGTCAATATGTTCTAAATTATTACGTGCTATATATTACACTAAGCTTAAAATTCAGAATGAATATCAGTACCAGTAATTAATTATCAAAAAACCATTTTACCAACAATTATTAAATATGTATTTGCTGCATAAATATTCGGGAATGGCAGGTGCAAGTAGAATTAAAGAATTAATAATAATTATTATTAAAGATAATATCTGACATCCCACGAGTCGGGGTTGGAAGGAAAAGTATGAATCAGGAGCAACAACGCGTCGTTTATTGCTCGAACAAGTTATCTAAAACTAATCATATTGTAATTATTCAAGAGCAAGTTGAACCGCCAGTAGTTTAAAGTATTTTTACTGGCGGGATGGTCAATGCAAAACGTACTGGTTAATTGTTATTTTAGATACGATTTGTCTCAAACGTCGGAAAAACGTTATATTGGTATTTTTGGTTGTGTTTTGGAAGTGAAGAGCGAATGAGTTGAGATTTTTCGTTTAGTTCGAGCCCAGAGCCAGAGCCAGACGAAGTATTAAGTTTAAAGTACATTATAGCGTGTACTAAGGTACGTTTTATTAAAAAAAATATTTAATTTCCAAACTTTTATTTAACTTAATTTCCCAGTCCCTGTCCTTGCGCAGTTGTCAGTTGTCAGTTGCCCTTAATTGTCTTGGTTGGTCGAGTGCCTCCTCGTCAAGATTTTCGTGTCATGAATAATAAGTCATAGGAAATTGTGACGTACGATCCTCGATACGTATCTAGAATTGTGTATTTTGTTGTTCGTCGGCCGGTCGGCTAGTATAGTGGTGTGCTCAATCTAATTCTGATTCTTATTCTCATAAAATCCAGCATTTGCAATTTGTAAAATCACCAAAAATCAATATGATTTTGGAATCATCATCCGGATCGGGATCGGATGAATTTTGGAAAACTCCAAGTATAAGGCGAAGTATAGCGTCTAAAATGTAAGTAGTTGACAAATTAGAAATCCTATTTTAATTCATCCACTATATCATCGTTGAAGGATCAAATCCGCTTCCTTCCATTTTACCTTAAAAGCAAATCCGTGCGTCCTTCCACTTTTAATAATGTAAATAAGGGTTTTAGCTGACGAATTCATAATAACATATGGGTATGAAAAGTGCAAATTGTTCTAACTGCATAGTTTGAAAACGTTTAAAATGTTTTAATATTACAATATGTTTTGAAAATTTTAAAAGGTTCTAATTGCAAAATATTGCAAAGTACAAAATTGTCTAAATACAACATTTTAGAAGTGCAAAAAGCATAAAACCTATAATATGCAAAAGCACGTAAGTAGAACAATTTGCACTTTTTAAAATCATGAAGTTAGAATAATTTGCAGTTTTTCAAGCCATATAGTTAGAACGTTTTGGGTTGTAAAGTACCCAGTTAGAGCAATTTGCACTTTTCATAATTATGAATTGGTCAGCTAAAAAACCCTTATTTACATTAAAAGTGGATGGAAGCGGATTTGATCCTTCAACGACGTTATCTTTCACTTAATATTACCAACTGGAACTGGGTTTTATCTCGTACTTACTGTGCTGACTGAAAACGTTATTTCTGTTTTTCTGTATTTTCAGTGAAGAAGCAAAACTGCACTCCGGGTTAACTACCTCAAAAAATGCAGTAGAGATGGAGGGACAAGCTTTTGCCAAAGCTAAAAGCAAAGTAAGTAATATAAGCAGTCATTTATTTTGAAAAAATGTTAATTTTTTTATTTTAAATGAATGCAGTGACTATTGTAGTGGTAATAATTAATACAATAAAAGTGTATTTTATTTCATCTGTACTTGTATATTTTATCCCGGCATAGGATGAATATTTACGTTTCGTGGCCATCCTCATCCTTCATATCAAAGAGATGGGTGCCAAAACAAGTATGGAAACTGGACCATAGGATTTTTCTTAAAATATTGCTTGAATACAAATTAAATTCAATATTTTTTACTCTATATAAAATAATAATGGAATAATGCTGGTTCTTCTGTAATATGTAGTATTTATGGATTTTTACAGTGAAAACATCAAGCAAAGTCAATATGATTCCCGCAAGTTTAAGGCAAAGTATGGTGACTAAAATGTAAATAGCTGACAAATTGTTTTCCTATTTTAATTCATTCACTATATCTTTCCTTTAATATATCAACTGGAACTGGATTGTATCTTGTACCGCACTGTACTGACTGATGTTTACGTTATTTCTGTTTTTCTGTATTTTCAGTGAAGAAGCAATACTGCACTCGGGGTTACCTACCTCAAAAAATGCAGTGGAGATGGAAGGGCAACTTTTTGCCAAAGCTAAAAGCAAAGTAAGCATATCAAAACAATAAGGGTGTATTTTCCTCTTTCCTGTGAATATTGTAGTACAAATTATTACTAAACAATTTACATATTTCATTTGATGTGCAAAATAATTGTACATTTTATCCCGGCAGGATGAGTATCTAAGTTTCGTGGCCCGCCTCATCATTCATATCAAACAGAGGGGCGAGAGGAGTATGCGAATCAAGATTGCGATTGAATCAGGAATGGGGGGTAATCCTGAAAATCCTGGACAAAGTGATGGAAAGGCATTAAATTAAGCTTCACCATTAACCATCAGACAGAATACATGAGATGATATATATAGAGATACATGCCTTTTTAATAAATTAATGTATTATGATTTCAAATATATTGCATTGTAAAACTTGTCATATATTTACTATATTCACACTTTCTAAACCAGTTGACCAGCTCTAAATTTTAGTTTCATATAATTTGATCCAAATGCTCACTTCAAATTAGCTTGAATACCTTGGGAACTTACCACTATAGGGAATAGATATTGAGTTTTGATTTTACGAAAAATATCATATACACATAGGTGGTCTGTTTTGATTCTTATGCGATGATATAATCTTGGTGTAGGTATAAGTCGCATACCCGGAAGCAAAAAGAAGTTCATTTTCTTATGAACTGAGTAAGCACAACATATAAAGTTCTCTTTTTCGTTCCATATTTTTCTAGGACAGAGGACACTAAAGAATAACTAAGTATTTCCTTATTGTCCTTTAATATTTTTTTTCCAAATTTTTAAACTCTCTTGTTATAATTAGACCTGACCTCACCATAATATCAGAAGAACTGCATGGGGTAATGGTAATATACACTCTATAGTGAATTAACTATCTCTCATCGCATTGGTAGTCCTACGATATAAGTTAAACAATGTGTAAAACTGTGAATCACAGTGATGTTGGTTGAAAGAAATTGAAGGAAAATTGAATTCCTAAACGAATAATTACTGTGCTATGTCGCAGGTCTGTGTGATTTGGACTGGCGACTGCGGAACTGGGATATTTCGACGGTTGAGGTTTTGGGATCAGGGTCGGATAATGCGGCCAGTGCAGGCAGCCCCCGCTGCTTGAATTTTCAAAAAAACATGTAAATGGAACATTTTGCAGTTTCTTCAAAACTATGTAAAAAGAATATTTTGACTTTTCAAAAACATGCAAATAAAAATTTTTGTGCATTTCAAAAACATGCAAATAAAAATTTTTGTGCATTTCAAAAACATGCAAATTAAAACATTTTACACTTTTCTCAAAACATGTAAATAGAACATTTTGGACTTTTCTGAATCAAGTAAAATAAACATTTTAAACTTTTCTAAAACACGTAAATACAACATTTTGCTTTACCAAAGAAAATATTCAATAAAATCAAAATGGTGGCTTTTGTATGGAAACAAATTGCTGCCTAAAAACCTTCGTCCGGCCCTGTTTGGGATATGATCGCATTGTGTGTAGATTGAGGGACCATTCTTGATCTCACTATAACAATAAGTCAGTGTCAACAACTAGATAGATTTAAAGAACTGCGTGTGTATATTTTTTTGACGAATGGAGATGGATTCAAGTTTAAGATGAAGTTGAGTGAATAGTGTTGAATTGATGGAGCACTAACACTACTTAAGTGACAGGTATATAAGACACTTGGGAGTTGGGGACTCCTTCCTCCACGTGCATTCTTAATCTCATTCATAATCACACCATTCCCAAAACTTTTCCACGTTTTCCTTCCAAAGTCCCATTTCTCATCCCCATCCATCCCCAGCCCATTAGCTCGTCACCTGCCGTCGTCGTCGTGCCAAATACATAATATAGGTATGGTATTTTGCACAATAGTACAGACATAATACAATGTACCTACCTACTTTAAGTAGTTCCCTTCTTACTTTCTTTATTACCCGCAATGGATCTTGGCTATGAAAGAAACTAAAGAAGGAATTTTTTGCCATTGTCATAAGATTTTACAGTATATTATGTTTTTAAGATTTTAGCCGGTTATAGAAACTTTATCCATATAATATATTTTGTAAAGGCAGCAACGTTTGAACTTCGAACAGCGGCTACTGATCACCCACCATTAGCGAACTAAGCGAACCGATCACCATTAGGGCAAACCCTACTACATATATAGTCATCGTCTGTGAAGAAACAAAATGACCCATATCCATTTGTAGCTAAAAACAATAATATACACTATCTTCAAAAATATTGAAACATGTCTTGAAAGCATTTAAATAGAATATTTTGCACTTTTATAAAATATGTGAATAGAACATTTTACGCTTTTCAAAAAGATGTAAATAGAATTATTTTACACTTTTCAAAAACATGGAAATAGAAATTTTTACGCTTTTCAAAAATATGTAAATAGAACATTTTACACTTTTCAAAAACATGTAAATAGAACATTTTACACCTTTCAAAAACTCTTAATTAACATTTTACGCATGTTTCTCATTTTGTTTTTATGGCATAGCTCATTTTGATTCTAGCTTAAATTGGACATGAGGCCTTTTGGTTCTTCACAGACGATATACTTACATACCTACCAATATTAAAATTCCAACAATTCCTATAGAATGCAAAATGGAAATAAGAGAAGAGTGAATTTTTAAATTAAACACTTTTGTCAAATCCTCAACACCATTTCATATACCTTTCCATATCCATTTTCCATCCCATTTTTTTTCTTCTTAAAAGGACTTCTTTTTCTTCTGTGTAGAAAAGTAACCTGAGAAATTCTTAAGACTTAGGTATTGGTTTGGATATGAATGAAAGAGCCGACCGCACTATATGGATGAGACAACACTGACTGATTGTAAAATACACAACAGACATTCAGTTCAGACATCAAACAGACGAGACTGGATTTTCAAGTCTTGAATGAATTTTATCCGGAATACATGACGATGTTCATGTTGGTATACATAATAGTATGCATACCATATACATTGACAAAAAATATTGTCCATTATTCCTGTTCCTGTTCAATGAAGTTTACCCAACACAAAGCATTTGTGAGAATCTTTTAGGACTGAAAATCTAATCCTTCCTACTGTAAGCCTCGTCAATATCCAGTCATATATTTTAAGAAGGTGAATCATATATTTGTATATAAAACAAAATCATTTATGGGTAAGTTCTTGCAGACACCATTTCCCTAGTTAAGAACAGCAGAAAATAATACTACAATAAATACTGTTTCTCTAATTGACATCGCATATCGCATCCCGGCCCGGCTCCTCACATCGAGTATATCTAAAAAGTTGATAAATGGAGCACATTTTGAAAACGTGATTTCTTACTTCAAATTCCAACTTGAACAAAGTATCATCATCTGGCCAACAATAATATAAATATTATCATGACTAACTAGTAAGTTCTATACAAAATGATAACACGTCTGTTTAGCTTACACAAACGTTTCCTTGACTGTTGATGCGATTTAGGTTTTGAGTCCAAAGTCCAACTGGAATAGACATTCCAATAACCACAAGAGATCAAAATCAAAGTATTAAAACGCATATTTACTATTGGTTTATCAAAGTATTACTAATGAATTATTAATGACTGTTTAATGATGCGTGATAAACACGCTGGAAGTTAAAGACTCGACTCTTCCACTCTTCCAGTATTTAAGTACTGACAAAGACCAACTGACAGTTGACAATTATCCTCAAGAAAAACAACACGAAGAGGCTAAACCATTAATGTTTTAAGAGATTACAATAAAATAAAGAAAGGAAGATAGTACTACAATACAACCAGAACCAGCAATGCCAGTTAAGACATCCAGATCCAGATAATGTTATTGTTGTTACAACTTTTATCACCTTTTCTCACTTTCACAATACATAATTATTGTTAATTGAATGTATAGTATCGACATCCAAGTTTGAACGCCGACACCGACTAACGATTAAACCGAATGCCTTTCTTCAAGTTTAATTAAATCACAATGCATACAAATTAAATAAATACAAGTCAATGCATGAAGCATGGCTTATTCCGAAGCTGAACATTTTTTAAATCTCGACATAACTGCTGTTGGAACCGTTCTCATAGGACTTAAGGGGTCGGACACAAATGGCACCACTCACGTTGAGGATGGGTCACTTTGAAAAAAAAGGTGACACTCCATGTTAAAAATAGTCATTTACGCAATGCTGAAGTGGGTGGATGGGTGAACCCAAACATTTAGTAAATTTGGGTGGCGCTGTTTATGCCCGGCCCCTTGAATATGACACATGAATATATAAATGGGTTTTGTTGGCTTACTGATTGGGGTGCTGGGGTGTTGAGCCCTCTAGTAGATTTGAACGTATTGCGAGGGCTTCCTCCGTTCGGTACTTCAGTTAAGTTTCAGTTTTCAATCTTCACGATCAGATTATTATTGCATTCTACTAAAAAAATTCTGGAATGATTTCGTTATTATAATATTTAATATCTAAGTAGGAGACTTTTAAAAGTTAGCATTAACATTACGTTTTCCACTGTCGACTTGCTGAGGGCCAGGCTTTTCAAAGGAAAAATAATTAAGTCAAAAAAGTGGAAAGTGGATACTAAATCTATATTGATAGGAAATATAAATATCCACTCTTATTACCATTTTTTACCATAATAACAATTATTTATTCATGTAGTGTTCTACATGAAAATATTCGAGACAAGCTGGTAAGTTCGTAAGTAGAATTAACTTAACGAATGACGAATATTAATAAATTGATAACGAGTAAACATAATCATCTGACATCTGAAGGTTGAAGGAGAAGAAAGAGTCAGCAGGAGCAGGAATAGGGATCAGCAACACTATTTGATATTGCTCGAACAATTTATCTAAGTAATTCATGAGATTGTAATAAAAATAATTTAGATTCAACGACTAGTTTCATCCTATTCTAGGTACTAACTACAGTAAATCATAAGTTTTAAGTTCGAACGTTCGAAGTGTAGGAATTATCGTTTGATGAGCGAACAGAACGAAAAGTTTATAATATATATGTCAATGTAGTTTCAATTTTGCAAAGTGAAATTGTACGCACTACTGTCAAACGTCAGTTGTTTACTTATGACTTACAGACCTACACAGCAACAATAACAGTCAACAGTTAAGAGCCAGTCAACAGTTGCCAGTGCCAGTGGAACTGACTGACATGACAGTCAACAGTTTAAATTCGTCATAATTCCAAGAATTCCACGCAAGAAAAACGTCGAAAATCTCAAAATACGAACCAGTTACTTAACCGAAACCGATACCTCTTGAGTCAACGATCAACAGTTGACAGTATAGTTCAATCAATGGTGAACAAGCTTAAAAAGGAAACAAGTAAGTACTTTAATGTTTAGCTGAGCTCCAGAAGAAGACTAAAATTAAAATTAGAAAGTGTGACTAAACTCCTCATATAGTCGTCACTTTGGTCGTCGCCGTGTTGTTGGTCTGTTTTTCTGTTTTTATTTTTCTCTATAATATATTTTTACATTCTCAGTTCAGTTCAGTCGTTGTCGTTGAGTCGTCCAGTCCATTCAGTCGTCAAGTCAGTAGTCCATTCCAGTTCCCAGTTGCCCTCCTTCATTCTTGTCTCCGTGTCGAGTGCCTCATATAGTCAATATTATTCTATGTCATCGTCAATAATCGTGAACCGTGACCTACACGATCTCCGATCCCGATCTGCATCTACTTTTCCCGTTGATTTGTTTGGTGCTCTCCTGTGTTCACTCTCTTATATGTCATCCCGAACAGAACCGTCAACCGTGGTCATTTGTCATCTTTTTTTAAACGTTCTGTTCTGATTCGAACATCCAAAAGGAGTATCTCAAGTTTCGGAAATATCTTCTCTATGAACAATTCACAAATGTGATCTGCCACCCTACAAGTTGTTAGTTAGATGGATTGTCAGTTGTAAAATTGAGCAGCATAAAATTGATTTAATAGTTGATATTTAGCTTGTGGCCTTGAATGACTTTTGAACGGTTTGGATTTTGATTTGAAGCCATCGATCGTGTCTCAAACTTGACGTGTTACAGTTGACAGTTGCAGTATTTAATTTCATATTCTTCAAAACGTTTAATGAATTATTATTTTTAAGAACATTGAGCGTTGATCCCTGCCGCTGAAATCATAATTGATAATTATTGCTTTGATAATAATAACAAACAATAATACATAGAGAACAGTAAATGTTTTGAAAATTAATTTTTTTTAACTCATCACAATAAAATAAAACATTATTTCTACTACTACTGAGGAGTAGGAGTGTGAACAAGAAGGCACCAAAGACAGAAGACTGTACGAATTAAAATTAATAATAATAATAATAAATTGCTTTGAGCTACTTGTGAAACTGTGAGATCTATTTAAGTTTAAAAAATTAAAAACGAGACAGACTACTATTAGTTAATAATTTCGTCGTCCATCGCCGCGCCGCTACCAACAATTATTACGATAATTACAGTAATATTTCAAAACCAATTATTATTGAAGAACAGAAAAATACTTCCAATTCCAACTATATCAACTCTGTACCATCAAAATTATCACTCGGCTGAAAAACTACCAACTGCCACCAATTCAGTTCACTCTACTTGTTCTTTGACTGTGTGAGATAAGTTGCGAAGGTTAAAAGAAATTAAATATAAAAAATGAAATGAGTAAACAAAAGAAACGAAATTAAGACCAGTCAGTGGACTGAATTGGATTGTTTGCAATATAACCAATATAATTACACACAAGTAAATTCAATTGAATCCGTTTTGATTTTTCTCTGTCATCTTCTGTGGGGAATATATCATATATATATATATTATTATAATCCAATATTGTTGACAATATAAAAAAACAGAAGCAGAGGCTTTGGCTTAAATTTTTTGGCTTGACTTTTTCTATCAAAAATGATTATAATATATTTAGTTTCACAGAATTCAGATCTAAAAATATACAATAGTTCCTAAATCTTGAGAAGCAAAAAATACAATAATAAAAATACCAAAGTCGATTTCGACGAAATCGATAGGCTCTCGATCTATAGATGAAACTAAACCTATTTATTATTATTCTTTTAATTTAATTGATAATTTTTTCAATCCGAACTGAACTGTAATACAAAATCTGTCAGCTGTTTAAAATCAAAATTATTCAATTGCATGCAATCTATTTTTCCTACCTATGGTTTCTTGATAACGATTTACTATATTACTATTATATCATTCGTATTATCCATTTAGTATGTATTTTGACATCTTTCGGGATTTTTCTTAAAATATTGCTTGAATACAAATTAAATTATTTTATATAAAATAATAATTGAATAATGGTGGTTCTTGCCTAATATATTTTATTTTATTGCTTTTTTTAACAGTGAAATCATCAAGAAAAGTCAATATGATGTCCGCATCGGATGAAACTTGGAGAACTCCAAGTTTAAGGCAAAGTATGGTGACTAAAATGTAAGTAGTTGACAAATTAGAATAATTTTTTTTCCTATTTTCCTATATCTTCATTTAATATACCAACTGCAACTGGATTGTATCTTGTACTGTACTGACTATACTGACTGATGCTTACGAAATTTCTGTTTTTCTGTATTTTCAGCGAAGAAGCAATAATGCACTGCGGTGCTCCCACCTCAAAAAATGCAATGGAAATGGAAGGACAAGTTTTTGCCAAAGCTAAAAGCAAAGTAAGCATATCAAAACAATAAGGGTGTATTTTCGCCTTTCCTGTGAATATTGTAGTGCAAATTATTTGTTTTTAAGTTTATTTTATTTTATTTGCAAAATTGTATATTGTACCCTTGCAGGATGAATATTTAAGTTTCGTGGCCCGCCTCATCATTCATATCAAAGAGATGGGTACGAAAAAAAATATGGGAACTGGACCAGGAATGGGTAATCCTCAAAATCCTGGACAAGGTAATACATCCATTTTCCGATTTCCCATTTTTTCTAATAAAAAAGTGTCATATTTTAAGTTCAAGTTTACCCTAAATTAAAGTGCTGCCTACGTAAATTACGTGCTATATATTATAAAGTTATTGTTTCAAGTAGCTCATTATTCAAATGCTATATTGCTACCGCCATATTAGTAGAACGTAATTAATTGTTAGGAGTACAAAATTAGATTTTATATTGCCTTCTATTTCAGTATATTTTTTTTTGTAACTGCTGGTTTTGTTTTTAAAAAATGTGTCTGGAACTTTTCAGTTAAATTGGATTTATTTACATCCAGGTCCTTTCCGGATGTAGGTATTTTGTAACTCTGAGTTGAATTGATTACAGTTACAGTATAGACACTGCGCACGGGATAGCTGTTAGCATTTGGGTTAATGTCACCGTTACCATTTTTAGGCATGTTATTTATGTAGACGTCTTGACCTTGGCACCTAATCCATTTCTTTTATGTTTATTTTTTTTGTCGGTACTAGTACTATAGTGGGAATGGTAATGGTGAGTAGGAATTAATTTAGTAATGGTTATGGTTTTTTTGGGGGGAAAGTGATAGTAATATTAATCTGAGATACATTTTTTTGTAGTTGTTGTTTTTAGAATGATAATAAAATTATATCTGTATGTAATCTATGTATGAACATAGTTATGACATCCTACGCTGCCAGAAACATACCTTCAAACGGAGAACGGAAAGTACCCTTTTTGTATCCTGCTCCTGGCAATGGCATTGGCAGTAATGGCAATTGCAAAGTAGATGTATCCTTTAAATGCTTTGGAAGTAATTTCACCTAATTACTTTTTTTTACTACTAATTTACAATTTTAAAAAATTCTATAAGCTCTTCTATATGACTTTTCTACGATATTTTTCTATAGTAAATTGTACTTAGCTAAGTAGATAGTTTTTTCTTAATAATATTTGCATTCCTTTGACTTTATTGTGCACTTAATGACTTAATTATACCCTGCAAATTAAAATTTAATGCTGATATATTTTTACTTTAAAAATAATATAAGAATATAAGGCTTTTTTATTGTGTGAACATGCACGCAGCTTGCGGTATAGGCTTTTTCCTAAACTCCATGCAATAACAATAATCTTCGAAGAAAAGAGTCTCCAACATTACATTCTAATTACCACTACCAAACCGACGACGACACGATGAAACCAAAAACAGAAACATTTTATTTAACATAGAATATTAAATAACATTCATATTATTTTTATAATTATTTTTTTTTTTAATTTCTGCCCATTCTACTTGACCATTATATATTATATTTTACTGTATGCCTTATTTTCGCTAGTCGTTATTGTTGTTGGTTGCTAGTATTTTGAATTGGTGTTGGGGGATTCTGACTTCCATGTTATATGTAGTTTTGCACTTTTGTTCTGTATCGTATATTTTGATCTTGTCCCATTTTTTTCATACAGTTTTTATTTAGATTATATTTTTTTTTACTTAAAATCATAAAGTTTTTGGACTCACGAGTTCAGTCGAATAAGCTGTTATTGATTTCACAGTCACAGTTTTGGCTGTATGTATTATGCGACTCCTCAAGTGTAATAAGACGAAGTTTTTTGGGGGTACGGGGAAATGGAAATTAGATTTTAATTATGGAAATAAAATGATTCATTATTGTCTCCTGTTAGTGGGGAACCAAGTGACGATGGGCCAGATGAGTGGAGTAGGTGTGCAGCAGGGACTAGGAATGATGAACCAAATGAATCAAATGGGGAACATGGGAATGATGGGTCAACAAGGGATGGTTCACATGTCAAATCAGAATTCTATGATGCAAGCTGCTGCTTTACAACAGCAGCAACAACAACAACAACAGCAAGTTCAACAGCAAATGGGCCAGCAACAGCAGCAAGGAAATCCAAATCAGCTTCAAATGTCCCAACAGAATTTTATGCAACAACAGGCTCAGATGCAAAATAATCAAATGCAGATGCAAAATCCGCAACTGCAGAATCCTCAAATGTCAAATGTGGGTGTGGGAGGGATGCAGAACCAACAAATGATGAACTCAGCACAACTCCAAAATTCTCAGCTTCAGAGCCAACAGTTGCAAAATGCTCAGCTACAGGCTCAGAATCAGCAGTTGCAAAATCAACAATTGCAGCAGCAGCAGCAACAACAACAGCAGAATCAGCAGTCCGCCATGCAAGCTTCGCAACAACAACAGCAGCAGCAACAACAACAACAGCAGCAAATGCAAAATGCACAATTGCAAGGACAGCAAAACTCCGTTCAGCAGATGCAAAACATGCCTATGCAGAATGTGCAACAAATGCAGAATTCTCAACAAATACAACAGCAGCAAAGTCAACAGCAGTTACAAGATCATATGCGGAACCAACAAATGAATATGGGGAATCAGTCCATGAATGCCATGAGTCAAATGGGGAGTGTTCCTATGCAGAATTCTCAAATGGGGAATGTTGGTGTTGGGGGGAATCCCATGGGGAATCCACAGATGCAGACCGCGGGAATGCAAGGGACTGAGAATCAGCTGAGGACGGCTCAACAAATGCAGCAGGGTAATCCACAGATGCACAGTGTCAGTGTTAGTGCGGGTCAAATGCCGAATCCTGGAATGCAAAATATGATGGCTTCTCAACAGCAACAACAACAACAACAACCTCAACCCAGTAAGTTTGAGTCGGATGACATCTTCGAATTCTATTTGCTGTTGATTTATTGTATTCTCTATTCGTTCTCTACCAGATATATTGTGTAATTAATTTATGTTTTGACATGTGTGTTTACAGTGATGGGAAGCCGAACAATGGGTAATCGAATGATTGGTCCTCAATCCACAATGGCAAATCAATTATCTCAAATGGCAAAACAGCAGCAGAATCAACAACGTGGTCTTCATCGAGCTCCAAATGTAGGCCAATTTTTTTACCGTTTCGTTTTTAAGACACGAGTCCCAAAAGTATCGCTTCTTTTTAGCTATTTAAAATATTCATGCATATATGCACAGACAGAAAATAATATAACATTGTGTTGGCAATCGCGAAAAAAATTTGTATCGTTATTTTTAGTGTAGAGTAGAAAATGACTAGTAGAGATAAAATTACTCCTTGTATTACACGTGATTTATTTTTTTATAAATGCTATGTAGGTGGATAGTGTAGGAATGACAAATCAATACAACGGCCCAACTGGAGGTATGCTCAACAGAAGTGTCGCACCATCCCAATTTATGACATCTTCCGCTCCTCCGGGTGCTATGGTACAAACTCCGTCCCCTGGACCTCCTGGAAGGTAAACATCTAAAAATATTCACAATATTAAGTGTTATGCCTCATTTTCGCACGAAGTGTTAGAATAATCAGTAATGTTTGTACAATTTTACTTTATATTATTAGCCTGTGAATATTTATGATGCCTTAATAAGTGTTAAAATGTGTTTATGGTTTTTGTAACTGCTTGATTTAACATTGCCCATTTTATATTCTAACATTGCAGCCAAGGGCAAAGTCAAGGTTATGCAAACTCTCCAGCTCAGTCGACGCTAATGCCAAGTCCAGCCGCACCTGGAATAGCTTCAAATAATCTGCGCTCTTTTCAAAGTAAGCAATTGTATTGGGTACAATTATAAAAATATTTTTTTAAAAATAATTAACCTGTTGACTGACTCCTGTTTGTCGTAAAATGTGCATGTGTAGCCATATTGAAATTTGAGCTTTATTTTTTAGATCAAATGGGAGTTCCATCCCCTGGAGCATCGATCAACACACCTATGATGGTCACTCCGACACCTAGTCCAAGAAATCGTGATGATCAAGCCTGTATGGAAAAAATTAGAGAGCTTAGAAGATATACTGATCTCTTACAAAGAATGATTGCCAAAATTGGGAATGACGGTTAGTAGTAGTAGTAGTATTGCAGTTATAAACTAAGATGGGATCGCGTCTGTATAGTAATCTGTCAAACTTTAAATTGGAGTTACCAATAATTGTTATAATTAATTGTTCAGATGTGGAGAAATCGAGTAAGATGAAAAAATTGCTAGAAATTTTAACGAATCCGAGTCAGAGAGTCTCAATGGAAATACTTTTGAAATGTGAAGTGGCTTTAAAGAAAATGGAAGGGGTAAGGACCAAATCATATGTTCACGCATTTATTTTTAAAAACACTTTTAACATTGTAAATAATCCAATAAAATTCGTTTCTACTTATTGTATAGCAACAAAATGATCCTGGCGGATCTTTGGGTCCAACACCTCAACCTCCTCCATTAAAGGACCAAAGTCAAGTATCTCCGTTTCAACAAGTTATGGAGTCTCTAAGTGGTGCATTACGAAATCCGTCATCCAGTCATACACTCCTTCGCACTTTTAGACCAACTGTCGAAGCTTTGACTGGCCATTCTTTTGCGTATGTGGAGAATTTAAATTATAAAAAAACAAGCTAAAGTTATAGTGTATGAATTTAAATTTAGAACGGAAACTGTTGCTCGTGTGTACATATTTTTCTTACTTTTACTTATTTTAATAGCTCTAGTTTCCAAACTTTTGAAGATGAAGAGTGTTCCTCTGATAGTGAATCAAGTGAAAATGATATCCCTACCTCATTAAAAAGAGAATTGTGTACGTTAGACTCTAGGTTTCAGGCAAGCAGAAAACAAATCTTAAATATTACATTAAGTCATTTCTAAAATACACAAATACCTTTGACACAAAAATTTACAAAATTTATTTAATGTCTTTAAAATTGTCTTAAACAGGTGTCAATCGTGAGAAAAGGTGGTGGTATAACTCGACTAAGTTGCAACCTAAATGACTCTCGTCTTCCCCGTGTCCCGCCTCTTAAAATAATTGTTCGAACAGACTACCCATTTGAGCCGCCAGTCGTAGTAGATATGGAAAAAGATTACAGTAAGTTTATTTTATTTCCAAAAAATTTTTCAGATACTTTTAATTTGATTATTATGCTCACAATCATAAATAAAGGGATACGATGTCAGTGTCCGCAGATTCATTCAACCTATGTGATTTCTGAAGAAAATTAGTGTTTTTTTAAATGAATTTAGGCTCCACAGCTTTTCTTTCTTCCGTTTCAAGAGCATTCAAATCCCGATCGTTTCATCTTACACGAAATCATGCCGTCATTGAAATTATTTACATGTGGGAAATGTGCGTTCGACAAGCATCAAATCCTAATTTGAAGAGCGGAGAGAAGCAATCACCTGTATCACGTAGTTCTGTTGTTTTCGGGTTTTAGGAACGAAAACGAGCTAATAATGGGAACTGAGTATTATTAAAACGAAATTTTAACACACTGCATGTGCACTTTTTTTTGAACGTTCAAATAGTTTAAAATGCGTAATATTTTATTATTAGAGAAGCATGATCTTATTATTATTCATATAAATTTCATATTGTTCTTTTAAGCGTTATCTTAAAATCTACTCAAATAAATGAAATCACGTTATTCTAATTATAATCTAAGTTACTATAGTTATTATTGAAGTGGCACCGGGGCCGGAGCCACTGGGTAAAAAGGCATAGCCCACATGGATGATGTTTTGTGATGTGACGGGAATATGCTGTGCATGTTGATACTTGACAGCGTAGCTAATTAATGACTAAATAAATGGTGTTTAGTATTTAGAGTATTAGTTGATATGTGTAGTTAATAGTTGGCTGTGCCTGACGTCTCTGCCAATATTTACTGGAGAGTTTAGCCATATACAGCCATTCAAAAATTTAAAATAATTATTGAATTTGTATTTAACCTTTTTATTGTACGTAAATTTTAAATTTACCCGTAAGATTGCTGCATTATACTAATGCAGCATACCATTATCCCGTTACCTCACCTGCTCGGCGTCCTTTTGTTTATATTGTTGTTAGTTATACCAATTTTATTTTATTGTATGCTTCAAATTCCGTGCTCCTAAACCGAAAACTTGTCTATATCGACACGCTTGTAAATGTGGAAAGAGAAGGTCAATTTAAATGTACTAAGTAACTGCAATGAGGTTCTAATAAGTTTTAAATTCATAATAATATTATGTATCCTATTAATTTTGTTTCCAATGTTTTTTCGTGTACCTTAAAAAATGTCTATACATATTTTATGAATGAATACATTCATATTATTATGAATGATATCAGGATGTGTCAATGTCTGCCGTAGTTTAAAATATATATAAGTATAGTAGGTACTAAAGGTTTGATCTGAATACGAGTTATGAGTATGACATATATGATGCATCACAGTAACAATGTTTTAATTAATAAGCCTATTGTCCACATAGGTTTTACAACAGATTTTATATGGAGTAGTATTCACAGTTATAGTTGAAAAATTAATCAATAAAATAAAAAATTATATTTAATATAAAAATCCCATATGCAGCACGCAGTTGTTTCACAATTGAGGTTTCTTCATTTTTTTCGGCACCCCGTTATGAAATTGAATCCGAATGCTTGAAGAGTAAACATACTTAACATGATTTACTTACCTGTTATATCGTCTGTGAAGAATCAAAATGACCCATTTCCAATTAAGCGGGAATCAAATCGAGCCATGTATGTCATAAAAACAAGATGAGAAACAGTTTTTGAAAAGTGTAAAATGTTCTATTTACGTTTTTGAAAAGTGTAATATGTTCAATTTAACATGTTTTTGAAAAGCGTACTTAAAATGTTCTATTTTCATACTTTTGAAAAGTGCAAAATATTCTATTTAAATGATTTCAAGACAAGTTTCAATATTTTCGTAGATAGTTGATATTGATTTTAGCTAAAAATGGATTTGGGTCATTTTGGTTCTTCACAGACGATATCATGAAATTACGAATTTTATTCGATTCCCATCCACTGACTCCACTCAACTCCACTGTACTGTGGTGTAGGGTAGGACGCCAAACGAAACAACCTGACGAAAAATTTGAAGCCTCGGAAGGCTGGTGGGAGTTTGTGAGGTGTCGACATCTGGCCTCAAAAAGTTCCGCCTTCTGTTTGGTTTAATGCTGCCAAAGGCTTTGGGGCTAAAATATTCGCATAGCTAAGTGGCTCTTTTTTAAATAATCTTGTGGAAGGTTGGAAGTTGGAACTGGAACTAACAACTAAGCGAACACATGGTGGAGGAGGCTTTTCATTTCACATTTTGTTTTGTGAATTTTGGAATTTGAAATTCTTTGGATTGAAAAATTGAAGTATTGGTGGAAATCTGTGTCTAGCTCAGATATTTTAATTCCAGCCTGATTCAATACACCAAGCGAAAATGAGTACGATTCTGGAAAAGATAGCACAGATCGAGAGTGAGGTAACGTCATTTTTTTTGTAACCCCTTTTATTCCGGTTATTCCAGTAACAGTTTGATATTACATATTTACTTATAGTAGTTGTCCATTGTTCAATTGTTACGTCATAATATGTCACGCTCCCTTGAATGTTGAATATCCAACATTTTGAGAATAATTTTAAACTCTCACTGTAGGATTTTTTTAGGGGTTTTTATTCAGGAATTTTAGGATGATTGATCAAAATTGTAGATGCAGTAAATTATTGTGTTACGAACATTCAACATTGCTCATTGTTTTATTATTTTTAATGACAGCGACAACTGCATTGGATGATGGTATAATTTGTTTATTATGATTCAATGTTCTTATGTCTTGATTACAGATGGCTCGTACCCAGAAAAATAAAGCCACGGCTGGGCATTTGGGGCTTTTGAAAGCACGATTAGCCAAGCTGCGACGAGAGTTAATTACTCCAAAGGGAGGCGGCGCAGCTACTGGGGAAGGTTTCGATGTTGCGAAAACTGGAGATGCCCGTATTGGATTTGTGGGTAAAGAAGCTATACTTGTCTTAAAACATAAAAGGAAAGAAAATTATTTATGAAACTGTAACACTTTTTAAATAATATTTTGTTGGTGTCATTTTTATTAGGTTTTCCGTCTGTGGGGAAGTCAACGCTACTTAGTAATTTAGCTGGGGTGTACTCTGAGGTGGCAGCGTACGAATTCACGACCCTTACCACTGTCCCCGGTTGCATCAAATACAAAGGAGCCAAAATTCAGGTGAGGAAATAAGTTGCGTTCGAAGGGAAAGGAAACAGAGGACTAACTTGCTGTTTTATGGTTGCTGTTGCTATAGTTATTTATGTAGAGTGAAAGTAAAAATTGATAAATTCCAGCTTTTGGATCTACCTGGAATTATTGAAGGAGCAAAGGATGGTAAGGGAAGAGGTAGGCAAGTAATTGCTGTGGCCCGAACATGCAGTCTAATTTTCATTGTGTTGGATGTCCTCAAGCCTTTAGTTCATAAAAAACTGATTGAAAAGGAATTAGAAGGTTTTGGACTCAGACTGAATAAACAACCACCCAATATTGTCTTTAGAAGAAAAGACAAAGGTGGCATCAATCTTCAGACCATGGTTTGTTCAGTAGTTTCTCCTTTTATAGTTCTGCTCACACGGACAAAAAAAAGCAATCTTTAAACTTTGCTCAAACTTAAAAGTTCAATTTATGTTTTTTTTTGTTCTCAGTGTCAACAATCTGAGCTGGATTTAGACACAACGAAAACGATTCTGAGTGAGTACAGGATTCATAATGCGGACATAACGTTACGATATGATGCGACGAGTGACGACTTGATTGACGTTGTGGAAGGGAATCGAGTATATGTCCCGTGCATCTATTTGCTCAATAAAATTGATCAAATTAGCATAGAAGAGCTGGACATCATCTACAAAATCCCTCATTGTGTCCCCATCTCTGCTCACCACAGATGGAATTTTGACGATCTTTTGGAGAAGATGTGGGAGTACTTGAAATTGGTCCGAATTTACACGAAGCCCAAGGGACAATTGCCTGACTATAACTCTCCTGTCGTCCTCTCCTCGGAACATCGCTCCGTCGAAGACTTTTGTAATAAATTACATCGTACTATTATCAAAGAATTTAAATACGGTCTCGTCTGGGGCTCCTCTGTGAAGCATCAACCGCAGAAAGTTGGCAAGGATCATGTTGTGAATGATGAGGATGTCGTCCAAATTGTTAAAAAAGTTTAAACTTCCATTTCCGTCAAAACAAAAAAATTACATCAAGATCAGCTTCATTATATATGGCTTCCTTCTCGGTTGTAATAAATTGAGTTGAATGGAAGTATGGAAGGAACACTTTTTGAAGAATGTTTGTTATTTGCTCCGAAATTTTAACTATACATTAAGATTCCTTCTATATAACAATATAATTATTACCCGATCTAAATAATAAACTAAAAATTCTTTTACATTTTTGGCATCTTTGAAAGTTTGAATTACTGTTTTTTTTTACTCTTATTTTGAAACTTCTAATTTTATTGTCTTCATAACTTGTATAAAAATCCGGGTTTATTAGCAAAGGACCAATTTATATACCAGGGGAAAGGCCTGTACTTTATCATGGGATTCATAATTACTTAAACGTAGGTCTTGTCCGTGGCCGTGACCGTGAATACTGTTCAGAGGTCGAAGGACCGGCTTGGAGTTGCCGCCGTTGTCACCGAGTATTTAGAATGTAAGGAATGGTCCATAAATGGTGCCACCCAAATTATCACTCTTTTAGGACCGACCCACCCCATGTTATCATTTTAACATTACGTAAAAGGCCGCCTTTAATATGGCATGTCGTCAATACCCGACTAGACCCCAATTCTTTCATTTATGGACGATCCCTAAGTTTCAAATGCTCTCCCCTACCCTGCGGACACAAGTACCACCTGCAGACACGCTCCCTAGTGAGCTACGTCTAACTCATCGTGTATTATTCACGAAGGTTTAAATATTTTATATCCAATTCCGGCAGTGCTAAACATACCACGCTATACCACGGAGTACCACGCTATACCACGGAAGTACAACGCTATACCACGGAAGTACAACGCTATACCACGGAAGTACAACGCTATACCACGGTATACCACGGAGTACCACGCTATACCACGGAGTACCACGCTATACCACGGAGTACCACGCTATACCACGCTATACCACGGAGTACCAAGCTATACCACGGCATGAATAAACCTATACCACGACTTCCCATGCAATGCAAACTCATCCCCACGGCAAAAAATGTAATGTAAGTTCAACCCCACGGCTCCCCACGCAATATAAATTCATCTCCAAAGGTCCCCACGCCATATTGCGTAGGGACCCGTGGGGATGAGTTTATATTGCGCGGGGACCCGTGAGGATGAGTTTATATTGCGTGGGAACCCGTTGGGATGAGTTTATATTGCGTGGGGACCCGTGTGGATGAGTTTATATTGCGTGGTGAGCCGTGGGGACCCGTGGCGATGGGTTGGTATAGCGTGGGGACCCGTGGCGATGGGTTTGTATTGCGTGGGGAACCGTGGGAAGCCGTGGGGATGAGTTAATATTGCGTGGGGAACCGTGGGAAGCCGTGGGGATGAGTTAATATTGCCTGGGGAACCGTGGGGATGAGTTTATATTGCGTGGGGAGCCGTGGCATAGGTTTATGCATGCTGTGGTATAGCGTGGTATAGCGTGGTACTCCGTGGTATAGCGTGGTATAGCGTGGTACTCCGTGGTATAGCGTGGTACTCCGTGGTATAGCGTGGTATAGCGTGGTACTCCGTGGTATAGCGTGGTACTCCGTGGTATAGCGTGGTATAGCGTGGTACTCCGTTGTATAGCGTGGTATAGCGTGGTATGTTTAGCACTACTCTCCAATTCCTTCCGACCATCGAAACCTTACATTTTCGTTCTGAAACAAACTAGACGGCGGAAGTCGCGGAAGGATAAAGATAAGAAGTCCCTGTCTGCGGAAGAAATAAAATATACTAACAAATTAAATAATTAAATTTCACTTTTAGTGAAAGTTGTGTGAGTTTGCATTTAATTCATCCAAAGAAGATTTTGAAAGTGACGTTTTAGCGTCTCCGACAAAGAGCGACAATGAATCGGGAGGAAAAACAGTTAGAAATGGCATTGGACATAATGGTCCAAAGAATCAACGAAATGAAACAATCGTTGAATTCCTTAGTTATGAAACTGGAGCATGATCATCGAAATATTTCAAGTCCTGTATTCCTGGATTCTTTTTCTGTTGTGTCTGGACAGGTAACCAAATTCATGTGTCCGAGAGTCCGTGGTTTAAGTGTAGATTTTTTGTATTAGAAAGTATTACCTTGAACTGAATGAATTGTGAAATAAACTGTGAACCTATGACTTAAAGCTAGTTATGCCTCATATGTGTATTAATTTATTTTTTATATGTACGATTCAACTTTCTGTTGTATATACGTGATAATTTATAATTTTGGTATCAAATATGTAAAGTCACGCTTTGTGTTGGTTTCTAGATGAACTCACTGATGAGACTATTACGGTCGGAGAAGGTTCCTCAACTTAAAGCACTAACTGTTCTGCCTCTGTCATTAAATCCTGAGAAAGACCCAGCTTTGTTGCAGACAACTGAAGGACGACTTGAAATATTTAACCATGAGGTAAAAATTGTATTTGACGATCTGTATTGCATTGCCTTTGCTTTGTTTGAAATATTGCGATATAATTGGATGATGAATTGGATTTAAAATTTTCCATGAATCTAACGTGTATTTTAAACTATAAACAGGTGGTTCCGGATTATTTAAGAACAAAACCTGATCCAGATGTGGAAACAAAACATAATCAGGTGGAAATGCGATCAACTCAAGTTAATCAGGACGCTATTAATGTAAGTTAATTATCTGACCTAACTTATTTCAAATTACAATAATTAAATGTGCGGTCGAAACTGTTCAGAATTCTCCTCGTCGAATTTCTCAATTTTGAGCCTTTAATTTCCCCGTTCTTGATCTCTAATCATTCCGGGGGTCAAGATTTAATTTTTTTAAGTCACATATAACTGGGGGACTGTATGACTATATGTTTTGACTTTTTTATTATTTTATTATTAGGTATTTCTATAATAAATAGAATAGAGTTCTTTTATGAGTTCCGGCTCCGGTCTTTGTAATTTTTCAGTTTATTTTCATTATGTTTAGAAACAAGCTGCAGCATTGACAAAAATGGCAAATCATGTAGGAGATCTAATAAATTCAGCTCGGGAAGAATGGGAGGCTAGTGAAAGAACAGGTCTGCCCGTGACAACCTCCGATGCGGATACACAAGAGCTTGTTACTTCTTTGTACAATGGTAAAGCCTTCAAAGCAGCTCCCCTCCCTCGTCAAACTGCGTCCCAGTCTGCATCTCCTGCACCTCCTGGCAAAAGTAAATTTAAAATTTAAATTATTATTTTTTCCTTCTTTACTAAAATAGAAATCTATAATCTATGTATTTAATTTTAATCTTAATTAATAGTACATGTAGCATCAAAGTATTTTGCAATATTTACAGTACTTAACAGAATCCCTGCTAAGCAATTTAAAACTAATTAACTCGATATTTTCTTTCAGTGCAACCTTCAAGTAAGACACCAGGAATCAAAACAAATATTAAATCCGCCGCACCGCATCCTTACAGCCGATGAATTTACATTTTTCCTATAATGCGTTCAGTTTTGGTCTCTTAAAACTTGAGGCAATAATTTTTAAGCATCCGTGTAAAATACGTTTTGCGATTTGCGTTAAATAGTATGTATCTATAATGTGTTTACTATCATTATTGATATAATTTAATTTTTTGTATAAGAAGCATATAACTGGAGTATATAGCAAAAGTTTTTTAAATTCCTTGGGGCTATACAGAACATACTCATTGGAATTGGAGACCGAACCATATCAAGTTTGCTTGTTGAATAAATTCGAACCAAGTCTGTCCAAAAAAATGTCACAAGTTTGAATATTTTTAACTATCAATTTTTGCTAATCAAATTTTTATTCTGGAAACTCCAAACTACTCTAATCTCATCAGATTACATAAGGTACGTGTATAAGTGCTCCTATAAAACTAAAATTACATAAAGAAAATTCCTCAAGTTTCCCTCCGTATATATGTGGAATGGAGTAGTGCACAAAGTAAAAAAAGCTATTAAATTCGCCTCGCTTCAGTAAGAATGATGAATAGTTCCTCCCAATCTCCAGTTCATTAAACACCCAAACATGGAACTTGTGATCGATTTTGGAAAGCGCGTATACAAAATTCACAAGGTATTGAGAAAACTCGAATTTATCATTTTATATGTATAATATCTATCTATCATCTTTTTGTGACTACCTTTTATAACGAAATGAACCTATACTATTTTATTGCCCTACACCTACAGCTACAAGCCCATTATTTTCCATGCTTTATGATTTTCTGAAGATATCTCTTGTGTTTATTTTGGCAATTTTTTAGCTTAAATATTGCCCCTGGTCTCTCTCCATGTTGAACGGCGTGCTTCTTCTACTTTCTCTCTTTAAACCTTCTTTTCTTCTGTTACTACCACTGTAGACGTAGTCGTAGTCAGTTACCTAAATAATTTTAATAAATGAAAAATGGGCCCTATAGTTGCTCTCTCGTATTTACTCACGAAATGAACCGCAAATCACTCAGCTGGATCCGGCGGATGTATACAAAGGAATACTTATCTATATTTCATAAAATGACGTCAAATATGTTGTCTCATTTTAGAACTTATTGAGCATGAACTTCTACTGCTCTGATCCGCCTCTCTTGTAGAAAAAGGAAAAACCTACTTAATAAAACATAACTTTCTGTATAGGAGTAGAGGACTTCTCTTAAAAGCTGCGGTCAATTCTTCGACTTTCGACTTGAACGTGTACAATGTTAAGCAAATCATTATCTTGTTTTGTAATCGCAATCCGAATTGATTTCATACGAATTTAACACCAGCCAATGACTTAATGACGTAATTAAGTCAATAATACTTATGGACATTCTCGTGAAATCGGCATCGGCTAATCGGTTAGTTTATGTTTTCATCTGTTTCCCGTGGTGCACAAACAACAAGTTAAATGTAGTCATCATCAATATGTTAAAATACTTCTAGTTTTATGTATTAGATTAGTAATATTGGCATAATATGACACTTTTGGTGTATCCAGTATCGAGTTTCCTGTGACTTCTTGGGACACGCTTGAGCCCGATTCTAAGTACTTGAGGCATATCTAATTTCGACTATAGTTAAGATAACTATTTGAATTCATATGTATCTTGTGCACATTGTGTTCTGCAGCAACATGAAATCACGATCAGTAGTGCAGTATAATATTTTGATAATTTTTGATTGCATATTTTTATTTTATATAGGCTGTTATTGTTACACGCCGTCGCCGTCCGTAGGCCTACTGGGCCTCTTTAATTGGCGTGTGACATGACTCATAATAACATGACAGACAAACTCACTAAAAGTACTTACAATTCAATGTCAGTGTCAGATATCAAAAGCTGACTGGGAGAGTTATTATTCTTCTTACTGTTAGACATAATTATTGATAATTGATCTGTGTTAGTAAACATAAAATACATATCAACCTCTGTTTGTAGACGTTGAAGTCCACTTTTTTGTCCCTTCATTTCTGCTTTGAATCTATATGTAAGTGGATGGGTAAATGTACTTACGTAGTTAGGTATAGCTAGCTATAGGTACATTACAATTACATATCGTCTGTGAAGAAGCAAAATCACCCATATCCAATTTAAGCTAGAATCAAAATGAGCTATGTCATAAAAACAAAATGAGAAACGTGCGTAAAATGTTAATTAAGAGTTTTTGAAAAGTGTAAAATGCTCTATTTACATGTTTTTGAACAGCTTAAAATGTTCTATTTAAATGCTTTCAAGGCATGTTTCAATATTTTTGTAGATAGTGAATATTGTTTTTAGCTACAAATGGATATGGATCATTTTGGTTCTTCACACTACTTCACAGACGATATCAGAATCCTGTGATCATGACTATAATATCTACTTAGATTCTAGATTCCAGATCTATGTATGTTAGGAATATTACATAGCAGTAATAAACTCAGCTTTTATTAGAAAACTGTTGACGACTTGTCGTGCATTTTCTGACTGTCATTTTAAGGATTATCCATTTGTATATTGATAAAATATATAATTTCCCACACAGAGCCCATATATAAAGTGCGTACTCATCTTTTTTTAAAATAATAAATGACTAATTACGGAAATGTGTTAGAGCCGATCCTATAACAAAAAATAGAAACGTCAGAAAGAATATTGTAATCATAATATTGATATAGTCAAAATAAAAATATTGACTACAATGGGAAAATAGATGTGATTCATAGTATGTATAATTCATCATAATATAATTTTGAATTTGTTGGGTATTTGCATGCGGTACTTCGGTTGTTGGTTACATTTACACATGCACGCATTTATGATGAACAATCTGACAATCTCTAAGAGAGGAGGCAACTAACGCACTGGAATGCAATGCTCGGATTTAATTCTGGAGATTCGTCACCCATTTGCCCATTTTCCATCCCTGTTAAAATCCAAACACTACAAACCAAAATTCCAAATCACAATTAATAATTAAAATGAAAACCCATCAAGTATAGACCGTGTTTTATAAATACCATAGTACCAAGCGCCTGTTTAGTATTCCCACACCGAATTGAATTGGCGTTTACTGGTTACCAATATCAGCATCAGCTACTTATTTTTGACATTAATCATTATTCTCCGCACAAACTACTTAAAACAGTATAAACAAAACAAAAGGAAACAATGGGAAATAAAAAAAATATTATGCAGAATCTTTAATACAAAAAAAAAATCCCTTTGTGATTTAAATAGCCAATATCATGACCGATCAGGATCCTATAATATAATCCTGTCAAATATTTCCACTTGCTTACAGCCTACTCTGAAATACGTTAATGGACACAGACACAAGGTAGAAAAAACATAATGACTAATTCATTAAATAACTACCTACATAATTCATAATTAGTTATCGTAATCTTTAATATTGCTAAGATGTTAAACGTCATCAAAGGCATAAAATTATTAAATTATAAGAGTAAGAGGCGAAAGGGAACTGTTTACACTCCATCGTAAATTATGCGTTACGCTCGTTAACGAAACGAGAAAGATACCGAACCGACAGGTACTTACACACTGAATATGCATTAGCACGCTGCTGATGAGTATTCTGCAACAAAGCGGATCGTTGAAGAATACATTTAAAGTAATTTACAGCAAGGAAAATTTCAAAATATGTACATCATAATAATAATTAATGTTGTTATCCTTTTAATATTACATATAAATTGGTGAAGAATCAAAATGATATATGTAGGTATAATCGTTTTTAGATAATCACAAATTGTACTATCTGCAAAACAAATTAAACTATGACCGTGTTCGTGCAAGCATGTAAATATAGAACTTTTTACACTTTTCCAAAGTATGTAAATGGAATATTTCACACTTTTCAAAAACGTGTAAATAGAAAATTCAAAAAAGTGTAAGTGGAACATTTTGCAGTTTTCAAAAACGTGGAAGTGGAACATTTTGCACGTTCCAAAAACATGTAAATAAAACATTTTGCAATTTTCAAAAACGTGTAAATAGAACATTTTGGACTTTTCAAAAACGTGGAACAAAAAGTGGAACATTTTGCGCGTTCAAAAACATGTAAATAAAACATTTTGCACCTTCCAAAAACATGTAAATAGAACATTTTGGACTTTTCAAAAACGTGTAAGTGAAACATTTTGCGCGTTCCAAAAACATGTAAATAGAACATTTTGCACCTTCCAAAAACAAGTAAATAGAACATTTTGGACTTTTCAAAAACGTGTAAATAGAACATTTTGTACTTTTCAAAAACGTGTAAATAGAACATTTTGTACTCTTCCAAAAAATGTAAATAAAACATTTTGCACGTTCCAAAAACATGTAAATAGAACATTTTGTACTTTTCAAAAACATGTAAATAAAACATTTTGCACGTTCCAAAAACATGTAAATAGAACATTTTGCATTTTTCAAAAACGTGTAAATAGAACATATTGTAGTTTTCAAAAATGTGCAAATAGAACATTTTGTACTTTTTAAAAACATGTAAATACAACATTTTGCATTTTTCAAAAACGTGTAAATAGAACATTTTACACTTTTCAAAAAAATCGTATATGCAGCATTTTGTACATTTCAAAATAATGTAAAAAGAATATATTACACTTTTCAAAAAACATGCCAATAACACCTAATATATTTTGGACGTTTTAGAAACTCGTGGTTAGGTAGTATTTAATGCATCTTTCTCAATTAGAGTTTTTTGACTTGGCGCATTTTAATTCCAGCTTAAACTGGTTACGGGTCATTTGGATTCTTCATTCTTCACAGGCGATCGACATTATATAGGTCCAGGTCCAGCAATGTGTAAACTATGGAAATTATTTGGCGCATTGGTGTTACACTATTTTGATTTTCGTACTATATACTATGTACAAGCAAAGCACACACAAAAATTATAGAACATACAAATATGACATATATTTATTATAAACATGTGGCCATCATAATAAAAATTTTCGTTAACGAACGACAAGGGACAAGATTAAATTACATATTCTACTTTTTTATACAGTATTCTACTTTATCACAGTATTTTACCCTCTGGACGTGCGTATGGACATGGACACGTGGTGGTGGTGTAATTCCCCATTAAGGGGGAGACATAAGATCTTTGCGCTCTAAGATACGGTAGTAGGGACGTGGGACAGGTTAAGTTATATTTTTTCTCACATCTTATGGGCAATATCTAGGAAACCTCGAAGGAAAATTTCAAAATTTGTGTTCCTGTTACGAGTTAGAATTATTTAAAGATCAATATTTTTAACGTTGAGCCTTATGTGATTTTGAAACGCGTCAACTTTGAGCGCTTACAAAAAATACTTGCAAGACATAAATCGAAAAAAACTCTTCGAGGTTGCCTAGATAAATGGTTAAGGAAGGTATTTTGGTACTTACACCAAAATAGTGTTTCAAAATTTTGTCAAATTGGCTGTGAAATAGATCGAAATTTCATCCTATGACGCACCATGAGGCAGTGTCAAAACCTGCGTACATACAGCAGTGATAGGCATCGGTGGCACCGCAGCTAATAAAATCATATGAGTGGCGTCGCGCCAAAACAATTATATGATTTTTGAACGTGTAACAATATTTCTGACGTCATCCTTGTTGCTAAAACTGACTGTTTAATGTTTTTAGAAGTAAGGGCTTAAAACACTATTAGTTATTTAATCAGAAAACTCATGATTTGACAAAATAATCAGTTATTATTTGTTGATATTATTCAGGCAGCTTTAACGCCGTTTGAGTTTTATACTTCGTGAAGAGATGTACGTGTATCAATGGAATGGGGTAACGCTTCAGGTTTTATAGAAAGCAGCTATTTAGCTTCTGACTCCCCCTTAATATGATTCACTATTTCATAAAATTTATCACACTATTTAGTATCTATCAGTTATCAGAAATTAGATATATGTACGATATAATATGAACCTTTCTTTCTATTAAATTCCAATTCCCGAGAACGAGAACAGTTAAAATTAAATTGGAAATAAGTATGAACATGCCTATAATATGTACTTGTCCTGGTCCTTGTAATTGGCCTGAGCATCTACTAGCATATCATCCTGGTCCTGGTACTGAATGGAATGGTGACGCTGTGACGCATTTAGTATTTTTGTATGATTTACTACATATCCTTATTCCTTATTAATTATATTAACAATTAAATCTGTTTTGAATCTTTTTTCTGACGTCATAGCCTTCCAACACCGTGTCCGTGTCAGATACGATTTACGATTTATGACAATTTATGATTATGAAAAATATTTGTATACGCTCTGTTCTCTGTTACACTAACTATGTATCTGCATTTTCTTTTTTCTTTGATTTACTGTCGCAATTTAAAGGACTGTGACGTCCTGTTTAAAAGTAGAAATGTCATATATACGTAATACTCTGTGCCTGTGCTACTTATAAAGTGTCGGTGTTTACATAATTGAAAATTACAATTGTAACAATAGGCGCGACGCACCCTCAAAATAAATGAAAAATGATTCATTCATACTGTTAAGCAGTTGTGTCACAAAAAAGATCAAAATTATACAGCCCTAATTTATGTATAGCTATAACTACGTATATTAAATTTCCATCAAAAAAGTATAAGTGCATATAGCTTCATAACAATCAACGCGTCCAGGCTTAAAGAAAGATAAGATTGGTACTAAAGTAAAATCCCCTAATTATATACCGTCTGTGAAGAACCAAAATGACCCAAATCCATTTTTAGCTAAAAACAATATCAACTATCTACAAAAATATTCAAATATGTCTTGGGAGCATTTAAAAAGAACATTTTACACTTTTCAAACACATGGAATTAGAAAATTTTGATTTTGCACCTTTTCAAAAACATGGAATCAGAACATTTTGCACCATTTCAAAAACATGGAATGAGAACATTTTGCACCATGTTTTCAAAAACATGTAAATAGGACATTTTTAAATTGCTTAAAAACAAAAATAGAACATTTTACGTTTTTCAAAAACTTCTAATTAACATGTTACGCACGTTTCTCATTTTGTTTTTGTTTTTATAACATATGTAGCTCATTTGGATTGTAGCTTAAATAATTGGATATGGGTCATTTTGGTTCTTCACACACGATATCAATTTACTATATTATGCATAATATTCTTATAGGTGTTTGGAGAATTTCCGGTTACAGTTACGGTTACGGCGCACGTGTCTATAATATAGGGAATTAAACTTTTCATGAAAGAAAGTTTAAAAGTTATTTTTAACTATTAGTTCATCAAAAAAAAATTACAATGACATAAGTTTAATTTCCTTCGTACTTAATTGAAACGTTAAATGGAATTAAACTGAAGTATAGTCATTAAGTACACTTCAAAAAAGGAGAATGTTTTATTCAAAAATTGACAGGGACTCAATTAATGAAACATAATATATTTCAATCATTTTTATTCCCAAATATTAATATGATATGCTATATAGGAAGCCTCCATGTAATTAAATTAATTTATTTCATCTCTACTTTTGCGAGTTGTGACTTTTTAGCCAGTTAACATTGTGCATGTGATATAGGGAAGCATATAATAAAAGCATAAAAATACGGGGAGGAAAATCAAGGGGCGCGTCGTGAATTCGTGAATTTAATTTAGACAATTGAATTTCCCCGTTTTCAGAATTGAAATTATGGGTAATTAATTGATGGTGCTGCAGAGATGTCATACTACTTAAGTAAACAAGTTACAAGTGGATTAAATCAAGTCATATCTGTATTAATTTTAAAACAATAATATTTTGTCTGTTTACATTACCAAGTATATAACTTTATAGTAAGTAAATACGGATAGAATACATTATTGACATCACACACACTTACCACCTACATACTTTTACAACTTCCTTTTCCTCTAAAATTCCAGCCTCCCAATTAGGCAAAAATGCCTTCGTATAACAAGCTATCACTGACTGCCAAAATATGTCCATATTATAAATACAGATTTTTGTTTTGACGCTTCATCCATCGGCTTATCTGAAGTTAATTTTAATTTAATAAGAAAGTAAAACTAACTGACGGCACATCCTTATTATATTTTACTCTCACTTTTCCTCGCTTAGTCACTACTGTTATTGACACTAGCTTTGTTGTTGTTGTAAAAATTGTAAGTTAGTTAAGTAGTTTAGGTAATGTAACACGTAGGTACATATAGTTATATATTTTAGTTTAATTTCCCTATTTAGTATTTAAATACATCCATCTGCTCAAACTATGCGCTGCTATCAATAGTCAATATTAACCAAAAAGAAATAAGTTATTTATATGAAATCAAGAAAAACAGAAAAAAATCAGAGGTTTTTGGGTACGTTTTTTCATGGTTTCAATACACAGAGTTCATGGAGTTCTTTTGATAAAGTTAAAAATATAGAGCTAATATGTAATATATGAAATGATCTCATTTTTAGACGATGACGATTGACGATACAACCATCTTTCAATTATTTACCGCTTACCGTTTCCGTTTGTCTGTGTCACAGACTTTTGAACTTTAAAAATATTTAAAATTCATGCATCATTTTACCTGACACTGTGACATGATGATGTATAAGATTTTCAATACATTTTTGTATATCGTCTGTGAAGAACCAAAATGACGCGTATCCAATTTAATTTAGAATTAAAATGCGCAAGAATTTAAAAAAAACATTAGATGAGAAAGATGCGTAAAATATTATTCAGTACTGACAAATCCGAATATAAGGGACTCCGCGGGACCGGCAAAATCTGTCCCTTATAACCGAAATCCCTTTTAAACGTTTAAAGGATTTCCCTTGTAAGCGGACAAAAAATAATTCAGCCTGAAAAAAATTTTAATGTTAGTTAAACAAGGTCAAGATGTATACAGCTTTGTCCATTACATACAAATCATAAGTAGTATTCCGGTTTCTCTGATTCCGTCTATTTGCTGTAGAGTCTTTAACTTTTGCAATATTTCATACTTTTGTTCAGTAGTGAACGAGTTTCTTTTCCTCTTCGTCGAAATTTTAAACTGAATAAAGTTTACCTTAAAGTCAGAGCTACTATCAGCAACCTTAACCAGCTTTAAAATCTATTAATACGATGACCTACTTAATCGTGAAAGATAATTTAATGTAATGTAAATGCTTGGACAAGTAAAGTAAAGGGAGAGATATGACAAGAGATAAGAGAAGTGAGTTCTTTGCTGACACACAGTAGGTTCTCGCTACTTTGTTCATGCATTTCCTAATGTATTTTTATTATTTATTTTAAAAATCCCTTGTAAGTGACCGAAATTTCCAAAAAATAGTCCAAAATTCGTCCCTTGTAACCGAATTATCCCTTGTATCGGTTCCCTTAAATCCGGATAATTGTAACATTGGAAGCATAGCGGGCCAACCAAATATTTGAAATCTGTCCCTCAAAGCCAGATATCCCTTTAAAGCGGATCCCTTATAGTCGGATTTGTCTGTATATAGTTTCTAAAACGTGGAAACTGTTCTGTTGGTATATTTTTGAAACTTGTTAAATATTTTATTTACATGTTTTGGAAAGGCGCAAAATTTTCTGTTTACATGTTTTTTAAAGGTGCAAAATATTCTATTTACATGTTTTTGAACAGTTGACAGTGTAAAAAGTTCTATTTACATGTTTTTGAAAAGTGTAAAAAGTTCTATTTACATGTTTTTGAAAAGTGTAAAAAGTTCTATTTACATATTTTTGAAAAGTGTAAAACATTTCATTTACATGTTTTGGAAAGGCGCAAAATGTTCTGTTTACATGTTTTTTAAAGGTGCAAAAAATTCTATTTACATATTTTTGAAAAGTGTAAAAAGTTCTATGTACATGTTTTGGAAAGGTGCAAAATGTTCTGTTTACATGCTTTCATAAACATGATATCCTTGTTTTTTTTGTGGATAGTGCGGTGTAGGACATTTGGAGAAACGTCACAGGGGAGAAATCTCTGGGAGGAAAATATCCGCTTCCCGTATAGTGCATTTTTTTAAACTGAAAATGGATAAATGGGCCATGTTGATTCTTCACAGACGATATAAGCCCCTGAGGATCCTGGAAATATTTAGTTTTAAAAATCCACGACATCATTTTCGTAAGCAATTTTTATTGTGTATAGTTTTTAATATTTAATGTACGATGTGGTTTTTGTTTGTAATCTGGGGGTGTAATCTGTAAGCCAAGTATTGTATTACTATGCATTGATTTATTGCATTTTTATAGGCCTTGGGCTGGGCCCATACACAAATCTCATTTACAAAATTATTCAGAGTATTATTATATTCACATATTCAGGGCCGGATAATGCGACCCCGCTGCTTGAATTTTGCTTGAAAAAACATGTAAATGGAACATTTTAACATTTTGCACTTTTCAAAAATGTGTAAAAAAATATTTTGACTTTTCAAAAACATGCAAATATTTTTTTTTTGTACATTTCAAAAACATGGAAATAAAATATTTTCCACTTTTATCAAAACATGTAAATAGAACATTTTGCACTTTCCTAAATGAAGTAAAAAGAACATTTTGTAGTTTTCAAAAAACATGTAAATAGAACATTTTACACTTTTCAAAAAACATGTAAATAGAACATTTTACACTTTTCAAAACCATGTAAATAGAAAATTTTACACTTGTCAAAAACATGCAAATAGAACACTTTACACTTTTAAAAAAACATGTAAATCGAACATTTTACACTTTTCAAAAACTCTTAATTAACATTTTACGCATGTTTCTCATTTTATTTTTAATGTAATCATACATTTACCACCGTAACCCCATTAATGTATTCATATGAGGATATAGGAAAACGGAAAATATATTGTCTGGATACAAAGTCGAGATACCTGGGCAAGGTGTCCAAACAGTTTCATATGCATGCAATCAAATGGAAGCGGCAGGGTTTGGACACCTTGCCCAGGTATCTCGACTTTGTATCCCGACAATAAATCCGTCCCCATGCAAATTATTATGAATTCATAAAATACTATACAGAGATTATGAATGGGATAATGGTTAAATATATTTATGTACCTTGTAGTTTGTATAGCCGAACCGCTTGAATAAAAAATATTGGAGAATTTTTGGGAGTGTGAAGGAAAATGTTTAATGTAAATTAGAAAATCATAATACAGATACAGAGGTACATATTTACTTATTATAATTTATTATTTTATCTCCTGTGTATATCATTATCAGAGCAGAAAAAAAGGAGCGTGTTGGTTGTGTTGTGTGTGAAGTTGAAGTTGAGTGCTATAATGTTTCATATAGACAGAATGAGAATAAACCCATTTTTTAAATGGAAATACTAGTATAGGTATTTTTTTGTACTATAATATGCTAATAATATTTGGAGTGTCCTCAGTGTTATCATCGTTATCGCAGTTGTGTGCGGATTTGTGCTTTAACTCTATTGTGTGGTTGTGTGTTGACTTGACTCGACGTCGACGGTGTGTGAGGACGAGGAGGTCTCTCTCTCTCTCTCTCTCTCTCTCTCTCTCTGCAAAAGACCATATGTCATTGTGTCATTTGAATTCGTCATGCCATTTCCATTTCTATGTCATTTCCAAATTCTGTGTATAATTGTATTATTTGTTCGTCTTTGTAAAAATTATGTAGGTACTTGGTACCCACTTACCTAGTTGCTATAGATTAGTACCTGACATTAAATATGCGTTCCCCTTTGCCCCTTTTTGCTTTGACTTTGGCTTTATTAGAGATGTGTAAGTAAAAGCATTGTTACTAGTTTACTAGTAAGAGCAAGCAGTCTAATTCAGACTCAGACAGAATGATAACGATACAAGTATCTGTCCTCAGTGGAAGATTGAGTACCAACCAACGAAACGAGATGATGATACGATCACAGTAAATTAAGTATTATTTTGATATTATATGAATAGTTTTGTAAAATGCATATTATAGTGTTTTAATTCCGTAATTTGTAGGAAGTCCAAGTGCAAAATGGCTTAATTATAAGGGGAAGGGAAATATTTTAGTTTTATATTAAATATGAAAAATGTCATAAAAATTCTTTTTAAATAGTGCAAAATGTTATAATAAACAGTAATTTTTGAAAGGCACAGAATGTCATAAATACTTTTATTTTTAAATAATGGAAAATTTCGTAAATACAGATTTTTGAAAGGCGCAAAATGTCATAAATACAGATTTTTAAAAGACGGAAAATGACATAAATACTGATTTTTTGAAAGACGCAAAATGTCATAAATAGTGATTTTAAAAAGACACAAAATGTCATAAATACTGATTTTTTGAAAGGCGCAAAATGTCATAAGTACTGATTTTTGAAAGGTGCAAAATTTCATAAATACAGATTTTTGAAAGGCACAAAATGACAAAATTATGCATTTATTTTTAAATAATGCAAAATGATATCTTTGCGCTTATTCTTAAAAAGCGCAAATTTCGTAACTTCTTTTTATATATATACTCATAATTTTTAGTTTTGAAAAGTGTGAAATGGTTATGTAGATGTTAAAAAAAATTCACACTAAATAACAATTTCCATAATTTTATGGAATAAAATATATTTTGTTATTATGTACATCCTCAAGAGCGAGTGCTTCTAACTAACGATACGTGTATAGGTGCATCCATCTTCACCACTATAAATGAGCTCTCGGTTTATAGGCCGGGGCTTTAGAATTGGTTTACAGGAGGCTTATGTTTTGTTAGTACTGGATTGTGTGGGTGTTGATTTTTGAGTTTTACGCTCATCCTACTTACATTGGGCATGCTTCACAATACAAATGACAATATGACAAAATGATATACATACATGAAACACCATGAAGGATCACTACTCACTACTCAGGGAAAGTCATCAGCTAACCTAAACAAATTCATATATTATTAATGCAACACCACAAAGCCATGGCACCATAAGTCAAAAGAAATGTGCCCTATTTAATTTATTATTAATGTGCAAAATATCTCAAGAAAATCTCGTAAATATGCTTTAGAAAGCTACCCTGTTTTTAAACAATAGAAATTATCATGTTTTCTTCTTCTCGCCACAAAATTTCGGTAAAAGAATATCTCTTTATACGCGTGCCATTTAATGCTGAAAACGCTTCAGTTCATCCACTTCCCTGGCCTGGCCAGACCGGGATCCGAAAAAACGTGACTTGAAAAATCCAAGTAGGTACCTTCTGTAAAAAGTATATTGTGTATTGAGCTGTATTGTATTTTTAGAAATGGGATTTGGGACGCTGTGTCCTATTATCCCTATCCCATCCTAACGGCCTACCTGGACCTCCAGGTCTGGAAATCTGGAGTGGAAATATGGAGATTGAGATTGCTATGCCTTTACTTATATAAAAAATTTATCAATTTTATCAGTACCACAGATTTGCATATTTACAATGGACAATCGGACAATGAGTCACTATAAGTGTTGGGAGGGGTCCATCAATGAGGTTAGGAAAACTGCAAATTTTTTACCCCAGTTTACAACTTCCAAAATGTAGCGTCCTATGAATGCGTTTTCCCCCTCCCTCCCTTAAGTCTAAACGTCACTGATGGACGCACCCTAGTACACTAAAATTCTTGTAATTTACACGGGATCGACGGTTTTTTTACTTGTTTGTATTCACTAATTGAAAGAGTGAACTTTCTTCATACGAACGAACAGCCGTAGAGGCAACATTTTATATAATAATAATTACTATTCCAAATCATGCACTTAAAATTATATTCCAAGAGTACTGAATTCATTTAACCGACAAAAGCCTCTACAATAATCTTTAATCGTGGGAGTGACTTTGATATACGACCCCATTACGATCAAGTATACAACAGTAATGACGTTATCTCTCCTATAGTAAAAGATATCCCTGTATACGGCTTTGACAGAGCGATCAGGCCGATAGAGATTAAAAAGTTTATGTCTATCAGTGAATAGATATTGGGTACATATATCGAGAGTGAAGGCTCAAAATCTCCCGTTTAGTGCATGTGTAAGTAGAAAATTTTGGACTTTTCAAAAACATGCAGATGGGACATTTTGCACCTTTCAAAAAGATGTAAATAGTACATTTTGCACGCTTCAAAAACCTGTAAATAGGACATTTTGGACTTGTAAAAAATATGTAAATAGAACATTTTACAATTTTCAAAACTATGTAAATAGAACATTTTACACTTTTCAAAAACATGTAAATAGAATATTTTGTACACTTCAAAAACCTGTAAATAGGATATTTTGTACAATTCAAAAACCTGTAAATAGGACAATTTGCAAACTTCAAAAACATGTAAATAGGACATTTTGCACACTTCAAAAACTTGTAAATAGGATATTTTGCACATTTCGAAAATCAGTAAATAAGACATTTTGGACTTTTCAAAAATATGCAAATAGGACATTTTCCAAATTTCAAAAAAATGTAAATGTAAACGCACGATATTTTGAATAGGTATTCAGTGTTCACTTCATTCATATTTTTCGAGATTTTGGGATATTTTTTTTTCTTTGACCCTACTGGATCTTCAATTTTTCAATCCGTGCGTGTCTATAAGAAATTAAAAGTCTCGTGTAAAACAAAAATATTTTTTCAATTTTGAAAAATGCGACTTTGCGACAGCTACACTGCAGTATCTAACTAGTAAGTACGGATAGACAGAAAAAATAAGTCTGTGAGATTATAAATTTTATAATTTATTTTTTTATTTTTTTTATAATATGAGATTAAGCAGATGAGCACCCAAAATGTGGCCTGAGGGTGTCTCTTTTATGGGAATAACCCTGCCCTGGATTCTAGAAGAATAACCAGTGCATTTTAAATTTAAACATAACGTTAATTATCAATCCATTGTATAATATTGTATTGTATTGTAAACTGTAAAAGAGATATAATTAAGTGGCAAATTGTTTCAAAACTGTCACCACTTCACCATTCCATATTACTATACTATCTCAATAATATATATATATATATACATAATTATGTATAGGCATTTACACCAGGGGCATAGGACGCAGACGGACTGTGATTATTCTTTTTTGTATTATTTTATATGATTTTAATTGATAACATTAAAATGATAATTATTAATTAAAACATTAGAACATTTTAAAAAACATTGAACCTTTGAAAAGCGTATAAGAATTAGATAAAACATTTTTTTTAATGCCCTATAAATAATGTTATCTTTTGTAAAAAATAATTTTATTTCTATGTTAAATATATACGACTATGTAGTACATTTAACCCTATGGTGCATACAAGGGGTTATCCATAAATGATGTCACTCAAATTATCACTCTTTTAGAACCTACCCACCCCCATGTCATCATTTTAAATTTTATACTTTTACCACGGCATTTCATCAACACCTGACCAGCAACCGAATGACCCTACCGATGACATAATTTACTGACACATCATTTATGGATCATCCCTAATGTACTTTACTTGCATCTTCCAAAATACGAAACAATATTTTTTATAATTTGCATAAACTATAAAAAATATGTTCATGCAACATACCTCTATACCGTATTTCCTATAGTGGTACAACCCGTGTACTATTGTAATTCTTACCTCTCATCGTCAGACCCGTGCACTATTAATTGGGCCCGTATACAATTATAGGAAAAACAGTATACATACTTGAATTATTATATCAGTAGCTACATTCCTGAACCGTGACTGTCTATACGTATAGAAAATAATTCAAAATAATAAATATAATCAGCATTGACATTCTTGACATTTCCATTTCTCAGTAGTTAAAAAGAGTAATGCGTGAGAGCTACAAAGGATGTCCATGTCATGTCGTTGTCGTGGTGGTTGTCGTTGTGGGAGTCAGAACAAGGGGTGGCACGACATTAAAAAAATAAGAGTTAAAGTTACAAGTTACGCGATTACTTACGAATTTTACGACGTCAAATGCGAACCACATTAATAAATGAGTCTTACTAGGAAAAAAGCACGTTGGTTGCTATATGCCATATATTAAGTAATAGGTAAATAGTTATATCCTTACTGGTACTGGTAAAAAATAGGTTCGTCGGAAAAGATAAAGGAGGTCGGTTAATTTCTTATCTGGAAAAAGAAGAAATTAATAGAACCTAAAATCTATTATGACATTTTCCTTTACTCAATAACTAATGAGTGACACTTACTATTTAAATACCAGAACCAGTACCAGTACCAGTATGGGGAGTCAGGATATTTCCTAATTTAAATTCACAGGAATTTAACAATGGAATGAATGACCAACGCAGATGTATGTACCTACCTAATTACTTTTAGACATATATTAGGTATAAGAAATTTCTAAAACCATCTATGTGAATGCGCATATTCCTTAATATGTGTACTAAACTCTTCATATATCGCGGATGAAAGATACATCAAATCCTCTTCATTCCATTTTACGTTAAAAGCAAATCCGCTTCCTTCCAATTTTGATTTAAATAAGCGTTTTAGCTGACTAATTCATAATAACATGGTTATGAAAAGTGCAAACTCTAATTGCATATTTTCCAAAATGTTCTAACAATATGGTTTTAAAAACTGCAAATTGTTCTACTTAACTTTATGATTTAAAAAATACAAGCTGCACTAAATGCTTGATTTAAGTCGCAAAATGCTCTAACTACATGATTTCAAAACGAAAATTGCTCAAACTCCATGATTTTCAAAAGTACAAAATGTTCTACTTGCGTGCTTTTGAATATTACAGGTGGTAGTTTCAGCTTTTTGCACTTCTAAAATGTTTTATTTAGAACATTTTGCACTTTGTACCATTTTGCAATTCGAACATTTAAAAAATTTCAAACATATAATAATAATAAAATATTTTGATGTTTTTAAAATCATAAAGTTAGAACATTTTGAACTTTTTAAAATCATGCAGTTAGAACATTTTGCACTTTTTAAAATCATGCAGTTAGAACATTTTGAAATTTTTAAAATTGTGCAGTTAGAACATTTTGCACTTTTAAAAATGATGCATAGTTAGAACATTTGCTTTTAAGGTAAAATGGAAGAAAGAGGATTTGATCCTTGAACCGCGATATGCAATAACATTGTGACATGAAATAATAATAGAAGGATAATTCCATTTCCATAGGCCAGCTGTGAGTAGTGAGGGCAAAAAGTCTCAGCAGAATTCCTCAGTCGGATCATAAAAAGGGAAAATATCAATCATAAAATTAATACCGTCTTTTATATAGTATATAATGTAGGTACCATACTATACATGAGTATTAGAGTCTGTATGCTTTAATGCGTGTCCGTTGAATTTGAAGAATTAATATGCCATTACAGCTGATTGAATATAATAGAATGAAAATATAAAGTATTATCATCATGTATTTACAAAAGTATTTTTAAAAAAATTGAAACTTGTCACATTAGCATATCATACAATCATACAGCGTGGCTGGTAGCTGGTACTGGCAGCTGGCATTGCATGGCTTTATATTCTATATATTTTAATTCTAACGATAAGTATGTAAAGTAGGTAGCACATTGATGTCTAGTGTCTGCCACTATATAGTTTCTATATAATATTTTCCCTTGTGCATTCATTCCGTCGTGCACATTCTACAAATGGGTATATAGTTGTCATTTTAATAATGTTGATCTTGCGTTTTATGACTTGAATTTGAATGGACTCCAAGATATAATATTATGATGAAGTGAAACACTCGTACTCGTGCGAATGATTAGAATTCACAATGAATGAAACTTTATCTTTACTTTACGATCCATAGTATATGCAATTTGTCCACATATCGACTATATACAGTATAACCATATCGTCTGTGAAGAATCAAAATGACCCATTTCCAATTTAAGACTAAATTAAAATTGAATTAAAATGAGCTATTTCAAAAAATACTACACATGATATTCGTATATATGGGTACGTAGAGTTAAAATGAAATGTCCAAAATATTCTAATTTACATATACTTTTGAAAAAAAGTGCAAAATATTCTATTTACATGTTTTTGAAAAGTGTAAAAAGTTATATTTACAGTTTTTTGAAAATTGCAAAATGCTCTAATTACATGATTTTGAAACATGCAAAATGTTCCATTTACATGCTTTTGAAACGTGCAAAATATTCTATTTACTTGTTTTTAAAAAGTGGCAATTTTTTATGCGAAAGTTTTCTAAAAATTGCAAAATATTCTATTTAATTCCTTTTGAGAAATGTGCAACTTTTTATACCCAAGTTTTTTAAAAATTGCAAAATATTCTATTTACATATTTTTGAAACGCGCAACATATTCTATTGTTTTTAACTAATATTTAAGAAGTGTCGAATACAGTATTATGTTCGTTTTTTGGAAAATTTGCTGTTCCCTTTACACATTTTTTTGAGAGAGATCAACGTGTTCTATTTACATACTCTCAGGATCACGATAATTTTTAATTATTTTCGTAGATATCGAATTTTTGAATTTTAGCCAAAAATAAGTACAAATGGCCCATTTTGATTCTTCACAGAAGATTTGCACACACGAGTAAATGTCACCGTGAACATCCCATGAGGGAGCGCCTATAAACTACACGCAAAAACTAATATTTGCATATAGTTTCAAGTTCGCAAAAGTCTACCTCAACAAGAAAAAAGGGGAACGCGGGGAAGAGAAAGTGGCTGTAAGTATGTGTCTTTAGTCATGAATTCAATGAAGACGAGGAGGAAGTTAAACGTTATATATTGTATATGTATACTTACGAGGCGGTGTGGTTTACATTTTGAATCTTTAATTTTTTTTTACAACCATGTAGCTTATATGATGACCCCTATAACCCATAACATATATATATAATTATAACATTATCTGCTTTGTTGGGTTTGTTTCATGTATTAAGTATTTCATTTCATTTCATCAGAGGTCGACGGAGTGCAGTGGTTTCGTGGTGGTGGTTGGGAACTACAGTGGAAAGTTAAATAACCATTACCATTTGGTTGAGATTGGAATCTTCCGCACACACCGAGTAGAGACACTTAAACAACTACAGATAAAATATGCACTTAAGCATTCCACCAAAATTCCATGTGTTAATTCCATACCACCCAAATCAGAAAATAAAATACTTGGCACTTAAATGACAATACTTTTGCACTAACGATGGACAGATTGGGACATTGGGATTGGGAGGCGTTCGAAAATTAAAAAAAAATTACAAGTATGCTAAGTATGCATAAGTAAGTATGCATAAGGGCTATAAGTACCGCAATCCCTGTAATAGTAGACGGGCCTGCAATATTGGAAAGGGTCTGGGAGGTCCCAGTTTGAGTAGTGGACGGGTTCTATTTAACACACTATTATATGTGGCAGTAGTCGGGCCTGTAATAGTGGACGTTGCATGTTTTTTGAAAATTGTAATATATTATGCTGTATATGTAGGTACATGTTTTTGGAAAGTGCAAAATGTTCTATTTAAATGTTCCTGAAAAGTACAAAATGTTCTATTTACATGTTTTTGTAAACTGTACAATGTTCTATTTACACGTTTTTTGAAAAGTGCAAGATGCTATATTTACATGTTTTTGAAAATTACAAAATATTCTATTTACATGTTCCTCAAAAGTGCAAAATGTTTTATTTACATGTTTTTGAAAATTGCAAAGTGTTCTATTTACATGTTCCTGAAAAATACAAAATGTTCTATTTACATGTTTTTGTAAACTGTACAATGTTCTATATACACGTTTTTTGAAAAGTGCAAGGTGCTATATTTACATGTTTTTGAAAATTGCAAAAATTTCTATTTACATGTTCCTGAAAAGTTAAAATAATCCTATTTACATGTTCCTGAAAAGTTCAAATAATCCTATTTACATACATACATACATATTTACATGTTTTTTTGAAAAGTGCAAAGTGTCCTATTAACATGCTTCCAAGACCATGATATTTTAATATGTTTGCAGATAGTGCAATTCTGTTTCTCATTGTCAGTTAAGTATTGAAATGGTTCATTTTGATTCTTCGCAAAAGAAGATATAATAATATTTTTGTAGGTAGGTAACATGCAAAGAAAATCTCGTATTAAAATGAGGGTGATTGACGGTATGGTCAGTGTCAGTATGCTGACGGTTTATAGGCTATAGTTATGTGTATTATGATATACCTTGTAATATGATGGATGCTGGTTCTGAGCTATGGCTGGGGCAATGTATAGCCTGACCTGAAGGTGTGAAGGTTGTTTTGCCGTTTGTAATTTAGGTTAAATTACCTCGCACAAGTTTCAAGTTGATCTTGGTCACAATTAGTGTTAAGTACTCTTAATCAATACATATAATTATCTAATCTACAAAATTATTTCACAGAGTCCATTATTTGGAATCAGAATATTGGAATCAGCTGATAAAATTTAGCTATACAGATTACAGATAGTGTGGAAAATGGAATGGCCCAAAATAATTAATATTTACAACACACTTTACAACAGAATTCGTCTACATATATATTAGCTTTTGATCTTATAAATTCCAGGGAAGCTAGGATACTCGCTGATGGCCACTATATTGAGCTGGACATGAAGTCATGAAGTGACGTGATGACGATAACGATTTACTATACTACACCATGATTTCTTGTCCATTAAGTTCAGCTATAGATCCACAGATACATAAATAAAGTGAAAACTTGGAAAATTTCGCAATATATTGATATAGAGTTTTGACTCAGGTACACACGATCAGTAAAAGTACGTACATAATAAATGTAAGATGAAACATATTTCGGTTTCCTAAATTTTACATCGATATCGTGTTGTACGAAAGTAGGTACCACCTCCTTTTTCAAAAATAAAAATGGATCGTTCCTACATCTACATCGTACAGTACACCATATATCGTAATCGTGTAAGAAACCTGGGAAAGGATTTTTTTACCAAATAGAACTAAGAAATTAATATAAATATAGGTATACAGTACCTAAATGCCACATATCCTTACAATTCCCATGGCATTTCCACATCAGCATCCTTCTAAACCATATAATTCACCTACAATTAAGTTGCGGTCTTGGCACAAGTCAAAGTCGAGTCAACCTTGATACCTCATCCAGTCCTGTGACGTTGCTGGCTCTGAAATCTGAATTTTACCCAAGTTAATTAATGTCATTTTATTACCTATACATACTGTGGCTAGTGAGTCTGTTTTACTCCCAGTCCCAGTAGTTTTGTATTATTGAGAGTTTTTGGCAGTCCGGTGCCGGTGCCGGTCCGGCCGGGTCCGGTTTCGGGTCGGTCTATGTACATACGTACTTGGGTAGGTAGTTTCAAAATTCTAAAGTATTAGAAATCCGAATCCCAATCCGACTACCGACACCGACCACCGACCGATTACCCACCCGATTTACTGCATAAATAAATCCCAAGTGAGAACTATATGTATATGAGAATGAGAACATAGAAGAAGAAAAAAAAAGCCCATGGAAATGGAACATGGAAGTCAATGTCAAACCTGGAGAGTCCAGTGTGGTTCCAGTTTCCAGTGAGTAAACTTCCCACATATAGTAAAGTATAGGTAGACTGGAGTACTGAAAACTAAAGAAAAGGAGAGGATGGTATAAGACGGAGACGGAGACGGCTGACTGAGACGGAGGAGGTGGTAAAACGGGTAAAATGAGGAGAGGGCATCAGCCGAAACGATTTACTTGTTCCTTCTCCTCGCCCCAATACATAATTGAATATGTTTGTGTTTGAAATTCCAACTTGTCCCACTCACGTATGTATTCCGGCCATTCTGGCTAGGTACCTAAATCCCTACCTACAACCTCTAGTACTCTCCTCTGAAAGGAAAACCCGAAAACCCGAAGAACCGAAACTGAAGCCGAAACCGACACCGAATCTATGGAGTGAGAGAGTGAGTAGTGAAGTGAGTAGCCAGTTAGAATTTAGAATGTTGGAGACGTGAGAGAATACCCAGGCCATGGCCATGGCCAGTGCCGGTGCCGGTGCCGGTGCCAGTAGTCCCGAATTCCCGAATACCATACACCACCACACCAGACCATCACCGCAAAAAGTACTGTTGTAGAGCTGTGGAATGTAGAGAGTGTAAAATCAAGTGAAATGTGGACGTGGACGGAGTACCTTCCTTTTCCCTGCACACATGTCTACCATTATAACTTGTACTTCACTTACTTCACAATGGTTTTACAACTACAATGATTTTCTCTTCTCTTATATTCCTTTTTTCTTCCACTTTTTGAATGGTTTTCCTTTTCCTTTTCCTACTAATGCTTTAAACACAATACAAAAAATATGTGTAGTACTCGTCCGCTCGTACCGTACTTACATTATCAAACTGTAAGTATCCAGCCCGGCCCGGGTGAGCTCTCGAGGCTTCAAGAGAGGAGAGGTGGTCAGTCAATGACGCTACGAAATAATTCCTCGCTTTTAAACCCACCATCCTCTTCCTCAAAAAATCAACAAACGCCATAATTATTATGTGATACATGATTTAGACATGACTACATGACGGGGAGGGGGAAATTGTGCACCCACCTTATTTGAGACATCATATGTGGATGGCCCCTTAAGTGGGTGTGTGTGTTTGTGTGGAAGCTAAACGTGAATGGAAATGTTGGGACTTGGGACATGAAAGGAAAGGAGCCGCGATGCCGATGCCGACTGCCGAATCTTCAAAGAAAAGAAGGAAAAGTATGAACAAAAATCCGGCGCTTCGCGCCGGATTTGTCGACCGGGGGCGGGCCCGAAGTAGATGCTGAGCTACAACAAAGGCACAAGATAATTTATATTACGCTAAAAGATGATATAAGATTTATGGAAGCTCCTCTACAATCAATAAGACATATACCAATGTTCGTAGCATGTAATTTAATATAGCTGAATTTTTTTAATAAATTGCACCAATCACAAATAACGTCATTATAAACAATATCTGAATATCTGTTACGCTTATAGGTAAGTACGTGACATGTAGTTAAAATAGGATGAAAACAAATTTAACGTTGGGACTTGGGATACTAGAAACTATGGTATTTGAAGGACGTTATTAGGGACGATCTCTGAACATGTATAACACATATAGGTCAGTCCGTGACATGTAGAAGAAATTTTCACGTGACATCATTTGCGCGTCACCCTCAACCTGCTTACCTAATAAGAATGCGATTCCATCTGGGTGGGGGTGTCTAAAAGAAATGTTTGCCTGACGTCAGTTGCGCGTCACCTCTAACCTGCTTACCTTATGTAAATGCAATAGCAGCTGAGTGGGGCTGTCTCAAAGAAATTTTCACGTGACGTCCTTTGCGCGTCACCCCTAGCCTGCTTACCTAATGTTAATGCGATAGAAGCTGGGTGGGACTGTCTAACATAAATTTTCACGTGACGTCATTTGCGCGTCACCCCTAGCCTGCTTACCTAATGTTAATGCAATAGCAGCTAGGTGGGGCTGTCTAACAAAAAATTTTACGTGACGTCATTTGCGCGTCATCTCTAGCCTGCTCACTTAATGTTAAAGCGATAGCAGCTGGGTGGGGCTTTCTCACATAAATTTTCACGTGACGTCATTTGCGCGTCACCCCTAACCTGCTTACCTAATGTGAATGCGATAACAGCTGGGTGGGGGTGTCTAGAAGAAATTTTCACGTGAAGTCATTTGTGCGTCACCCCTAGCCTGCTTACTTAATGTGAATGCAATAGCAGCTGAGTGGGGGTGTCTGAAAGAAATATTAATCTGACGTCATTTGCGCTTCACCCCTAACCTGCTTACCTAATGTGAATGCAAAAGCAGCTGGGTGGGGTTGTCTAACATAAATTTTCACGTGACGTCATTTGCGCGTCACCCGTAGCCTGCTTACCTAATGTTAATGCGATAACAGCTGGGTGGGGGTGTCTAGAAGAAATTTTTACGTGACGTCATTTGCGCGTCACCCCTAACCTGCTTATCTAATGTGAATGCAAAAGCAGCTGGGTGGAGCTGTCTAACATAAATTTTCACGTGACGTCATTTGCGCGTCACCCCTAGCCTGCTTACCTAATGTTAATGCGATAACAGCTGGGTGGGGGTGTCTAGAAGAAATTTTCACGTGACGTCATTTGCGCGTCACCCCTGGGCTGCTTACCAAATGTGAATGCAATAGCAGCTGGGTGGGGGTGTTTAAAAGAAATTTTCACGTGAACCTGGCTGGAAATGGTGCTATGTATTTCGTTTCATAGCTGGGCATATGTCTTGCGCTCAGCTATGTTTATCGCTACCCCCGTTTTTATGGTGCTTACTTCTAAATTTCTTGACCTTTGTCAGTTCAACATTTAATTGCTAAGCAATGGTCAGTTCGATTACAGTGAAAAAACAATACAGACCTGCCGGCTCGCTTTTGTGATTGTTTTAAAAATGTTCTAAGACAATAGTGTAAACGGTTTGACCTGTAGCGTGGGGCCAACAGACGAACAGACAGACGGACGGACCGACATGACCATTTCATTAGATGCTTGCTCAGCATCTAAAAATTAGGTTGGGTCTCTCCTCTCTCAACCGAAAACGACAACTGAAAGGCAGAAAGCGCACCATTGGTTTTCCTAGGGCCTTTCCTTGTCTGCTTTAGCTTGAGGCTGGTTTGGCTCTGTTCTGGTTCGACTTGGGCCAAGAGACCACCAACAACCAACATTGTCTGTTTGTCGTCTGACAGGGCCGGGCGAAGGAATTATTCCTTGTCGGCAGCAATTTGTTTCTTGTTTCCATACAAAAACCACCATTTTGATTTTGTTATTGATGGTTTTCTTTGGTAAACTAAAATGTTGCATTTAAAATGTTTTCGAAAAGTATATTTTCTATTTATTTGATTCTGGAAAGTACAAAATTTTCTGTTTACATGCTTTGAGAAAAGTGTCAAATGTTTTATTTGCATGTTTTTAAAATGTGAAAAACATTTTATTTGCATATTTTTGAAAAGTCAAAATGTTCCATTTACACGATTTTGAAAAGTGTAAAATGTTCCATTCACACGATTTTGAAACGTGTAAAATGTTCCATTTACATGTTTTTAAAATGTGAAAAACATTTTATTTGCATATTTTTGAAAAGTCAAAATGTTCCATTCACACGATTTTGAAAAGTGTAAAATGTTCCATTCACACGATTTTGAAACGTGTAAAATGTTCCATTTACATGTTTTTTGAAAATTCAAGCAGTGAGGGCTACGTGCGCTGGCCGTGTTACCCGGCCCTACAAGTCGTCTGGCCAAGCGTCTTCCTTTAATTCTGTCTCACAGCTTTAGTCAGTGCAGTGTAGTCATTTTTTGTCTCGCAGAAAATGAAAATTGCATTTTGTTGAGCATTTTTGGAGGGTACAGTAGACAGTAGATGAGGATAGACAGATCTCCACGACGATGCTTGTCTGGATTCTGGAGTTGTTTTTCAGAGAGTTCTCTCTTCTTAGCTTAAGCTTTTGTGGTTGGATTGAATGGAAATGTATCATTTCATTGTAGTATACATGAGTAGCTTAGTAGTCACTAGTCAGTTGTAGTTCTAGTTCGAGGGCAGGACAGGGAAGAGAATGCCGAATTTAATGGAGGTAGAGGTAATGTGTAGTAGTATAATATAGCGAAATGATATTTTTGTGCATACTTTTAGTTGAACATGCTAAAATATTTCAGAACCAGAGGAGGCATTCTAAAATTCCACAATATTATTTGAGAAACAAAAATTTCTTTTGAGCTACATTTCAGTGGAAAATATTTTACGTAAGTAAATTGCCTATTATTTGAAAGCGGAAAGTATAACGCTGAAAAATATGCGAAATGTGCTATTTCATGATAAATATGTTACAGATACTTTCGTCTATATTACAACATGAGAGAGAGATAGTAAAATTTTATTTACAACTGGCGCACTATTACGCTTGCCATTAAGACACAGTAAAAACAAAACACATTATTTACAAGTTAAATATGATTTTTGTATATCAAACAATAACATTAATTTAAATGATTAAATTAAAATCAACTATGGGATAAATTCATATTATATAAATGATTGTGGGCGATTCGGCATGAGCCTCGAATTGTAGCAACTACGATTTCTTCAATCATTTTTGATGGAAGACGCAATTCTTTGCGAAATGATTCAAAGAACTCAGTTATAGTGCCCCGAGCTCCAACGAGAAGTCCAACCACTTCCAACTTCTTCAGTTTGTACTTGTCCAAAAAGTAAGGAATGCATGGGTTGTAATGCGCCTGCTTTTTTATATTAACTTCTTCAGCTTGACTACATGACTGCTCCATACGAATTGTGGGATCCAGAATGTACCCTGACAGTAGATCTTTTCGCCAGCAGATGATGTCAACCCTTTTTGAAGCACCATCAGTCACTTCTTCATGCACAATCCAATCAAGCGTTTTCAAATGATTAGCAATAATAGTTCTAACGTCATGATGTCTAGTATTTCTCAGTAAGCTTCCCACATGACATTTCCCTAGAACATGAGCGAGGGTTTCTTTCTCTTTGCAGTGCCTTCAAAGGGATGATTCTGAGGAACGACCTGGAATTGCTTTAACGGGATATACATTAGCAGACATTTTTAAAGTATTCAACCACTCTGAAGACGTTAAGCCACGTTTTTCAATAATAATTTTATTTCCGTATGGACACTCTTTGTACAATTTAACACCTTGTCCTCGGAGAGGAAATGAACACCATTGATCATACTCTTGGTTTCTCAAAGTTTCCCTTAATATTTTGCCAGGTTTTGTTTTGGGGAGTGAATTCAGCATAGACTGCACTTCATCCACATCAAGTTGCAAAGCTACAATGCAGCTTTCCATTTCCGACTTTAAATCTTTAACAAATGGGATATAAGGGTCATTGCAAATTAATAATTACTTCTAATTACTCCACGCGAATTCTAAATTCCTGTAAGTAAAACGTGTTTCACCATGGATTAAGAACAAAATCACCCTTTAGATGAGTCGGGCAGCCAGCCGGGAATATAGTAATGAAGTTATTAGAAAAAAAATGAAATAAAACTATTATTTTAAATTGAGAATTAAGTAATTAAAAGTCGTTATTTTACGTGTGTAGGTGTATATTATGTTTTTTTAATATTGGCAATATTTTGGGGGAGGGGGATGCAAAAAAGGCAGGGAAGTCAAAAACCGGCCGGCCGCTGTTGACAGGTCCTTTAGTTACTAGCTGCCATGTATTAATTCGTCAAGGAAGGCTGACAACGTCAACAACGTGAAGATAGAGATACGGCCGTAATAAAAACAAGTACCAACCATGGACCACATTGCATACCTTGCATTTATTCTGCATGTACTTTATTTGGGGAATGAATGGAATTTTGAAAAAAAAAAGATCTGAAACAGGGAAATGTATCGAGATCGAGGTGTACTAGTACGTCTACGTCATTTACGAAAGGCAGTTTTTTAATTTTTAGGCCCTGTGCCCTGTACAATATAGATAGGAGAAGCCAGGAGAAGAACTGGCGATCGTGACGGTTTTTTGTTTAAAGGCATAGCTCAGCTCCAGTGACTGAGTGGCTATGACAACGGGTAGACGTTCCCAGTGACTCACCACTCACAGTCAGTTGATACCGTCTAGGGATCGTCCCTCAATGATGTCATCTATACTCTTAGTGGGTCTAGTCACGTATTGATGACGTGTTCATGATAGCCGTTTACGCAATGTTTTAAATGATGGCATGGGGTAGGTCCTAAAAGCGTCAAAATTTGTATGACATCATTTACGGACTATTCCCTCCCGTCTCTAGTATGTATAAAGTAGCGAGAGTAAAACCAGAGTAGAGTAAAACGAAGCGAAACCACACACACCACCAAGCACACCACATACATCGATAGCTTCCCATCAGCATAGCAGTGGCTGTAAGCAAAAAGTGAGTGAAGTCAATGTGATGCTATATTAAAACTACCACACAGAGACCGTGGGGGCGGGTCATTCGTAAATGACGTCACGTCTAAATTACCTAACCCCTCACCCCACCTTAAATGAAAATAACCATTTGGAAATCATTTTTAGAAATCTTAAAGCATTATATTATGGTCGGGTACCCTCTTTGATCCATTACGTGGTTTATGCACGGTCCCCTTATGCAAAAGGTTTGTCCACCACAACGTCGTCGTCCTGAACCCAAGAGGGACAAAAAGAAGGAAAACCCAATGTGGAAGGGATGGGTGTACTTTTTAGCTTGGAGCCGTGAGAGAGCATTATTAAAAAGAGTGCTAAACTGAAACGGAGCACTGCACAACGGCGAACAGGCTGAGAGAGAGACTTAAACGAGACAGTTGTTTCTTGGTTGTCTGTTGTGCATGTAGTAGTTTTATATTACCGTGTGTGTACAGTGTGGAAGTGTCCTGGAACTGGAACTGGAAGGAAAGTCTGGAAACTCTGGAAATAAGCCTCTGGATAAAAAGACTGGAAAACCTCTTGTATAGATATATAGATAGAAGATAGGCGTATTATTTAGAGCTTCATTGTTCATTCGAGTTACTTTTTGCAAGTATACATATTATACACACATATAATATGTAGGTAGATTGGAATTGGAATTGGAAAACTTTAACCATTTACTTACTTACGTGACGAAACAAAAAAAACTGGAGCATTCAGTAGGAGAATAACTAATGATGACTCAACTTCATTATTTTTGTCTGTATTAATTATTTTGGCAGTGTTGAGTGTCGGAATCGGAATTCGGAATTAAGTACTATTTCCCTATACTCACCAGTCCCAGTACCAGACCAGTACCCGTCAGTACGGCCAAGAGTAACACCAAAGCACGAAACGAACTGCACTATTAAATGGGTTACAATATATATTGACTATTTACTTGGAAGTTTGGAACTACACAGAGACAGACATCCTTAATAAAGGCATTCAATTGACTTTTTAGTGAATTAGTGGGCTAGCGACTAGTGACGACAGAAACAGCAGACCCAGACCAAGAGGACCAAGACCAAGAACAAGCTGAAAGGAAAGCCGAAGCCGATTCCCTATATATAATATAAAACACATTGTATATGTATACTCCAATTTTTCGATCCAATTTCCATGGACCGAGTGAAATAGTGAAGGTAAAATAATATTGTAATAATTATATTATTATTTTCGTGGTGGGAGAAAAGTTAAGGGAGTACCAACTACCAACTAGATTATATACCAGCCAAAACCAAGTTGGGAGTTACTACAAGGGTATTGTTTATGTCCTCTGCCTCCTCTACTTGTACTTGTCGTCTGGAATCTGGAATTGCGGAATGGGGATGGAAAGAAGCTCACCTTCAATTTTAACAACCATCAACCATCTCTACAATCTACTATACTACATTCACGGCAGCATCAATACCATGTGTGTTGAGTAACTAACAACGCCAATGTAGTTTTGTTTTTTCTCCTATAGTTTATGATGTTGCAATAATATTATTATTAATATTATAGTCTATTGCAATTTTCACAGTCAGTCAGTTGTTGTTACTTAGTTATCTTTTCCCTATTCATCATTTTACACTCAGCCTTAGTTTGTTTCATCTATTACTTAAATATAATAATATATGTGTGTGCTAATTATTTAATTAAGTGTGTGTGGAATCTTGAGTCTGACTTTGAGAATTTGTTCAAGTTAGTTGGAAGCACTCATTTATTTCCACTTCTGTTCCTGTTACTCCTGTCGTCCACGTCAATGCTCAACGTTTCGTCATCGGCTGTACTAAAAGTGTTCAGAATTTAATTATTGATGACACTGGCTGATTCCAAAGAAAGGCGGATTTGTGTGGCTGGGCTGGTTGGTGGATTTCTGGATTACAATGTTATTTTTAAAAGTTTATTAAATTGACATGCCTCTTTCTTTCATTCGCGACGAAAATTACTACTCCAGCAATAAATTAAAAAGTAAACAATAATTTTCTTGAGTTGAAGTTTATAAAAATTGCTTATTTAAAAAAAATAATAAAATATATTCGAATTATTAAGTTTCGATTTTGAGCAAAGTGAGAATTTTCGTCTTCAGTTCAACCAAGTGATTTCAGAAAAAATCGGAAAAATAGTAAGGAAATTACACTCTTCATTGGTTCCTTTTCCTGATCGCAGCCTCTCCCACGACGTACGTACCACGAATACAAAGTTACAACAATTAATTTGTAGATAATTTGTAGATAAGCCAAGCTAGTAAGTGGGAACTTGGGGACAGATTTTCGAGGAACAATAGTAATATTGATAAATATTATTTATTATGATTAATCTTATCATTACACTCTACTTTACACATAGACTGTCTGTGTAACTTGACGTTTGTTTGATAATAGCACAATATATAACACACTATATATCAAGATCAACATCGACTAAATACTTCTACTTTGTGAACACTAAAAATTCAGATAGTCATATTATACACTTTTGTAATAATTGAGTAAGTCAGTCGTTCGTGGATTTCCAAGCAGTTCACACACTACTACAAAATAACTTCACCATACATCATCATCACACCGTGGCCGTGTGGTATTCATGCAATGCAGCTCGCAGATAATAACGACAACGGCTGTAGTTTTTTCCTTAAGTTGTGTTATTAAAAATCAGTTGTCTCTTCTGCTACTACTGTGACTGTCACAGTTTCAGTTGTGCGTTTTCTTTATAAATCTATATTGGCGGTAATATAGACTTACTTGTGTGTGGATTATTGACTTTTGATTGACAAGAAAGAAAAAGGAATATAAGAGCGAGAGAGAGAGAACAATGAGTTAATTGTTAAATTCACAATTACAAAACATAATTAAAAAATTACACAAGTCACAAGAAGTAATTATTCAGTTCTCTCATTTTTGTCCTTAGTGCTGCTATATTTGCCGATGTGGTCGTCCCTTTTGGTTGGTCTCATTAAATATTGCAAGTCAAACTCAATCAACAAATCAAAGTAAAAAATCATCATTTTTGATCCCTTTGTTTCTTGGTTGGTGAGTATTCGTGAATCCGTCGTGACAGTCTTTTTTTTAGTACTTAAACATACGCCTCATTGTCAGTGTGCGACATCACCACATGGGATGCTGGATTCTGATTTTATCTGAACTGATTGATTGAATAAAAATCAGAATAAAATCGTCATCGAAATCGAAGGAAGCTTCGTCCTGAATTCAATGTAAACAATACCATAATACAATTGAATGAAATATCGGCATCGGATATCGGACAGCCAGGAAAGCAAAAGAAAATGTTAATGACAACCAGGAGGACAAGAAGGATCCGAAACAAAAATACGAACAACGTCAAGTCAAATTGGAGCAGTAGTAGTATCAGTTTCTTCGGGACGAAACCGAGAAGCACGACTATCCCTGTCAGACTCCAAGAAGACAACACGAGGAGGACTTCCACTTAAACAAATTGAAGGAGGAAAATTATAATTAGAATTTATCAGTCTGGGTGGTCAAGAGCAGGAGAGATAGAGATAGATAGGAGCTCTTCATTCTTGGATGTGGTAATTCGATCGTCAACCAAAAAACCAACCTCCCGTCATCATCATCATCCATCCACCTTCGTAATTTTTTTTTTACTATCATCTCGGTTGTCGGTTCTCTGGCTGACTCACACACTTTTGGTTCACTGTCGTCAGTTAGTCGTTCAACTGGGGCTCAAAAGTGTCATCGTGGTCGTCATCCTCAATTCCCAGGATTTCTTATCTACACTGCAATCATCAAATTTTTCTCCATCGTCGATCCTCTACCATCACCCTGTGGTACTTTCCACCAACATTCACAGATTAGAGTCTCCCCAGTCGGTACTTCATCTGCAAAAGTCCATACGTCGAGATCGAGATCGAAGAATCAATCTGTAGTTTCAATTTCAATCCACCTACCTACCCAAAGAGTCGGAAGAACGCACCTATCGTGACGACCTGCCACAACATCCATCATTCATTCATTCATTCGTTCTCTCAACACAAGAAACAAAAATTACAATATAATATATTATCCAGATATATTTCCACCCACCGACTTACTTCCAATAATATTCCAACAACTTACTATTATAGTCCAACTTTAGTTCAGTGTTACTTAAGTGCATATATAAAAGTGTTTGTTTAGTAGTGGGCTCTTACCTGTAAAGTGTCTAGCGTTACGCTAAACAAAATCCAGTAGTAACTAATTGTAGTTGCCAGAACCAACCAGAGTAATTTAAATTACTTGAATTTATTAAATATTATTATTAGACTAATCTAATTAATGTAATTAATAGATTAATTAATGGTTATTGTTAGGAGGAGTCAAACCATTTAATTTTTTCAAAGTGTCCTGAACACAACTATACTCTGCTGCATTTATTCATGTACAATTTTTTTTGTTTTTTTTGCTGTTATTATGAATATTAATATCTCAGCAAGTAATTTAATATCTAATAATTGATATATTTAGTATATTAGTGGGAATTATTCTGAAACTGGAACAGAGAGAAGAAGAAGAATAAGAATAAGGGGGAAATAAATAATTCAAATTTGAGCATTGGAATTTTTTGTAATAATCCTATATATAATAATATATTATAAGGAAATAGAATATAGGAAAAAATTAATCTTGAATTTGTAAAATAATAAAATAGTTAATGAATAGTCCATAATGAAAGTATTTGAAGTCAGCTACGGAATTATAACAAGACAGAGTTACAGTTGTAACAAGAATAATACTGCTACGAGCAACTCTAAATCCAACAACAACAAGAGAAGTAAAAGCAGTGAGAAGGAGAATAAGAATAAGCAATACAAAGCAACATTATTGTCGGAAATATCAAGTCAAGAAAAATATTGAATTTATTTCTATAGAGGAAGAGTCAAATATTAATTCTCAATTAGCTCCGATATATACGACAGGACGAAAGTATTACAATTAAATCATTTGGTTGTAATAAAAAATAAAAACTGTTACAATATTTAAAGATACATTCAAGGTGAAAACTGTATAGTTAACTATAATTGGTATACGGTATACTATTTTTGTGACTCCCAAAGTCACGAACAAGAACTCAAGATTGACTCGAGCTTGGGAAGTTTTTAAATCTGTCTCAAGAAAAACAGAACGAAGGGAAACAAAATCATAAGTCTCAACGAAAACGAACGTCTCTGTCTTCTTTATTGTTATCGTGAGGAATCTTGGGGACTCCAAGAGGATTTTTTTTAAACATTGGATCCCCTTCTTTGTTCAAGTGAAAAAAAAAGTGATCCGTTTCATTCATGAAAAAAATAATATCCCCGTGGTATGCTTGTTGCGATTTTGCAATGTCCACCCTTATATACACCATCCATGGATTTGCCATTTTTTTCTTCGTGTTTTGGTGTGGGATGTGGTGTGTCCATCTGATAGCCTTTTTTTGGAGGTGAGTTGTTTTTAAAAATTATGTTTTAATATGTTTTAAATTACTTTTTGGCCTTTGATTATTCAAAAAGTTTGCAATCATGCTGCCGTCGTTGTCGTTCTCGTTCTGTTCTAGTTTACGCGTTAATTAATTTACACGTACAACAAATTTTAATGTTAAAGTCAGTTGATATACTTATTTATATGGCATTTTTTCATTGAATTTTTTTTTCGCAGCCATTGGAAGTTAAATACAAGGAGAACAAAAATGTTAGATCCAGAAATTCCTCTGCCCGGAGTTTCGATAATAAAGCCTTTAGTTGGAGTTGATCCCAATTTACACTCCAACTTGGAAACGTTTTTCACATCCACGTATCCCAAGGTGGGTGTATTTCAATTGTGTACTATTTCATATTTATTTTGTACTAAAAAATTGTAAAACCGAAACAGTACAGTGCCTTGTTTCGTTTTTTTTATTTTTAGTACATTTTATTATGTATGAATTTTCAATTTTAAAAAAAACTGGTTATTGTGAAAGCAAGTACAAAGACTCCTGTGGTAGTAAGTATGTTCTGTATCTAGTGTATTCTGTTGGTCTACATTTTTCAGTTCGAGCTCCTTTTCTGTGTTCAAGAAAAAACGGATCCAGCAATAAATGTGGTAAATAGTTTATTGGATAAATATCCCCAGGTGGATGCGGGTCTTTACATAGGTATGAAAATCTTCCTTGGAATTTTTTTTTGAGTAATATTTCATGTGTATTATTTGTTTATCATGTAATGAATGCTGAACTGTCTTGTCAGATCAGATAAATATTTATACGATATGTTATGCAGCTACGTACGGCAGTACAACATGTGCCTGTGTACACTCAACATTTATAGCATAACATGAAAAACCAGACAGGTTAGACAGATGATGCTCTTCCCTCTCTCTCTCTCTGTCTTCCGTTTCCCTTTTTTTAAATAGCAGAGATCAGAACAGAAATTCGAGAGAGAGGAATTTCATTTGTACTGTCTGACATGTCGTTGACGGTGTATATTTATTATTTTTACTCTGCATTTACCGTATTTGACCGAGTAAGCACCGGGGCCCTTTATTTAATTTTTTTGATTGACCCGCTCGGTGGTTATTTAATTTTTTAAAGTTTAAAACGGCTTGAAAAATTGAAGCTAATTCATACAAATTTATGCCTAAAACAATGTTTGTGTTGTTTTTTTATTAAAGATCAAATAATATACATTAGAAATTACTGTTGACCAAAATGTGATTCTACTATCATTCAGATATTTTAGACATGTTCTATAATAATATGTTATGCCTACGGTTTGTTTATAACCCTCGGTTTATTTGAAAATCCAGCGCTTATTTTAGCCCCCAGTCGCTTATTCCGCCAAATACGGTATATATATATTGGATGTTGTGCTTTGTGATTTCTCGTTCGGGTTTTCTCTTAAATATATATTTCGGTCAAATCGTAAGTTTAATATTTCTCCTGCATTTTTTGTTGTTGTCTTGAAGGAGGGGAGCTTGTTGGGATCAATCCAAAAATTAATAACATGCAGCCGGCGTATGCAGCTGCCAAACATGAGCTAGTCCTAATCTCAGATAGTGGAATCCGAAGTGAGTAATTTATTTTACTATATAATTCAATAGTTAAAAAATAAGTATATGTATGTTTTTATGTAACTAGTACTTAGTGACAATGACTTTACATATATAGCTTGTACTTAAAAGTAAGAATTTTTTCGGTTCGTGCCAAAAAAATTCTTTTATTTTTGTTGTCTTCACCGTCTGTTGAATTTTGTACGTTTAGTTAATTAATTAAAGGTTTAAAGATAGCAAATAGGAATTTTGTGGAAACTAAATTATATGTTGTGTAATGCTTGGTAATTATTATTTTGCGGGATGTACCTAAGCTACGGATTTTTTCATGACATTTTATAGTGAAAGATGACACTGTGATGGATATGGTTTCCTATATGGAGGATAAAGTAGGCTTAGTGCATCAAATGCCTTTCGTCTGCGACCGGTCTGGCTTCCCAGCCATTCTTGAAAAGGTGAGCAAACTTGAACTGAAATAAACTGGCTTTTGAACACCCATCAAAAAAAGTAAAAAGAAAATCTATTTTCGACTATTGCTCCGGAGCTATGTGTAAAACCAAAATGAAACAGAATCATAGACAGCCAAATTCTATATCGGACGAGTTTGAGTTTTGAGCCTAAGCTATTTTTGTCAATTTTAACTAAAGGTTTTCATTTTCTTGTAACTATTGTTATTTGTGTTATATATATTACAGGTTTACTTTGGCACTTCTCATGCTCGAATCTACTTAGCTGCTGACTGTGTTGGGATAAATTGTCCAACTGGTATGTCTGCTCTCATGCGAAAGAAGCTTTTGGATGATGTAAAACACAAATACTAATATATAACCTAAAATTCCAAACCTATCATTATTATTATCATATTTACTAAATTTACTTCATCCTTTTTTCACACGTGGCCTTATTTTCTATGCTATATACATGTTGCTATGTACCTACCTAGTCAACCTAGTTTTAGTTTTCCTTTTCTAATTTCAGCTTATAAAAAAATAATAGAAAAGAAATTCCTTTCCTCCTTGTCATGTCATAAGCCTAATGCCAAAGGGAATATATTTCACAAAACAATGTCCTTAGCATTCATATCCACTTACATATATTGAAATTCCTTGTCGCTCGTACATAGTATATGTATATACCTGGGGGAAAGTATTATTTTACATTGAGATAATTCTGATTATATTGTAATTATTGTACGAGTATGGGAATTTTACACTTTTGTTTCTTATTTCAGAGTGGCGGCATTAAAGCGTTTGGATGCTTCCTGGCGGAAGATTACTTTTTCGCAAAATCCATTACCGATCGAGGTTGGAAAATATCCATATCTAGTCAACCAGCTTGGCAAAACTCTGGCTTCTGTGATATTCCATCGTTTCAAGCACGTATTTCACGGTAAGTTTGAAAACTATTTCCCTCAATCAAAGATGTTCTGATAAAAAAATGGATTATATATTATTTTTAATTCGTATATATTTGACTAGCAAACATAAAAATATTAATATAACATTGGTTTTTTTACTTCCACTATATTTAATGACCTCATTACACCTGGGAAAGTTACTCTCATTATAGCATTACTCTGTTACCAAATGAACAATTACCATTCTCATAGTACTTATGTTTAAGTTTGAGAATTACGCTTAGAATTTTTCAGTTGTAAACAATATATAATATGTGAGACCAGAATTTGTATGTGTATTTCTTTCTGCGTAAAAAAATGTGTGCAATTTGGTAATAAATTTGTTTCATTTTTTTAATTGTTTGTCTATAGCTGGGCAAAGTTACGTTTTGCAATGGTCCCATCAACAATCTTGCTGGAACCCTTCACAGAGTGCATGATGCTAGGAATTTGTGCTGCCTTTTCCACAAGTATTCTATTCATGTGGGACCCTATTGTAGTCTTTCTTGTCCACTTGCTCATTTGGTGTATCATCGATTGGATTCTTCTTCGTTCTGTCCAGGTATGTCATTTATTACTTAGTTTTTTTTAAATTGGAAATTCTAACTCAATTTTTAGAATAGGAAGTTGAAGTAATTTTCTCTTGTTTCTGTTTTTTTTAGAATGCAACTATGCCATTCACTAAATTTGAGTTTGTACTGGCGTGGCTTTTCCGCGAGACAACTGCTCCATTTCTCTTCATTCATGCTTTGCTTTCTCCGAATATCCACTGGAGGCAGGGCTGCTACCGTCTTCATTGGGGTGGGATCGTGGAAGAAATCGCTCCAAAAATTAAATTATGAACTGCTAACTACTAATAATAATTACAATTTCTGTACTTGCTTATTCTACTACAACAATATTGCAATTTTAGACAATTATACTATACAATACTTGTGGCCACACGCTACTCTTTTTTTTACACGTATACATTATAATAGATGTAGGTACGTAAATATAATGACGAGTTGATATAAATAACTTAATTGTCATTTAGGTAAGAATAACAAGTAGTAGTGAGGTAGTAGTAAGCAAAATGGCAGGCAACAAAAGCAAGCAAGCGCTACACACCAGCTATGTACCTTATATTGGCTATTTCTTTATAATATTATTATTATTGTCCTTTTTGTCAGTGGTGTTGTATACAAAATAGTATGATATACTTATATTCACATAGTATATGTAGTTATATATACATATATACGTATCTACTTGGAGTTTATTGCAGTTCTTCAGTTAACAGTTTCTAAGTCTAAAATATAAGGACGCATTCGTAATTCGTATACATCTACCATACCATATTCTAGTACACATAACACACACAACAACATTAATTATTATTACTATATAATTATTTATGGCAAGGTTTCCTTATTTTTTTTACAATTGTGTTGACACATTACGATTCTTATAGTGAGTAATTAATGAATTACAAGTAACAAATAATAACTGCGCTAATGTTACTTTACGTTACATCCATGGATATGCTAAATTATCAAATCGATATTCCTAATTCCTAACAGTAGCAGAGTAGAAAGGAAGGATTGCAATATAGGAGAGTGTAGGAGAATATGCTGTGCTATACTGTAGTCAGTGTAAATCAAACCATTATTTATATTACATAAATTAGTATTTAGATGATGATAGAAGTAATCTAATTTGTAAATTATTACGATCGCGAGGCCGATATTGTTGAAAACATTAATTGGTAATAGTAATAATCGACATTCTCAAGACTTAAGCATGATAGAAGATTCGTACAGAAGACGGCGACACGACCCAACTCAACTCATCCAACTCTAATAGCAGCAACAACAAAAATAATAATATTGACAAGAAATGTTTTCCTTTTGAACATAAGAAAATTTAGCAAAAATATACTAACTTTAGACCAATTATAGGAAAAGGACCTTTAATCGTTTGCCGTTTAGTTTTTTCAACAACTCCTCAACTTCAACTACGCCACCTCAATAACAAAGCAGAAAGAAAGACAGCTAACAAATTTCGAATTTCCTGTAAGTTTTCTTTGGGTATTTTTATTGTACCATTATTATTGTTTTACAACACGTTACAAAGAAAAGAAAACCGCTGGAAATAGAAATGAATTACAGTAACCACCAGTGTACGACAAACGACTATGACGATGTAGATTATTGCCTACCTATACTACATACTTTTTGATTTAAATCTAAGTAACATATATATAATGAACCTACACATGACGCATTTGTAGCGTAGTGCAGTGTACTTGTAGGAACTAGGAACTACATTAAAATTATTTAAAAATACTATCTATTATTATAATACTAATAATTACTTCCCTACAGCCATCTGTAATACCTTAAATAATTAATCATTGCAATTACACACACGCGCAGAGAGTAGAGTGATGTAGGTAGTTTGTAAAAAAAAAAATTAACCATCCACCGTTGCCAAAAAATGGACTGAAAAAGAAAATATAATCACATCCATAATATATATTATATTATAAAAATACTATATAGAGAGAAATATGTTGTAAGATTATCTGTAATAATATATTTCTAGGCTAAAGGCAGAGATATGGATAGGCTTATTGTTGGAGTCTATAGTATAGTTGTACATGAATGTATGAATTTTTGAATTCAATGTTCAAGGGGAGAGAGTCAGTTAACTTCAATTCAGATGTGTTAGGAAATGGATTTTGAAAAGTTTGAAAGTGTATATATAGTAGGTATATATAGAGAAACAATATTATACAGATATTTTCATTCTAACTCTATAACTATATCCATTCCATTAATTCATTCACGGGATGTTGAGGGAATGCGACGTCTAAGTTTTATTCAAGACCAAGACCAAAGATAATGTTATGTGTCCGACTGCTCTATACTGTTAAATGAATACGAGTGTATAATATGAAAAAATGGAATTATGATTATTATTATTATTGTTATTGTTACGAATAATTATCACTACTATCCGGTTCCGGTCTTAATTTTTCACTCAAGTCTTAAAGTCTAAACAAGGACAGAAGAAAAAAAAGGGAAAAATCTTAATATTTTTTAAGTACTCGTAGTACAAATGTGTATGTATATGTAGGTAGAAAGTAGAAGGGAGCGGAGAGACAGAAATACTGCGTGACGCTGTGTTTAGCTACAATACTGAAAACTGCAACGGAAAATCCTGATTACTAAAATACTGCTACAGCTATATATATATATATAAATGTATATTTAAAACAAAGAAGATATTATTATGACAGCTTGGAAGCAGAGTATATAGTATACTTATTATAGTGAGCCGAAAGTGTTAATTTTGTAAGTTTAATATATCACTCCGTTCTTAGTGTTTGGAATTAATTATTGGAATTGGAATACAATTAATTACCATATGTAGAATGTAGATGGAAAACAGAATTTGAAATTTTTTGAGCAGAGACCAATATAATATGACAATGACGTGTGTGTGAAACATACTGGATGGATTTGGATTTAGATACTGTTGTGGTTAGTCAAAATTTTAGATTTCACGCTATGGTATAGCTTATTGTAGGAATTCAGTTTGTAAAAAAAATTCCAAATTTAACATATTACAAAAGAATCTATATTACCATTAATCATTGCCAGAAAATTTAAGGGACAACAGGAGCTCAAAAATATAACTTTTATAAGTATAATGTCAAGAAACTATGTTAGAAAATTTCAGTTTTTAGTTTCTGTTAAGTACTGTTTTGTTTTCCAGATAGTTACTATTCCTAGTTTGTTAGTTATTTATATACATATAAATCTTCACGCCTTTGTTTCGTTTTTGTTTTGTTTTTTGTTTTTCCGTTTTTGTTAAAATGAAAACGACGTACCCACACACACTATAAGATTCTTAATTATAAATTATTATTCCCACTCTATAATGTTATAGTAGTTAAAAAAAGGATGTACGTAGTAATTTATTATCGTTGTTATTATGATTAAGTTACTATAAGGCTAATGTCACTCTTGTAATGTAATTTAGGTATTACATTTTAAGAAGAAAAAAAATGTTGATCTCAAGAGCACGTCTATCCTCTGCATCTGTCTTTTTTTTGTTGTTCATTTTATATACGTATAATTTATAATGCTAATAATAATAATAATAATTACTTACTATACACAATGCTAAATGTACATACTATTATAATATATTATGTGGACGATTCTTCTTGATTTGGATATCGTTCCACAATATACCTTCTAATATATTTTGCATATTATGTAAATAATATAATCTTATTGCAAGTTATTTTCCATTGAATCGATTCATGTATAAGTAAGGCAAAATGGGGGAAAGAAATTTAAAAGTGAAATAATCATTATTAATATAGTCAAGAATATTCTACATAATTATATTACAACTATTAAAAATACCCTAATATGTAAACAAAAAATATTTAAGTAGTACTACGCGTCTAGATTTCTAGAAACATTTTAGTGGGAAGAGGAATACTTTATTACTGACTACAAAAATACAAATATACAACTGATATAAATAATTATGTTAATTATTATTATGAAACTATAGTATATATATAGGCAGTAGTTTTAGTAGTACACAGGGAAAGAGAATACATTTTTAGGACAAAATAATAATTATTAAAATAGACATGATAATTAAATTTCGCTAATAATTTAGAAATTTTGATTTTTTTTTGTCTCGGAAAAATTTTAGTTCTTGGCTCGTTCACATAATAATAATAGATCAATAAATTATTATTTGAATCATGATTCTTGATATATATGCCATGTTATATAAGTACCTTACCTACTACAATGTGAAAATCTGTGTATGTAGTAGTAACAACAACAAAAATATGTATTATTACTTACATTATGCTCTCAAAATTAAAACTAAAAACTTTAAATGTACCCAGTACTTATACTTGTCTCTATTGTCTGTCTCACTCAGTAGCCTCTTTCAGCTTTTCCGTTTTTTCCTCCCTTATTTTTTTAAAAATCCAAAGTGAAATTGATTTTTGAAGTAAATAATTTACTACCAACAAATAAAAATTTTAAAAAGCAAATTACTTTGATAATAATTATTATGAATTACCTACTGTAGATTTTGCGGTTACTTTACTACGGTACCGGTAACGCGTTTAGAACTTTAAGAGATGATTCTTATTGTTATTGTTTAGTCGCTATGTTTATACTTATACCTATATTATACGTAAAGTAAGTACCTATACCTGAATAATTATTATATTGTTGAAGAAGAAAAAATGATTGTATATTATTTTGTTTTTTGTTTTTGTAAAATGAACTGTGGAACTATATATTGAAAAAATTTGAAACCTTGAAAATGGAAAATAATATATATACTATTATGTAATGCATTTACTCGAAGAAAAAAAAACGAAAACTTCCACCAACTTGTTTGTAGTGATATTGTAATAATTTTACATAAGTAAGCTATATTCTTACATATTTAAAATTGCATATTGTGTGAAACAGAAATGACATGGCTTTGTATACTTCCTTATCCGTATAGTAGTCAACATAAATCGTATGGAGACGCACGCACCCCTGAAAAAACTAAATGAAAAACAAATTATTTAAATGTGTGAAATCATTTTTACAGACATTTTTATAGTTGTTAGGTAGGTCATAGACGAAAAGAAAATGTCATATACTTTGAGGTTAATTATATTTTGGGCAAAAAGAAAAGACAAAAAGAAACATCGTACCACTTCCACATTTTTTTAAAAGTACACACGCTTCATTATGGATTAAAATGAAAATTAAATTATTATTATTGTGTGTCGTAATTTAAGGAATAGACCGGAGCAGACAGCAGACTTTAAATAATTAATAATCTGGATTTTTTCAATGTACTGTATATTAATTGTACCGTCTGTCGTCTGTAATTGTAACAACGACAGTCAATTTTCTGCGTCGCTGAAATGTCGTTTGTATCTGAAATAACGACGCTGTATTTTCTGTGTCTCTGAAATATCATATGTGTCTGAAATAACGACGCTGTATTTTCTGTGTCGCTGAAATGTCATATGTGTCTGAAATAACGACGCTGTATATTCTGTGTCGTTGAAATGTCATATGTGTCTGAAATAACGACGCTGTATATTCTGTGTCGTTGAAATATCGGCGTCGGTTCCGTTTCGGTATACTTCCAGTGACAAAGCCCGGATTCCATTGCTAGTTTTCAGCAATTTGTTTCATGTTTATTTTGTACTTGTTGTTGTTGTTGTTATTGCAATCATTGTTTTTTTACTTAATGTTTTGTTAATAGTTAATAGTGCATTTAGTTAAGTAATTTTTAATTGTTTCGGTTTGCGGAGACTTGTGATCATTCAAAATGAATGGTGGGCAGAATTTTTGAAATGCGAAGTATGCACCTACCTACATACATTAGTAAACTAATAATAATCAAATGCCTATAATATATTATCCACACTGAAAACTGTAGCGGTGTCCAAAAGCGGTATCCTTCCTTCCTTTTTATTTGTTGAAGTTTTTAAAATGTCAACGAATTTTGTTTTGAGCTGTGAATTGAAGTGTAGCGTAGCGTGTGTGCGATATTTTAGATAAGATTACAAAATAGCTATACTTCAGATTTAGTTTAAACTGGAATATCGTGACTACCTGAGACTTAACTCTGTGTATAATACTAGAAAAATGTAATTTATTCACTCGTATAATCATAATAATTTATATTGTAATTAATTAGTTTCTGGAATGAATTCTAAGTAAAGTGTACATCATGGTGATCGTGTGAGTCATTAAAAATTATTTGTGATTTGTGTATTAAAATTGAAACTATGTTAGTGATACAAAAAACAAAAAACGGAGGCGGCTATATAGTATATATAGTTATTTACATAACATAAAATATTTACGGTTAAGTTGTTGGGCAAATAAAATAATTTGAAATGAAGATATTAAGCATATTTATAAACTATACGTAATACTGCCAACGCCATAACTGCAACTACACAACTAATCCATCGATATGTATGTAAGTATAACTAGATTAAATGGTAACTAAATACAAGTAAGTAATATTGATCTGATGATATCGTGAGTGAAGAATCAAAACGGCCTATTTCCAATTTATGCTAGAATTAAAATGACATTTATTTGAAAAAAAGAACAGATTATGATTAGAGATGAGTAGATGTGTATTTTAATTATGGGTTTTTGAAAAGTGTAAAGTGTTTTATTTATTTGTTTTCAAAAAAAGTAAAATGTTCTATTTACTTCTTTTCAAAATATGCAAAATTTATTACGTAATTATTTTTCAAAAATTGAAAAATTTTCTATTTACTTGTTTTCAAAAAAACATGCAAAATTTGTTGCTTGCTTTGTTTTTGAAAAGTGCAATATTTTCTATTTTTGCTTCTTTTTGAAAAATTCAAAATGCTCTGTTTAATTGTTTTCGAAAAGTGTTCAAAATGTTTTATTTACCTACTTACTTTCAGGATCGTCATATTTTAAAAAGTAGATAACAAAACAAAATTTGGTTTTAGGGTAAAAGTAAAATGAAATGGGCCAATTTGATTCTTCGTCTCAAACGATATTACGTACTTATCCTTCAAGTCTTAAGTTGTATTCTATTCTTTTTAAGGTTAATTTAAATTCGAATTAACAATAATAAAATATACACACACACACAAAATAAATTCCAATGCTAATATTGTAAGTAGTTTAATAAAATTAAATACGATATATTGACTTTGATTTCAATATCGATGTCGATAACCCAAGTCAAAAAAACATAATAAAAAAATGTAAATTTTTTTACATATTTCATTAATGGCATTTCTGGGATGGGTCTGGATCGGGATGGGGTGGCTTTTCTTTATGTATTATATGCGGCCTCTTCTTGGAGCTTTTTGGCCTATATTTAATATGTATACTTAAAAAAAATTAAAACAAACAATGAGGTTTAATTTTTGATATAATTACTATTAAATTATAAAATATGATATTACATTTTTTATTTTATGATTACAGGTAATATATATATATATATTATAATAAATTACAAACAAATTATATGGACGGGAAACGAAAGACTTAAAAATTTGGGAGGGATTATTGTAAGTAGGACGTAAAGGATGGATTTAAGTATCTGTATTTGATGATGAATTAAAGTAGTTAAATTATTTTCGGTTCGGCTTGGGTGTAGCGGATGTTGGTAGGTACATGTTAATAAACTCCATATATAGCTAATAAGTATTTTCTATAATTTTTGTTCTCATCAGTTAATTCTCCAAGTTCGTCTATAGTAGTTGTCAGAGGCAATAAATTAATGACTAAAGTATAAAAGTAAAAAAGATGCTCTCTTGTAAAAACTTAGCTAAAATTTGCTAAACACAAATCTTGGTTAAAATCATTCTCGCTTGTTATTATACACATTCAATATTTTTATGTTTGCTATATCGTCTGTAAAGAACCAAAATGATTCATATCCAATTTAAGCTAGAATCAAAATTAGCTATGTCATAAAAACAAAATGAGAAACATGCGTAAAATGTTCATCAAGAGTTTTTGAAAAGTGTAAAATGTTCTATTTAAATGCTTTCAAGACATGTTTCAATATTTGTGTAGATAGTGGATATTGTTTTTAGCTGCAAATGTATATGGGTCATTTTAGTTTTTCACAGACGATATATTATATTTTGCGGCGTCAAAATTCCTACAAATTTCACTCCTTAATAAAAAGCACTGATAATGGCAATGGCACTGCACTGATCACACTGTAATATGATTATATACTTATAAAACACATTTTAATTTTTGAATAATAATCTGTTAATTATTGTGTCTAAAATTTTTGTAAAGTTTACTTACTTAAAACAATAAAAGTATTTAACAGTTGCTATACATGCATATTACTATACTATTGACTATACTAGTGTATAAGGTATGATAATTTCATGTACTTTAGTATAATGATAATTCGCTGTTCTCTAAATTTAAAAAAAAACTATGAAATTCGAATCTGAATACATATATACTTATATATTCATAAATTATTGTCTTCGTCTTCGCGGCTTAAACTACATATGTATAAAATGAGCAAAACAGAAACTCCAAAATTTTAAATTCTGAAAATATGATATAATAATGTTGAATTATATATCTGTACAGGAATCAAATTTTATTACATAATTAGGCCGTATTACATGATAATGACAATGACAAGTATAAGTGAACAAAAGCTACATGACTAAATCGTAATAAAGTATATAGTGGTAATACAGTGAAGATACAAAATGACCCGTGTGCAATTTAAGCTAGAATTAAAATAAGCTACTTATGTCAAAAAATCACGCAATGAGATATGTAATAAAATATTAATTACGCGCTTTCGCAACGTTAAAATTGTTCTATTTACTTGTTTTCGAAAAGTGTAAAATTTTCTATTTACAATTTTTTTCGAAAAGTGTAAAATGTTCTATTTACAATTTTTTTCGAAAAGTGTAAAATGTTCTATTTACTTGTTTTCGAAAAGTGTAAAATGTTCTATTTACTTGTTTTCGAAAAGTGTAAAATGTTCTATTTACTTGTTTTCGAAAAGTGTAAAATGTTCTATTTACTTGTTTTCGAAAAGTGTAAAATGTTCTATTTACATTTTTTTTTCGAAAAGTGTAAAATGTTCTATTTACTTGTTTTTCAAAAAGTATAAATTATTCTATTTACTTGTTTTTCAAAAAGTATAAATTATTCTATTAAATTTTTTTTTCAAAACGTCCAATTTGTTCCATTTAAGTACATAATTTTGAAAAATGGACAAAATGCTCTATTTACACGATTTCAATACCTTGTTTTTTATTTATTCTTTGTATTTAGGTTAGTTGCGCATACGTATATATCGTATTTTGTTTCCAGCTGAAATTGGAAATGGGTAATTTTGATTCTTCACACACGATATTATTCTAAAAATTGCAATTTACACCTAGGTAAGTACTTAAGTAGTACCCATAGGGTGCTGCGTACAAAGAACACATGGGATTTGATATACATGAAACAGACATATAGCTTATTTTATTGAAACATAAATGTATGCATAATATACGATTACTTTCATTACTAAATTACTACAGAGTCCAGATGTTTAATGCACATTTAACTTTTAAGTTTCTTGAATTAATTAAATTACAATGGGAGAGATATATAAATATCGGTCGTGTCAATAACAATAAAAATGTCGGTGGTAAGTGAGTAATGCATTTAAAAATAATATGAAATATAAATCATCAGTTAATCAATTAAGTAAATTATTAATGTACAGCAGTTAAGTACTTTAATATAATTTTGCTGTAACAGCAGTCGGGACCGGGACCTCTCCCTCAAGTACTAAAAAAGTGCTTGAGACTAATTTTAATTTATAATTATTTTGAATGTGCAATAATAGTACAATGCAAATAACGGAATGGTATATTTCACTTAAAATTTATTTTCTGCGTAGTGTTTACTGAAGTAAGTACATACTTACATATCGTGTGTGAAGAAGCAAAATGACCCATATCCAACTTAAGGTACAATTAAAATGAGCTATGTCATAAAAACAAAATGAGAAACATGCGTCAAATGCTAATTAGGAGTTTTTGAAAAACGTAAAATTTGCTATTTACATCTTTTTTAAAAGTGTAAAATGTTCTATTTAAATTTTTTTTTAAAGTGTAAAATTTTCTATTTAAATATTTTTGAAAATTGTAAAATGTTCTATTTACTTACATGCTTTCAAGACATGCTTCATAATTTTTGTAGATAGTGGATATTGATTGGCTACAAATAGATATGGGTCATTTTGGTTCTTCACAGATGATATGCATTCATTTGTGGGCCATACATATGTATATAGCCTCGCATGAAAACTGTGAAAGTTAATTCTAAACTATACGTATACATATACCTAAGATTTACTTCAAAATCACTCATTAACTTTAATAAGAATTCCATTATAACTTAAATTAAAGAAGAAAAAAAATCTAATTTGAGAATAATCGTAAACTACTATAATAGCCGTCTAAAAAGTAAAAACTGTAAAATAATAAACACTGTTAATGGCAATATGACCTAATGTTATAAAAATAGACAGTTTAAATACTTAATATTGTAATAAAAAAATAGTACACAAAATCTATGCGTAGTATATACATAAATTTACATGTGATTAATTATAAAAAATATTCAACAAATTTCCCTACAAATAAAGTACATTACCCATCAACATCAATATACCAATATACACCATTTAACCAAAAATAATTTTAGGAACATAGATTAAGTACTTACAAATCAATAATAGAATAACACGAAAATAAATTAAAACTGTAGCGTCTGTAGCACAACATACTTAACAAAGATATGAAATTAGAATGTTAAAGTATTTGCAACAAAAACACACCAATTTGTTAAAACACGAACGAATGTATGTGGCAATCCTGCTATATTATGTTCTAAGTATAGTAAGAAACTTTCTGTAATTTTAGGTATAGGTAAAGGTACTTAAGATGAATTATAATATTACGTCAGTTAGTTTTTAGGTGTAGCTGTATCTTATTTATGTGGTAAATTTTTAGTCAAAAAAGAAAAAAACTGATACAATATTATTATACTATATGAAAAAATATTGAGAATAAATATTAAATTATTATACGAATGGTACATGGGAATCAAGTGAAAAAAACAAAACACAAGATAAACTATTTAAAGATTTAAAAAAAAATAACCACAACACTACATTTTAAGAATTAAGATTACGAGTACGAGTATAGTAGTACGGTTACGATTATATACAACTAAATTATAAAAATTACTTAAATTATTATCAAGAGGAATAATAAAATTATTATGATTACAAACTTAATTATTATAACGTGTAATTTTTTAGACGTTATTTTAAATTAAATAAAATGTGTCGTCGCGGCTTGCTTATAGCCTCTGTATAGCCAAATGACCTATATAGATACAATTCAAGTATATTCAAAAATAAGTACCTTCAATTATTTGAATCTTAATTAATGAAGTTATATTTAGGTGAGTGGAGTCATATATACGAATTTACTAAGTATGCTGCGGTGTGGATTTTATCTTGGTCTTTTTGTATATAAGGAAACTAAGAAGAAGACTAAGACTAAGAAGACTTTTCGTTGTTGCCTTGCAACTGTATTGTCTTGTTCTTATATCCATATCCAGAATCCACTCGCTAAAAAAATGCATATCGTCTGTGAAGAACCAAAGTGACCCATTTTCAATGTATGCTACAATCAAAATGAGCTATGTCATAAAAACAAAATGAGAAGTATGCGTAAAATGTTAACTAAGATTTTTTGAAAGGTGTAAAATGTTCTATTTACATGTTTTTGAAAAGTGTAAAATGTTCCATTTACATGTTTTTGAAAAGTGCAAAATGCTCTATTTACATGTTTTTGAAAAGTGCAAAATATTTTTTCTATGTTTTTTGTTGTTTCGTTTATGTTTTCTGTTTTGTTCTATGTTTGTGTTTGTTTTGTTTAAAATGCTTTCAAGACATTTTCAATATTTTTGTAGATAGTGGGATATTTTTTTTGGCTAAAAATGGGTATGGGTCATTTTGGTTCTTCACAGACGATATTAATTAACTACGTGCAGATTACAAATTAATTATACTGTGTGATTAATTTTTGTGTGTACAGTTTACACTACACTAAATGGCACGTTAACTCTTATTGTTAGTAGCAAACAAAATACCATTGACTATACAGCGGATATTATTGGCATTTGGGCGCGTGAGTGAAAATGAAGATATTTAATAATTAATAATAATGTGAAGTGAGGAATGGAAAATATTAGCAACTTTTTAAACTAATTCTCTGTCAATTACCGAAGTAATTATTAATATGATATTATTATATATGATGATTGTTTCGTTTCAAGTCACTATAAATAGAAATGAAATAAAATATTATCTAACGCAATTTTGCTAAATAGTAACGGTCGGTTTTTACAGTCACTATAGTCAAAGCATTAAACTTTGGGAATGGAGAGATGACCAATTTATTACATTCAAGTCTAACCAGGGCCGGACGAAGTAATTGCTTTTAAGCAGCAGTATTTGCAGTATAGTTTCTAAACAAATACCATTTTGATTTTAGAACGTTTTCTTTGGTAAACCAAAATGTTGTATTTACAATTTTTAGAAAAGTTTAAAATGGTCTATTTACTTAGTTCTGAAAAGTGCAAAATGTTCTATTTAGACTATTTACCATTTTTAGAAAAGTTTAAGATGTTGTATTGACATAATTCTGAAAAGTGCAAAATGTTCTATTTACCATTTTTAGAAAAGTTTAAGATGTTGTATTGACATAATTCTGAAAAGTGCAAAATGTTCTATTTATCATTTTTAGAAAAGTTTAAAATGTTCTATTGACTTACCTAATTCTGAAAAGTGGAAAATGTTCTATTGACTTACCTAATTCTGAAAAGTGCAAAATGTTCTATGTTGAGAAAATTGTTAAATGTTTTATTTGCATGTTCTTGAAATGTGCTAAAATGTTTCATAACATATTTTTGAAAAGTTCAAAATATTCCATTTTCATGTTTTTGAAAATTCAGGCAGCCTACGCCGGCCTCGTTATCCGGCCCTGAATCTAACTGTTGTAACAACCTGTAATATGACTATATACTTTTACAAACTTTTATCTATTTCGATTTCTATAGGATTTGGTTCATAATTTCATATAGCAATACTTTTCGCACATCTTTTCAAAAAACAGAGGCAAAGTCAAAAGAGAATGTTAATTTGGCTATCTTTATACTTGCACTGCAGCCTGCAGCCCATATAATGCATACCGACCCCACGCATTGTAAGAGTACAAAGCTTTTTCAAAAACTAATACCAAAAGTTATGGGATTTTTATGGCAGTTTGAATCTGGAACAACAAACATAATATCGTCGATGAAGAACCAAAATGACCTATTTCCAATTTATGCGAGAATTAAAATGAGCTATGTCAAAAAAAAGACATTAAATACGATACATGGTTACAATGCTAATCACGAGTTTCTAAAATGAGCAAAATGTTCTATTTGCATGTTTTTAAAAAGGTAACAATGTCCTATTTAAGTGTTTTTGAAAAGGTCAAAATGTTCTATTTACATGTTTTTTAAAAGTGCAAAATATTCTACTTGTTTTTTGAAAAACGCACAAGGTTCTATTTAAAAGGGTTTCATGAACATGTTATTTTGGTATCCCTCCCAGTCGTACCCTCATAACTCGTACCCTTCCCAGTCGTACCCAAACGAGTCGTACCCTGACTACTCGTACCCTGGTCCCAGTCGTACCCTAACCATTCGTACCCTAATCCCAGTCGTACCCTAACCATTCGTACCCCGGAAAGAAACCAAGAAACAAAATAATGTTTTTCATGTTCATCTTTTTTTAATTTTATTATGCATTATTATTGTGAATATATATATAGGAAATGAAATAATTTAGCATTGTTGAGTGAGAATGTTGTGGACGTCGTCAGACGATGCTCGTTTTTGCCGCTTGTTGCAAAGCCTCCCTGATTTTCGCACAATTTGATTCTTTTGGAACGTGAACGGGTAGCCGCCAAACCACTTTAGCTCTTTATTTCTTTCTGTTTTGCCAATTTCCTTGCCTGATTCACCTTCATGTTCTTCAATTTCTTCAATTTCTTCAATTTCTTCAATTTCTTCAATTTCATCTTCCTCGTTGTCACTACTGCCAAACAGGTGTTCCAAGTCAAGATTTTCTGACTGAATTTCCTGACACTCTTGACTAGCCATAGTAGACCACGAAAAATAATACACCACTCACTACCTCAGCCAAGCACCTAGTCAGAGCAATTCTCTATTCACATTCTTCACAATCCTCCTTCCTTATCAAACTCCTTCCTTCAAACTCCTTCCTTATCAAACTCCTTCCTTCAAACTCCTTCCTTATCAAGATTCCTTATCTCTGTGCCTTTCTCAGTTTTCTTGTTTAAGCATAGGCAAGGTATCTTTTAACTTCCCTTAAAATTGCATCACTAGTGTACATACCTACAATTTACTTTTTGGTGCCAACAACCGGCACCAACATTTATCCTGCACCACTGACAACAACCGGCACATTTTTGTTGCACAATATTTTGTATATTTTGTAACGAGTTACTATATTAGTATATTATCCTATACATGAGTTTTCTTTCGGTTTTTGGTTTTTAGGGTACGAATGGTTAGGGTACGACTGGGATTAAGGGACGAATGGGAAGGGTACGACTGCGACCAGGGTACGAGTGGTCCGGGTACGACTGGGAAGGGTACGACTGGGAAGGGTACGAGTTATGAGGGTACGACTGGGAGGACAATCGTTATTTTAATGTTTACTGTAGATGGTGCATTTTGTTTGAAACTAAAAATGGATATGGGTCATTTTGATTCTTCACAGACGATATCTCCATTTTTTTGTGCTGTAAAACAAGAAATCAACTAAATGCTCATATAATGTTGCTTGTGCTTGTACTTAATATGGAGTGGAATGGAATGAATACATTGTTGATAACACGAGCATATAAGGTTCAATTATGGTTTATTAACGAGAACGAGAGCGACTCCCTGTCTCCCTGTGCACACGAATAACACAAATTACACAAAAAATGGGGAAACGATAATTAAATTATGTAATAGGTACTTACTAGAGTAGAAGTATAGAAAAATAAACGTGAAGTTATTTAAATTAGAAACCATATAGAACCATATACATGAAAAGCGAATGGTTCCGAATGTGTAATTATTACAACTATTTTACAATATTGCGATCGATACGATACGAATTCAAAATTTCCATTTTTTATACATATAAATTATATCATTGAAAAAGATGATTGAACTCTTATGTCTTGCGTGTCATCCATATAATACTTATGATGCTCTTTTATAGTCACACAGTTCTACGAGAAGCTTTCTTGTTGAATTACATAAAAACCACACAAAACAGAACCGACAAGTTGTGTAGGCAATTATTCATACAACGTTTTTACTGCAAGAGTCACAAGGTAGAATGGTAGAATAGTAGAATCATGACGTATTATTATGATACTTATTTGGTAAATACAATTTAAGAGCGGGTGTAGATTTTCAATAATTAAAATCCTTAAAAATAGTTATTACTATATTTGAAGCTTTACTTAAATACATTGTTTAAAACAATTATAATAACAATATATATATAATATGCTACGATCATATACAGTGTATTTATACGCACCTTAATTACCTATATTATATGTTTATGAATTCCATTCCAGGACGAGGGGTTCAAACCTATTCGGATAGTTCACGTGGACCTTTTTTTAAATAGTTCATCAAAATTTTTAACACACACTGACTTGTTCTCACTTCTCACTCCGTTATATCTCTCCAAATATGGTTTTCCCATCCCATTCTATTGTACAGAATATTATTTTGAGGGAATAATAATGCACTGCGGATTGTTTGACTCTCATTTTGAGGGGGGTTCACAGTTCAAGTTCAACTAACAGCGAGCCGATCATATTTTTAAAATTGAAAGCTTTCATTTTCACTATGGTAGTTGAAGAACAAAAATAAGGTATACGTTAATATTGTTCAAAAATCAAAATTCATAATTAACTATAACAGTAAGTTTACAAATAAAGCTGTAGGTAAAATGCTAATAGACAGATTTTGATTTTCCAAGCAAAATTGTGTAAAACTGTGTGCCAAGTGCAAATATAGAATATTTCAAATGTGTTTACATAGTACAATTCTACATTTTCAAAACAGTGGTGGATTTACAAAATTCCCAAAACAAGCCTAAAAAAGTAAAAATGCATTTATAATTTTTTTTAGATCTAAACAAAATTCCACTTGCAGTAATGACTTAATGTATAAGTATTACATTTCGCATTTAAAAGTTAATTTTTTATTTATTTTCTTAATGACAATAAATAAAAAATTAAATGTTAATTATATGTGAATTTTAAACTTTATCAATAATTCATTATACTTTTATATTGGAATAAATTCAATCAATATACATAAGTATTTTAAAGACTATCATACTTAACAAGGCAAGATTCCCAATTTATTCTTCTCTTAGTGTTTCTTTTCCAATTTATAGGCAGAGGCTTCCCAATTTATTTTTTGCTTAGTGTTTCTTTTCCAATTTGTAGGCAGAGGCTTCCCAAATTTCATTCTTATTCAAAATAACGTTCGAATGTCTTTTTTGATTTTATTATTAAACGACGATATTTAAACCTGGGAAAACATGTCTGTTGCTGCAGATGAATTAAACAAGTCAAAGAAAACCCTTAAAAAACACGGCACTGAATTTATTAATAAATTGAGCGTGATATTAAAAAAATAATATTGTATTTTCCCAAAATTTCAAATTCCAAATCCAACACGCAGACGCAGATTGCGGGAAATTAGGACAGGGACTATAATATTATTTAGATTATTATTAAATGTAGTTCTTCTAATGCATTTTGATGCTGATTATCCGCTTCTTTTGGTTTGTTAGCTTTTCATTCAGCCCAACGCCACTACTTTACGCGGACTCTTCTCAAAAATTTGAAAATTTTGTTTTTTCTACACTTCCCATTTTAAAAATCTAATGCCCACTCATTCTCTCCAACGAATGCATCCACAACTTCTTTCATGGCGTAGTTAGGAATCAATTGGTCTGCCGTCAAGTTGACTCGTGTAATTGGATCAAAATGACCGACTCTCATGAGATGTTCTTCAATGTCTTTTCTCTCGTAGGTAATTCCACTTGGAGTGACTACGGGATCTCGAAGAATTTCAAATGAGATTTTTCCACACAAGTAGTCCGGGATCTCGCGCTTCTGTGTGGGCAAGGAAAATATGTAAATGTAATGTATAATACAAAAAATAGCTTAATGAGTGGCATGTACGAACATATAGTATATAGTTTAAATCTTTTAATGCTTTTAATTTTCCCTTTTTACTTACCCGACGTCTCTCATCCAAGGAAGCAAACATTGAATTCAAATCAGCCATGCAATTGTCTGCAAATTGTTCCACTGATTTATATTTTTCTTGAACGTCCGCGTCCACAGGATCAGTCCCTTGTGACAAGTTGCATTTTTCTCTGATATCATCCATCTAAATAATATAAAAACAAAAACAATAACATAAAAAACATTGGACAAGGAAAACACATTTCCGAGTGTTAGCTTCTACAAGTACCTTCCGATCACGATCTTCACGAATCAATTTAGACAAATATCCCTGAAGTTCTAATTCTTCAGAAAGGCGCTTCTCTTCTTGTATTGAGAAACGGCGCTTTCGCCAATTCCGAAGCATCTGTGTCATTTCATCCCCATAATTCAGTCTACAGCAAAACAAAAGTAGAATTTAGAGCGCAAATAAAAACAATTTTGTACACGAATACATAAACTAACGCTGCTTCAAAACCCAAGTTAAATTGGAGCTAAAAAACGATAGAATTTAATTATTAATGGATGTAATTACCTTTGCTCTTTAGCTAAGTCAATGGCTCGCTGAAGGTGTTTCACTCCGTCGTCCAAATTATCCGTCTCACACATTGCTTGACCCATGAAAAAATGACCTTTGACACAAGCTGGATCTAACTCTAAAGCAGCTCGACAGTCCGCAACAACATCCGCGAATCTATTCAATCTATACATTAAATGTCAGAAACAGTTGCATTAAATACTTATCAAAATTTAGATGGTACTCAATCAAGACTGGTATTCTTATACAATTACAATTTAATGAATAAAATTATATATAGTTGCATTCACAACAGGGTTTAGAGATTGTCTTTGTATTTTTGTTGTACCTAAGGCCCGTCAAAGCCCGATTTGTGTAGTATTGAGGATTCGATGGATTTCTCATGATAGCATTTGTATAGCACTGCCAGGCTTCATCATATTTTCTGTTTGCAAAGAATCGATTTCCTTTTTCCTTCATTTCTTGATCATTGAGGAGGCCTCCATACGATCGCTTTTTTCCCTGACTCATACCTATAACTGTAATAAAACAATGAAAACCAAAATTATCTTTCCGATTTATTCACTATTAATCAAAATTGCCACGTTTTTGTGATGCTTTTAGCTTTAACACTTTCGTAGGAAATACAAGGAACTTGACTCGTTAATAAAATCAAACTCAAACTCAATTGGTTTTAACGTTTAAATATCATGAAAAATATCTAAAACCGCAAAAATACATAAGTACTGACTGATAGTATAGTAGCTATTTATGTTGAATTAAGACTAATGCCACAAAACAAAACCAATACCAACCGCTTTATTCCAAACTATCTCTAAAATGCATATCTATTATAGTTTTATTTGCTTTTTCCTAAGTATTAATGATAAAGAAAAGGTCAGTCAATGATACAAAAATACAATACTACTTAGTTACTTGTTAATTTTTTGAATTTTATATGATAACCTTGGGATAATGGAGAGGTTTCCTAAGTTAATAAAATAACACACTGCCTACATACGAAGAGTTTTTTGGCAAAACGGGATAAGTCCATCAAAGCAAATTTTACAGGAACAACGAAAAACGAATAAATGGTGACAGTTTGAGTTTTTGTAACTCAATTTTTTTCTGCAGGTACTGCACCTGACGAAGTGTAATTACAAGTAGTTTCATAATTCTAAACAGACCCTGGAAGTTTTTAGAATATTTTCAAAAATTTAAATTTGTGGACTTATCCCGTTTTGCCAAAAAACCAATAACTTAACATGGGGTAAAAAGTCCGTGACATGAAATTTTAATGAAACCAAACTTTTTCTTAACTTTTTATCTTTCTTTGCATAAAAACATTAACGCACGGCAATTGTCTTCTACAAACTACGAAAACACTCAAAAACCAAATTTAAATCAAAAATCCATATTTTAGGTCGACTTATCCCATTTTGCCAAAAATAATTTAATGGACTTATCCCGTTTTGCCAAAAAACGAATTTTAGGCTATTTTTAAAAATTGCTTTGGTTGAACTTTGACCTTTACCATTCAACGCAGTAATGTATCTAGTTGAATAGAACAAATAACGCAAATAATCTCATTTTTGAAAAAAATGGACTTATCCCGTTTTGCCAAAAAACTCTTCATACGTTTAAGCACAAGACAACAAACAAGAGCTGAATTTAAATGCGTTGCAGTTGTAACTAAACCTGATCTCTGTCCAGCCCAGAATATGAATTTGTTTGAGACTGAGGCTATTTAATACTCTCAAGCGACATAGCTTATTGCATTTATACCCACGAAATGTACACGCTTATAGTAAATGACTAAAATGACAAAAAAATAAAGCGTGTGCGTTGCGTATCACCAAAATCTGGCAGACTACAATAATTATTTATAAACAATTAAGTATCAGTACGGTCATATGCTGACTTGAGTCATTAGTTCATTCAGCTTACTTTTTTTAAAGTTTCGCTTTTCCAAAAAATTCAAGTACTGGTAGTTGACACAAGACGTTTTTTTTTAAATTGCAGTCTTCCGTATCTCCGCCCTATGCTTCTTTGCTCATCGGCTGTCGCTGTCACTCATCACTGCATATTAAATACACAAAAAACAACCACTTTCAACTTCAACTTTTAAAATTATCAATGGACGAGATTTTTGTAACTTTTTATGGTTTGGGTCTGGGGCACTGGCAACTGGATATCTGTCAAACCAACTCCAACAGAGAATATATCATTTGTCATTGAACATTGAACCAGTCACTAAATGTTAAAACTCAAAAGTCACAAGTAGAATATGTTATTGTTGCTATAATATGGTCGCTTAAAATCTGAGTTGCGTGTCAAATAAAAATTGATCATTCAGACAGAATTTATTAATCCATCAGCTGTAGCATGATGTTACTTTTTATTCCACATTTGAAGACGCCGCTATCAAATCGTAATTTAATCATACACGAACGACGAACGATTCTCTTTTGAATTCTATAGCTTCACTACAAAAAAAAACCAAAATACAAGATTTCACTTATAACTTCAATTTAGTAAATAAATCCCATTTAACGCAATAATATATTATAGCCACAAAATGTTGAATGTACATTCAGTCAACAGTCATGTCATATGTACCACTGTTAATAATATTTGATATTTATTTTTACCGTAAGTCATAAGTATATATAGCAAATCTGCTCCTAATGAAGTCCGTAACCGCAAGTATTTGGCACCACCACAGAATCACAAATTTACATACAGACACAAAAGACAAAAAATAAGAATAAATTGTATCTCTTCTCCGCCTCCGTCAATGTTGTTGTTAATACAGCACTTGTGCAGTCCACAGAGTTAAATACAACAACAAGCAAATAGTAAAAAGTAATAATAATGTTCTACTTATCACTAATTGTTACTTATCTCTAAGATATATTATACGCAATAAACTGTATAATATATGAACCGTGAATAAAGACTGATGATGGTAATTTTAAATAAACCACAGACGAGAGACGTAGAATTTTAGCAAGTGTTAAGGAAATATTAGCCCTCAAAAGTGAAGTCCTTAGCTTCAGCTCGCAGTAAAGCCAGTCACAGATTTTCACAGATCAGTATAGACTTCGTATAGACACACTCCACTGGCTACACAACTTTTAGATTTAAAGATGAACTGAAGAACAGATACAAATTACAAATTACTGAACATACTAAAATGCATATAACGTATAACGTCACATCTGAAAATGACGTGAGATCAAGAATCAAGAAGGAGGACTTAATTTTTTCGACGTTATTTTTTCACTTTTCAGATCAGACACTATAACTATACCCTCACGACTGAATAGGCTATGCCTCCCGTTAATACGGGATCGTCCGTAAATGATGTTATTGTCCATGTTAGTGGGACTAGTCGGGTATTGATGACACATCATGTTAAAGATAGCCGTTTACGTAATGTTAAAGTGATGATGTGGGTGTGTGTGGGATGTGGGACCTAAAAGAATGATAATTTTGCTCACATCATTTATGGACCATTTCTAGTTTATAGAACAGCCTGAACTGAGGGGGCTCTCAAAAATAACGTTGGGCATTTTTTGGGGGGGAGGGGTCCAGCCGCCCTATCCTTTACATGTGCGTACATACCAAAAATAATTACGTACAGGGGGAGGGGGTAGGGCTAAAACAGATTTTTGCATAACGTTATTTTTGAGAGCTCCCGGACAGCAAGATTTTATAGCACATGACTACACCACATTAGGAATTGTCCATAAATGATGTCGCCCAAATTATCACGGTTTTAGGACCTCCCCCCAGAATACTTTATTTGCCAATGGCAAGAATTAGGAATGCCAAGTAAGATGTTGTTTTATTTACATTTTTTGTATTTTGGAGCTGGAATACTTACACTTTTTAAGGATATAAAGCCCTGATAAAGTTCAAGGTTCAAGGCGTGCTCAATATTTGTCGTTGCGTTTTGTTTTGCGTTGCGGTATACTGTCGGCAAGTCTTTTCAACATTTTTAACTCTCCTCAAAACTACAAAATAATAAATCAAAAATATAAAGTTATAATAATATTAATAATTATCATGCTTGAACTTTCACAATACATACTTATAGGAAAGTTAATAATGCTAAAATGTTTCATTAAATATATGATTACGGTTACTTATAACATTTTACTAACTAGTAAATAAAACTGCTGATAGGAACATGGAAGACCGACTGCTACCATCTTCGATGACTGATGGAAGTAAAGCCAAAGCGTGGCAACAAAATCCATTCAAATGAGGTGCACGAGTGCCGGGCCGGCCGCCGGAGTGCGAGTTTTTGCTAAAAATTTAATCAAAGCTTGTCGCATGATCGCATGCATGTGCTCTGACTGCTCTGTGACTCGCACTGGTTTTTGTGAGTATTGGGAGTATTGCAAATTGCAAAGGCATATTATAAATGATTTAATTTTAATCCGAAGTCGAATCAGATTCACAAAAGTTATTAGATTTTAATTTTTGAATTTATGATTTTCGAATTCAATTAATTAGGTATTTAACTGTAAATCTGTCGCTTGTAACATAATCAATTAAAAGGTGTAAGAAGTCTAGGAAGTGCCATAATTGTTATAGTAGTTCCCTAATAACCCTTAAGTTCAACCACCATAAGTACAAAGTAAATTGTGTAAGTACTGAAATCCGTCTTGGCTACTGCTTTTATTGGTTATTCAAGTCTTGGTAAGTATTTAAAAATATCTTAATTAAATTTAAACTGGAACTATATACTATATAGTGGTTTCACTTTATACGCCGTCTTCGCTGTTTTCCTATTCAGTTCCAGCTGCCCTTTCTAATCCTTCCTTCCCTTAAGTATGCCAACTAATTATTACAAAACTTATTCTCGTTTTTTTAGTTGCAATTTAGAATGTCGGGTGAGGGTGAAGCTACCGAAATGGAAACGGATGGGCCCGTTGTTGGGAATATTGAGATGGACGTTTTTCGACTTTCCGCGAGATTTGTTTCCGAAAATGCAGAGAATGGAGAATCTGAATTACCTCCCGTGGATGTCCCTTTTAATATCAATGTTGAGCAACTGGCCCTCATTTTGAATGCCCTTCTCCCAGAGGTTCCTTTTAGTTATTAATATAAATTATGTTCTATAAGTCATAAGTATATTGTGACTAATTTATTGCGGCACCTGGGCATGTTTTTTTTTTATTTATTTTTTTTTGTTACGTTTTGTCTGCAATTATGTTTGAATTTTGCACACTGTTTTGTTTTTGTGTAGGAGGAAGCAGCGGTCAAAGCTACTTATGCTTTCTATGTGAATGGAAAAGAATTGAAGAAGAATTTAATGGATGCTTTCCCAGACGGAAAACTAACGACAACTGAAATGGTAATAGATATTCAGTATCATCCCCAAGCACAATTTCGAGTTCGAGGAATCACGCGCTGTGGAGGGTAACACTTGTTTTCTTTTTTTTTCTTTTATGATTTTATTATTTCGTTTCGAAAAGTTCATGGTCTGCTCTCTTGTTTTTGTTTAGTTCGCTTCAGGGGCATACGGAAGCCATTCTGGCCACTGCATTTAGTGCGGATGGAAGAGGTCTCGCAAGTGGTTCTGGAGATGCTACAGTTCGACTTTGGGATGTCGACACTAAAACTCCTGTAGCAAAACTTGAAGGTGACTAGAGAGAAAAGTTTTAAATGAATTAAAAATGGCTTGTATTAAAGAATTTTGACTAACTATTATTCTTGAAAAAGGTTCTAACCTCTCATCGTTTTCTATACAGGTCATAAAAAGTGGGTGCTGGTGGTGGAGTGGTCTCCGCTGGGAAGAGTCCTTGCATCGGGCGACTCCGAAGGTGTCATTAATATATGGGAAGGAGAGTCGGGGAAATTATCTCGAACCCTTAAAGGGCACAAGGATGCTATTCGTGGTCTGTCCTGGCAACCCCTTCATCTCCAGAGGTAATTTGAACTGTCTCACTCAGTTAAACATTTACATTTTTAAATGCACAATTACTTTTTTAAATAATCTTTAAAAAAATTTTATTTTAAAGTGTTTAAGTTTTTTTTTATTTAGTGTGTTTAATTCTTTTCGTGTAGTGAAACAGATGTTCGGAACCTCCTTGTTAGTGCCTCACAAGATCAAACTTTGAGAATATGGAACACAGCGTTTGGCAGTACGATATTTTGCCTTAGTGGTCACACTGGATCCTTAACATCTGTTCGCTGGGGTGGGGATAATTTAATTTACTCTGCATCATATGATAGGACTATCAAAATTTGGAATAGCGAGAATGTACGTGACATATTACAATTTATTTTTATATTAATAAGGATTAAATTAATTTTTTTTTCCGAATTGTTTTATGTGGATTCGAACTAAGAAATATATTTATTTTTAGTATCTACTTAATTTAATTATTAATTGAATATATACGTATAGGGTACCTTAGAAAAAAGCCTGGGCGGACATGCACACCGAGTAAATACTTTGGCTTTAAGAACAGACTATGCAGTTCGAACGGGATGTTATGCTGTGGAAGAACCTCCAGAGTCCAGATTAAATCTTCAGACATGTAGTACGTTTATTTGTTAAGAATTGTTTTCATGTTTTCTTTTTGTGTTCAAAAGTTTTTAAATGGAAATCGTCTGTGAAGAACCAAAATGACCCATATCCATTTGTAGCTAAAAACAATATCCACTATCTACAAAAATATTGAAACATGTCTTGAAACCGTTTAAATAGAATATTTTGCACTTTTCAAAAAAATGGAATCAAAACAGTTTGCACCTTTTCTAAAATATGGAATTAGAACATTTTACACTTTTCAAAAACATGTAAATAGAAAATTTTAGACTTGTCAAAAACATGTAAATAGAACATTTTACACTTTTCAAAAACGCCTAATTAACATTTTACGCATGGTTTTCATTTTGTTTTTATGACATAGCTCATTTTGATTCTAGCATAAATTGGATACGAGTCATTTGGGTTCTTCACAGACGAAGTGTTATGTAACGTCATAAGAATTTAATATATCATGCTTCCACGTTAGATTTACAAGAAGCTATTGCTAAGGCGAAGCAGCGGTATGACATAGCTGTTGCCAAAAGTAAGGACCGTTTAGTTTCAGGATCGGATGATACGTGTTTAATTTTATGGAATCCCATGGCGAAGAAGCCTTTAATAGGTTCGATGACTTCATAATTATAAATTATTGTATATAATAGTGGTAGAGATGGGTACAGTATTTGGTGTGGCGTTACTATTAATACTGTGCAGCTTTTGCCTACTTTTAACTAAAACGGTTTGGGGAAATTCTTTATCTTTACAACTACTGTAGCGAAAATGACGGGACACAATGCTGTAATTAATGAAGTGAGATATTCCCCTGATGGAAGATTAATCGCATCAGTAGCTTATGATCGGGCTGTTAAAATATGGAATGGAGAGACTGGAGTGTAATTAATTCTATAAAATATCTATATACACTATTAATTTAGAATTTGTCATGGAATTACTTGAATTACTCGTGCTCGTATTTTATAGCTAATAAACTGTATTACATTGAATTGATTGATTAATTTGACCAAAATTAGGTTCATGATCACATTCCGTGGCCATGTTCAGAGAGTATACCAAGTTGCGTGGTCAGCTGATTCAAGATTGTTAGTTAGTAGCAGCAAAGATTCAACTTTAAAATGTATGGGTTTGTTCATAGTTTCACTAACATTGTCAAGTGCATAGGTAAAATAAAAAATAACTCTTTTAATTATTCTCTTGAAAAATAGTATGGAGCATGGACACGAAAAAATTAATCTATGACCTCCCAGGTCATGCGGACGAAGTTTTTGCTGTGGACTGGTCTCCAGATAGCAAATTTGTAGTCTCCGGTGGCAAGGACAAAGTGTTGAAATTGTAAGTTAAATTCTAGTTTAAGCTTATAACAAAAAGTAAAGAGGCAATATAGTGTGTCGTGCAGGAAAATTATGAGAATAATTTACACCGTGGTTAAATCTGTTTTATTTTTAAAATTACCTATTCAGGTGGTGTCAGTAAAATACAATGGAGTGGTTTCATCTCGCTATACGCTGACTGATCTCAATTTCATACATGTAACTGACGAAGCAAAATCTGTTGCTGCTATAAGAAATTACAACGGTTCAAAAAAAACGTTTTATGTTATTAATATCCAGCATGAATAAAGTTCATTTTTAATCTGCGTTTCTGTAAAGAAAAATAATTTACCATTTTATTTTGAAGCCCAGTATTCATTCAAGCATAGTACCGATAGCTACATATATGGGTAGGTATAAGTATTAGTTATATTTGATTAATTTTTTATCGCAAATATTTACAGAGCCCAATAGCGTTTTGGTAATTAAAGACACCAGTGACTTCCCTTCCCGGGAAATCAGTGCAATGTATATTCCGTTTCCATGTTTTTGAAAAGTGCAAAATATTTTATTTATGTATTTTTAAGCTAGTGCTTATTAGCAAGTTTTATTAGTTTTATTATGCGGTCCTATGTTGGAAAAGTAGACGCTAATTTATTTTGCTTGTGTTACAAAATATAATTTGAGGTCCGTGATTTAACTCATTCATCACAGTAAGTGATCTTAATCTTAATAGTATCTTTTGTTATAACCAACGATTTTGTTAATCAAAAATCGGAATAATTGATTCACTGAGCTTAAGTAACTTTGTGATGTTATTATTTATGCGTTTATGTTGCACACATGCTACCGAAGACCTAACGTACCACCGTACTACCGTATCTAATTCTAATACCGAGAAGCAGGTGCGCATTTACTTATTTGCAATTTGTAAAAAAGCATGACTAAATGGTAATGGTAAATTGGATATCGTCTGTGAAGAACCAAAATGTCACATCAATTTGTAGCTAAAAACAATATACACTATCTACCAAAATATTGAAACATGCCTTCAAAGCATTTACATATAATATTTTGCACTTTTAAAAAATATGTAAATAAAACATTTTACACTTTTCAAAAACTCTTAATTATAATTTTACGCATTTTCTCATTTTTTTAATGATATATTGCTCATTTTGACTCTAGCATAAATTGGATATAGGTCATTTTGGTTCTTGACAGACGACATTCGTAAGTGAAGACTCAAAATATACCCATATTCATTTTTAGCTAAAAATAAAATGCACTTTCTACAAACAAAAATAAAACGTCTTGATCGTAAAAACATCAAAAAAATATTTTCGACTTTTCAAAAATATGCAAATAAAATAATTTTGCGCTTTTCAAAAACAAGCAAAACTAAAATATTTTGCACATTTAAGAAACTGGTGATTAATATTTTACGCATTACTTTCTATCTCATGTAGTTAAACTATTGAATTTTTAAACATACATATGCGTGGCTCGCTATATAGCTTAAATTCAATTTAATTGGCTATGGGTCATTTTGATTCTTCACTCTTCACTCGCGATATGTACCTACCTACCTACTTAAGTAACATGGGCATTATGATTGAGGGTTTCATGCATTCATAACTGACTTTACTATCGATCACTTTTTACAGCGGTTTACTTACAGACTTGTAAGCAGATTATAAGAAGGTAACACCGTGTACACACGTATATTACGTGATTTTTTAAAAGTAAAGATACAGTTTTAGTTGGTATGGAGCGGGCGGTACTTATATTTGTATACTGACTTTAAATTCCGCTTATACCTATATGAATATAACTGTCACGCGATTAAAATTAAAGTAAAGCAAAAAGCTCCTTTCAAATTAGCTAGTGCCTATTTTAATATATCGTCTGTGAAGGGCCAAAATTACCCATATCCAATTTAAACTAGAATCAAAATGATCTAACATGTAAGTCATAAAAACAAATTGAGAAACATACGTAAAATATTAATTCGGAGTGTTTGAAAAGTGCAAAATGTTCTACTTACATGTTTTTTGAAAAGTGTAAAATGTTCTACTTACATGTTTTTGAAAAGTGTAAAATGTTCTGTTTATATATGCATTTTTGAAAAGTGTAAAATGTTCTGTTTATATATGCATTTTTGAAAAGTGTAAAATGTTCTGTTTACATATGCATTTTTGAAAAGTGCAAAATGTTTTATTTACATTTTTTTTAAGTGCAAAATATTCTATTTAAAATGCTTTTAAGGCGTGTTTCAATATTTTTGTAGATAGTGGATATTGTTTTTAGCTACAAACGGAAATGGGTAATTTTGGTTCTTCACAGACGATATATATATAAATGAATTTAGACTTGAGTCTAAATGTAAATATTACATTGGTGATCATGATTAATGATAATGAATGATAATTGTAAGGACAACAACTTAAACAAGTACTTTTAATACTTATATAAGGGGAAACAAAAGATGAGAAACGTTAAAAGTGAGGGGGGAGTTGGGACGACACGTCCTCCTCAGTATTGAAAAAAATTTGCCCTGTGCATCCTACGGGCTACCTTCCTATTACATTGTATCTCCGTCCATCCACTTAGAAATGTTCCGTAAATGATGTCACGGATATTATCCCAGTTTAGGACCCACCCACCCCCATGCCATCCCTTTAGGAATTAGCATTACTTAAATGGCTATCTTTAACATAACATAATATCAATATCCGAATCCGACTAGATCCACCCACCCGAGCAATGACATCATTTATGGACGATTCCATTCCAATTAATTAGCATCTCCTATTTTTTCCTATACCTTAATTTGAATTTTACCTGCGAGCACTGAGCAGAGTTGTGTTCTGTTCTGGCAGTGCAGCGCAGTCTGAAAGCAAGTGCCGAGTGTACGCTTAAACTTAAAAGCGTACTCTTTATACTTTTTAGCATGTTTATTTAATTATTATATTTAAATATTATCTTCTTTCGCTTTTTACCATTTAATTATCGTTTCAGTGCTTATAGATAGTCATATTATCTAAATTACGACAGTTCTGTTCTTTTCTACAAAGCTTGTTCATACAAGTGTCAAGTGCATATTTTGTGATAACATTGAATCGAGTAAACCCCCTTCTTGCCTTTATTGAAAGTAAGTATCACTTATCGCTTCGTTATCACATCCAACATCACTTAAACGATTCAATGTACATTTTGTTTTTACTTATTTATAACTTTAAAACTTAAATTTACCTACAAGTACTTAAGTACAATCACAGCCACAACGCAGTGACTAGACGGAGTGGAGTTTTGAAACTCCCCCTGCCACTGGTACATATAGCGAATGTTGTATTGTGGTTTCGTGGTTTGGTTAAATGTAATTAATTAGCAACAATAATATCCTTATTTGTCACAACATATCCCGTTATCAAACTATATGTACTAGCAGTACTTTAAGATCCGTCATGAAATATTTATTGCACCCTATCAAATTAATTGTGTTTTGACAAAGTATAATGCATGGAATTCTGGATTTAATTTTCTAGTGCGGTTGTTAACAGTTAAGCTCATTACTCATTGCCGTTTCGTTAAGTAGGCTACGGACTGATTCAAGTTTCAAGCGTACGTACGTAAATAATTGATAATTACTATCTATTCTATATGGTATATAGAAGTACTTACTTACTGTTAATTAACTGTCAGCTGTCTGTTGCCTGTCAAAAAGAGGGAGTTCAATGCAAACGCTACACCGAAACCGAACCAAACACATGCACACAATACAAACATGGTTTCGGATTTTCGGATTCGGACAAGTTACCATACAAGGGCGCATACAAATTAGAACTACTGAACTACCTCCTTTTAAGTATATGACAAAAGATCATTTATTTTAAAATAAAATTGAAACCCTGCCAGTTAAGAAAAAAAAAGCCTTTGTTGATAATGAAATTTTTGAACATTTTTCACCTTTTTGAAAACATGGAATTAGAACATTTTGCACCTTTTCAAAAACATGGAATTTCAAATTTTTGCACCTTTTCAAAAACACGGAATTAGAACATTTTGCACCTTTTCAAAAATTTGTAAATAGGACATTTTACGTTTTTAAAAAACTCCTCATTAACATTTTACGCATGTTTCTTATTTTGTTTTTATGGCATATCTCATTTTGACTGTAGCTTAAATTGGATATGGGTCATTTTGGTTCTTCGCAGACGATATGCAATTAAACGCGGCATAAAAGTTGAAAATGTAAAGCACCTTTAAACTTTAATACGTTATTAAAGCATTAATCGACATCCTAAGGCCTAAGGTGCCTTCTTGAATATTTTTTTTCAAAACGGTAATTATTAGTGGGCAGTACTTAACTTTTTTTACAGCAATAAATGGGCCTGTTGCTTTTACCTAGGAGTGCATGGTTCACCCACAGGGCAAAGTGAGGCAGTCGCAAGTTAAGTATAGGTATTACGATCACCGGTCGAGATTTTGCTAAACAGCTACTTACTTACGTGGAAATGCGAATAAATTGACAATATGTTTTTTTTAAATTTAATTTCAGGTACACAAAAATATTGTGATCGTGTAAAATTATGAATTTTGTAAGCATCTCAGAAGACACATGAAACGATTCCGTCCAAAGCTGAAAGAAGCGGCCCTTGGGGATTGGCGTCATGCGATTTTTAAAAGGGTCGTATCTCCGACGGGCCCGGAGCCAAGAAGCAGTTGTATTAAAAATAAATCTAATGACGTCCACCAGGCAACTACGTTTCAACAAAGCGCAAGAGAAATTGATTTTACTACTTCATTATTAGAAACTACAATAAAATCCCGTCGAGAAATTCGTGAACTCTGGAGAAATGCTATTCGCCAGCAAATTCTTCTCAATCGAATGGATAAACAAAACTGCATTCTTAAAGGTTGTTACTCCAGAGCTTTATAATACATATGTAAAATAAGATATTTGTAAAATCAGCTTTAATGCTCTCGTAAATAATTATGAAAAATTATGCGTGTTTTGATTTTTTTGTTTTGCATATTAGTATTTTGCAAATGCGTTTAAAAAATAGGCTGCTAATAGTGTTAATTAATTTCACGTATGACTTTAAATATTTTAAACGCATAACTTATTCTGTCATCTGTTTAGTTTCTGAGTATGTAACTCGTCTGACGAGGAGTCTTTTTTAGTATTAAAATTTGTAACTGTTTCATAATATAATTAATTATTTTATCGTTGCATTGAACTTATAGCCATGCTGTGTACATCACTATACTGTGTGAACTGTGAACTCGATTCGTTTCTTATTGCCATATAATAATATATCGTCTGTGAAGAACCAAAATGACCCATATCCATTTTTAGCTAAAAACAATATCTACTATCTACAAAAATATTGAAAATGTCTTGAGAGCATTTAAATGGAGCATTATGCAATTTTCAAAAAGATGTGAATTGAACAGTTTACACTTTTTTAAAACATGTAAATAGAACATTTTACACTTTTCAAAAACTCTTAAGTAACATTTTACGCATGTTTCTCATTTTGTTTATATGACATAGCTCATTTTGATTGTAGCTTAAATTGGATATGGGTCATTTTGGTTCTTCACAGACGATATGCTAATTTAGTTTCTAAGCATGAAGAAACTTTGCTTGCTAAGTAGTTATGTATTTACAAGCAGTTTCTTTATGCATGTAGTCAGTATGGTGCAAATATATTATTATTACAGCTCAGCAGAATGAAGTATTAGGCAAGAGGGTGAAGCTGTCGTATACAACAATAGGCGTTTGTGATGATGAAGCAAGTGATACGTGGGACTCAATTATGAGTAAAGCCCAGCAGAAACCAGGAACTATTTGTGATGTTCAACTTCTTAACTCCGCAATTCTTCGAGGTTGGTCTTGGTATAAGTCATGAAAAAAAAATATTAGTACTTAGGTACATGTATGCATATGAAAAGTTGTTTGACAAACCAAAGTAGGTAAGTCCATTGGACCCGTGTTGCCAAAAAACTCTTCATATGTTCTACTATTTTATTTTTATTATTTGGTAAGGTTCTGCTCAATAGAATTCATATATGGAGTGTTTATTATGATTCCTACAGGAATTCCAAAGCACAAAAGAGGTCAAGTTTGGCAGTTTTTTATACAGCAGCGACGCAACTCCGAATGTAGCAACATCAAGTATTCTCTGCAACATAATGTACCTTATGATCAGCTACGACGGCAGCTTACTACTAATCAGCATTCTATTCTAATTGACTTGGGTATGAAATTGGAAAATAATTACCATTTAGTTAAAAATAATTTACTAATTATTATGCGAAATAAAGTATCTTTTCTTAATTAATACACTCACGTTTTTCCTTTGGCTATTTTTGTCCCCATGTAGAAGGATATTATTATTTTATATTATAAATTGTGATTCGTTTTCATTGTGCGGTTTTTTTCATTTTTTTTTTAAATTTGACTTAAAATACTTTTAGGACGGACGTTTCCCTCGCATCCGTTCTTCTGCGATCCTTTGGGACCTGGACAGCGAGCACTTTTTAATCTTTTAAAAGCGTATTCAATCCTGGATCCCGACGTTGGATATTGTCAGGGTCTCAATTTCGTTGCCGGTGTCCTTCTTATGCACGTAAGCATACTTTCTATTTAGAATATGGTTTTGGTTTGGTATTATTTTTATTGTTAGTATTTGGTAATGTCTTCCAGCTTGGTTTTAGTTGTTTGCACTAAAAACTGATCGTTACCTTCACACCTATCTTTTATTTATATTTTTACAATTAGTATTAAGGTGCTTTGATGACCTTGAAGCAACCAATAGTTTAAGTTCCTTTTTGTCTAGCAAGATAAATTAGATGTGCAAATATATAGAACATATCGTCTGTGAAGAATCAAAATGACCCATATCCATTTTAGGTAAAAACAATATCAACTATCTACAAAAATATTCAAATATGTCTGGAGATCAAACTAGAACATTTTGCAATTTTTAAAAAATATGTAAATACAACATTTAACACTTTTCAAACACATTGAATTAGAACATTTTGCACCTTTTCAAAAACATTGAATTTGAAATTTTTGCACCTTTTCAAAAACATTGAATTTGAAATTTTTGCACCTTTTCAAAAATATGTAAATAGGACATTTTTCATAAACTCTTGATGAACATTTTACGCATATTTCTCATTTTGTTTTTATGACATAGCTCGTTTTGATTGTAGCTTAAATTGGAAATGGGTCATTTTGGTCCTTCACAGACGATATCTGCTTTAATAAAGTAATGATATAGCCAGTTAAATTATGGATTTAAACTTATGCACAGCTGATTTTAGTTTGTGGATACTCAAAATGTTCATTTTAAGCCTTAAGGACTACTTAGGGACCTACCTACTTTGCCTAGCTTGCTGAATATTTTTTAATCATCTGATTCCGATCATCTCGAATTTCCTGTTAATTTTATTCTGATTTGGTCATTGTGTTAGTTGGAAGAAGAAGAGGCGTTTGATGTCCTTAAATATTTTATGTTTGACCTTGGAGCCAGGGAGCATTATAAATCTGATATGGATGGACTTCAGGTAATATTTTTTTGCTTCCTTATTTTTTGTGGAATAATTAAATTTGTTAATTGCTTTTACCACGCAGGATTGACTAACTTAATTTTTGTGTGGATTTGCAGGTAAAACTTTATCAATTAACCAGGATGATGCATGATCAAGATCCGGAGGTTCAACAGCTGTTGTATGGGCAAGACGTTCTGCCATCATTGTACGCTGCACCTTGGATTCTGACCATGTTCGCAGCACAGTTTTCTGTAGGTTTTTCTGTTCGAGTTTTAGGTAAGGGGCTTGTACTGAGAATGTGTGTTTTCAAATTATTAATAGTGATATACACAGACAGCATTAAACTTGTAACGAAAAGTATAATTTCGTCTGTTACACTGTTACCTGTGAGGGACCAAAATGACCCATATCCATTTTTAGCTAAAAACAATATCAACTATCTACAGAAATATTCAACTATGTCTTGGGAGCATTCAAATAGAACATTTTACACTTTTCAAAAACAAGTAGGTAAATAGAACATTTTACACTTTTCAAAAAACATTTAAATAGAACATTTTATACTTTTCAAAACCTCCTAATTAACATTTTACGCATATTTCTCATTTTGTTTTTATGACATAGCTCATTTTGATTCTAGCATAAATTGGATATGGGTCATTTTGCTCCTTCACAGACGATTTGTGACAAAATGGAGTAATGTAAAAATGGTTCTGTAGATGTTGTCCTTCTTCACGGGATCGACATGATCACAAAATTTGCCGTTGCTACAATCGTGGACCACAAAAGTGACCTTATTAAATGTACAGGGTTAGAACAAGTGATGGAGTGTTTTCGCCACCAAGTCACAAAGCTTAGATCTGATGATGTCAATCGCTATCTTCGAAAAGTAAGGTTTCTGTAGCTTCGTATAGTGCGGATTTATTTCAAAACAACGTACGCACAATACATAAAGTGTCATATTTCGATATTTCTGTATTTTTCTTAACTTTGCAGGTTTTGGAGAAAGATTCTGACGAGCAGCTACTGACATATGCTGTGGAATATTCTGTGATGCAAGATGAATCCTTTGTAGAGCTTCTTAGTGATGGGCCCTCCTCTTTGTCTTCCACCAAAGGAAATGGGCTCGCCGATACATCTAATGATGCAGCTACGACTGCTTCATGTGAAGATTGCCTTAAGTAAGAGTTTTTTTTGTAAATCTGCATTATTGTTTCTACAAATATATGCAAATATTTTTTTTAATTTTCAAATTCGGAAGATAATCCTTTTATATTGGAATGCATTTCCTTTCAGGCTACAGCAAGATATATTCACATTGCTGCAGTATATAGAAGAGTGTAAAGGGACACACAAGTTTGATGACAAAGAGCTGCTTTGTTGTCCTCCAGAAATATCCGCTTTGCTGAGCAAGTACTCCCATTACAAAACTAAAGCGGAAGGAGCCAAGTTGGAGAATAATGTTGATCAGATGAAACTAAATACATTTGAAACTTGTAATAATATTCCAGAGCAGAATTTTAGCTCGGGTTCCGAGTCCGAGGAAATCATTGGCGCCTCTCCTGGTATTTTTCACATACATTCCTTATCCGTGAAATCGAGCACGTCGGAAGACCACGCTAGTGTTGGCATTCTGCAAAACAACAACGTCACTCTAGATGAGAGCACTTACGACATTAATCTTGCTCGGAATTATTTGATATATTAGGCAAAGTACTTTTAACTATTATTGTAGCAGCGTATTACTTACTATTATCTTTGAAACGCGTGTATATGATTTATTATTTTTATTGTGCAATACTTGTCTTCCAATGCAATCGTATTATCTTATTGAATGTCAATAAATTCCTAGAATTTACATATTATGTTTTCTTGCATAAACTAATTCATGAGCATTATATTGTGTATATATACCTAGTACCTAACTCATTGAGGGCCGGATAATGTGGCCAGCGCAGGGAGTCCCAGCTGCTTGAATTTTCAAAAACATGAAAATAGAATATTTTGAACTTTTCAAAAATATGCTAAAATAGAATATTTTGAACTTTTCAAAAATATGCTAATCAAAGTTTATGCACATTTCAAAAACATCGAAATAAAACATTTTCCACTTTTCTCAAAACATGTAAATAGAACATTGAGCACTTTTCAGAGTTAAGCAAATAGAAAATTTTAAACTAGTATTTCCTATTTTAGACCGTGGGTCCGAAATTGTACACGGGCCTGAATTACTACATGGGTCTGGCAGGTCAGATTTTGAATAGTACACGGGTCTGTAATTGTACACGAGTAATTGTATACAAATCTATGATTTTGCATGGTACCAGGTTTATCCATGGGTTATTTAGTTGTTTATAACTTGAAATTGAATTTAGTACACACGGGCCTGTAATAATACACACGGACCTGTTTTAATACATGGGTCTTGGAGGTCGGAATTTGAATAGTACACCCCGTGTGCTATTATAGGAAATGCGGTATCCTAAAAATGGTGATTGCAACATTTTGGTTTACTAAAGAAAACGTTATAAAATCAAAATGGTATTAAACTACTGCTGCCTAAAAGCAATTCCTTCGTCCGGCCCTGATTACTCATTAATTGATTTTGAATTTTTTCCAATACATTCGACATCAAAAGCATGGGTATTTTCAAAGGATGTAAATAACCCACTACTTAAATAGGTATTCACTTTGCCGCACTGATATGCATTGACAAGTAATTAGTTCTAGTATTTAAAAAAAAAATCTTAATGAATTAGGATTAATAAATATTCTGGATCTGGATGAATCTTCCTACACATTCGCTGTATTCCTTCCAGACCAGACCTTTAACCAGGAAGTCAGGAAGCTGGGTGCAAGTTACTTTCTCTAACTTTTTTTAGCGAAAATAAATACTGGGGTAAAAGGTAAAACTAAAAGAAAATACTGTGTGTCGTCTCGTGAGATGAAAGGTGAGGTGTTTTTAGCGCTGAGCTCTGTAGCCGTTGTCGCAGTCAGGTGAAAGACTGTCGGGTGGTCCATGCATGATGTCATGTAAGGGTGGCGTGTACGTTTATAATTCCTTCCTTTCTTTGATTTATTAATAGGTATACTTTAAAGATAACGCTTTTAAGATTGCTTTAAAACATTGTTATTATTGGTAGCAGCAGCAGCAAAAAGACGCCGAGGGTTTGAATCTAAAGGAGAGTTTGATTGAATGACGTCATCTGCTGAAGACTCCTAACGTAAAACCAGGGATTCCTGCACAAAATCAAAATCCAGCCTGTCCGTCATCCGTGCCCGTGACTGATCGTGATCCGTTATTACCGTTACCCTTCTCTTCTGGTTCTCCTTCCTCTTCTTCTGCAAGTTGCAGTTGCAAATTGCAAATACCAGTACCAGTACCAGACAGACCAGTTGATAGTTGATCTCTTATCTTGAATTGATATACGTACTGGCTGACTGACATTCACATGACTTTATAAGACTTTTAACAGACTAGTGAGATCTGAGATCAACATCGTCAATTGTAAGGGCATCACCAGTCAGGAAGTGCGGAAGAACTGAATTTATATTTTTTTGCGAACCCTCCTTCTTCGCCTCAAAAATTCTTATAAAATAATAAAATATTATTGTGATTTCAATATTTTCAACCTAAGTTCAAATACGCCAATGCCAGTCAGTGCCAGTGCCAGTGCCAGTTACCAACACAAAAAGTTTAAGCAAAAACGCAACGTGCAATAAGTAAGTTACTACTGTGGACAGTGTGGACTTTAGGACAAGGAGAAGAGAAAGGCACGCATCACGCACGCACTTTGATGTAAGTCAGTTAATTGTAACAGTTGACAGTCAACGGATTTATTAAAATAACTTTTCGAGTTGAATTTGTTGTAAAAAGAAGGGCTCTGCCACAGACACAACATCCACACGCTTATTTTATAACGGCCAAGGCGGAAGACAGAGCGGTCGAATTGTCGGGGGGTCGGATTGTCGAATCGTCAAAGGGTTTTAGGATTAGAAGAACTTGCTTTGTAATTTGTAATAGGGTAGGGTCGTCTAATTGTGATCGCTTTTTGAAAAACTTTTGGTTTTGCTATCCGTAAAACTTAGTTGAAACAATTTCGAAAGCAACGACCTTAGAAGTTTAACAAACATACAATTTTGAGTATTTCCTCCAAATTTCATAAAATTCTGATGGTCAATCTTTCGTCTACAAGAGTTTAAAGAATTCGCTCTTGGCTGAGTTGGAAGTTTGTTAAGTCCGGTAATTGTGATACGTCTGCGTCTAATTGTGATCGACTAATTTAATGTCGAAAGTAATATTTTTTAAACTCTAAAAACGTAGTAAATGAGCTTTATTTGTTGTATTAATGTAATTGTGAATGACTGGTCATTCCAATCGTCGTTTTTATTTTGCTGTATGCCCACCAAAGTTTATTGCGTTGATAGTATCAAACTGAATGTGTTAATAACTCTAAAACTCATATAACACGCTAAATTACGTGTATGAAAAATTAGCGTTCAAAGTGTGACATTATAATACTTTTTGCAGTTAAATATCCATTATTTACAGACAAATCAGCACAGTACAGGTCAAAGTCAGTGTATTTTCCAATACTGCAGTTGCACGCTTAATAGCATTAGTATCACATTTACACGTCACACCGAAGCGACTTACGTTTTCGAAAATAATTTACCAAAAGAAAGACCAAATTATAATTCAATCTGAATTGAGCTTATCTTGTGACTATTAACTATGGTTATCTCTCGCATAGTTAGTATTATTGAGAATATTTTAGGAACAGTAATTAGAGAGGTTTGAATATAATGAAAACAAACTCTTCTCACTAATTAAATGGCAATCATAGATGTTTTGATTTTTTTCTTCAACAAGATATCCGAATTTCACGGCGAAGATTAACTATTACACACTCATTGAGTCGTTGATTAAAGTAACACAAAATTCAAGCATTGGCTGTCGTTCGTTAGGAGACGGTTTCATAGTATCACAATTACCTGATTATCACAATTAGACGACCTTACCCTACCTATTAATCACGTTTACACGGGTAACGGACAACGGAGGTTTTGGTTGAGGGCTTTGACTGCCCACAGAGTCATCCTCTTATAAGAATACTCTTTAAAATAATATTCTGGTTCTGGAAGTCAGAATTTGAGAAATTCAAATATAGATAACTTTATCCTCATTAGGGTAAGGTCGTCTAATTGTGATAATCAGGTAATTGTGATACTATGAAACCGTCTCCTAACGAACGACAGCCAATGCTCGAATTTTGTGTTACTTTAATCAACGACTCAATGAGTGTATAATAGTTGATCTTCGCCGTGAAATTCGGATATCTTGTTGAAGAAAAAAATCAAAACATCTATGGTTGCCATTTAATTAGTGAGAAGAGTTTGTTTTCATTATATTCAAACCTCTCTAATTACTGTTCCAAAAATATTCTCATTAATACTAACTATGCGAAAGATAACTATGGTTAATAGGCACAAGATAAGCTCAATTCAGATTGAATTATAATTTGGTCTTTCTTTTGGTAAATTATTTTCGAAAACGTAAGTCGCTTCGGTGTGACGTGTAAATGTGATACTAATGCTATCAAGCGTGCAACTGCAGTATTGGAAAATACACTGACTCTGACCTGAACTGTGCTGATTTGTCTGTAAATAATGGATATTTAACTGCAAAAGCAGGTTAAAAGTATTATAATGTCACACTTTCAACGCTAATTTTTCAAACACGTAATTTAGCGTGTTATATGAGTTTTAGAGTTATTAACACATTCAGTTTGATACTATCAACGCAATAAACTTTGGTGGGCATACAGCAAAATAAAAACGACGATTGGAATTACCAGTCATTCACAATTACATTAATACAACAAATAAAGCCTGTTTACCACGTTTTTAGAGTTTAAAAAATATTACTTTCGACATTAAATTAGTCGATCACAATTAGACGCAGACGTATCACAATTACCGGACTTAACAAACTTCCAACTCAACCAAGAGTGAATTCTTTAAGCTCTTGTAGATGAAAGATTACCCATCAGAATTTTATGAAATTTGGAGGAAATACTCAAAATTGTATGTTTGTTAAACTTCAAAGGTCGTTGCTTTCGAAATTGTTTCTACTAAGTTTTACGGATAGCACAACCAAAAGTTTTTCAAAAAGCGATCACAATTAGACGACCCTACCCTATTTCATATTTTCAAGCTTTTGTCTTTTTTTCTTAAAAATAAAAAGACTATACGAACAGAGCGGATCCACGACTGGGACAACTCACGCCGAAACTTGTGCTTACTTTTAACGTCTTAGCGTGAAGCAATAAATATTGGAAAACTTATAAAAAGAAAGAAAAATATTGAAGTCGAAAATTCAGCCACTCAGGTAGGCACCTTTTCAAATGTCAAAGATCAATTTAAAAAATTATGTTATTTGAATTGATTTTGTTGTGTTTTTACTTTATATATAGCGATATTTAGAGAGCAGGATAAAGAGCAATTTCTTTCTCCCCATTTAAGACAATTCAACCTTCAAAACCTTGAAGAATTTAGTTTCCCTACATAGCGTGCAATGGCGTGCATTTAATCATTACTAGGTGGATTGAGTTAATTTGCATTTTACTTCAAATATTTGGCGCTTAAAACTAATGAAAGTGCAATAGTTTAACTGTTTTGTTCTAATTTGCAACATTCAACATTACACAACACATTTTACTGGGTAATATACACATAGGATATAAAGATAAGAGAATTCGATTCAAGTCTTGCAAGACTTAAATTATTACTATTACTTACTTTCTATATACAAAATGATCAACAACCCTGTGTCGTGGTCGTGGTTGTGCGTGCGTTACTCAATTTAACAAGCGTGAAACAGTTTACATTGAGTATTTAGTAGATTTTAGTTTTAATCAAAACAGTGAAGCAGCCTACTATATACTACGGCTATTGGTATTAATTAGTGTATTAAATCAAATTAAAGGCAGTCAATGTGTTAATTGTTTTCCTCGTGATCTGGAAGAGAATTGAGTAGGGGACAGTGTGTGTGTGTGTGTGTGTGTGTGTGGTGGAAATAAGGTTAAATATTTTTCTTAAGATCATAAATAAATATAAATCATTAATTCGTCATTCTGTCTACGTAAGTAATATAGTGATAAAGAATGACGATAAATATAAATGCTTCGTTGCTAAGTATGAAAAGTAAGCGGAATATGCCCTGCTATACAAATATGTTATATGTTCTTTAAGACACTATATATAATGATTCTCTCTCCTGATCTTCTTCTGTCCTTCTCACTGACATCGTCACCACTATCATTTTATCTCAAATCACAAACTACAAATAGCTTTCAGTTTTTATCTTGTGAGCCTCAAAATATAAATACAAAACGCTATACATGTAAAACTAGGATTACCACTTAAGTGAACAAACTATAATCAATGATACTATACACAAGTCAATTCTTCGCTTAATTTTAATTTTTTATTTACTTTCAAACTACTCACACTTTCAAAATTCGTGTGTGCTTCAACTAAATTAATATTCTGTTTTCGGATAAGATATCTCTCTTTATTTTTGACATTTGGTTTTTGTCTTGGGGTTTGAAACCCATATAATGTTTAGTGGTAGTGTCAAAAACAAGTTTGATTCTTTTGAATAAATAAAACTAAATATAGGTAATTTTATTTTCAAGGTTTCCTGTGTAGCGAATAATACTTCATGCAATAATAATAGAATAATACATATTCTTAATGAAATACAAAGTACAGTGCTAGTTCAATACGGAATTTCAGTATTGTTTTAACTTTCTTTCCGTCACAATATCAGAGTTACAGTAACAGCTTGTGAGCGCAGTATTAGTCCTGTTGTTTCTTTTGATGGAAACGTGATTTAAATTTATTGGTTATTTAATCCTAGTATAAAAGTAGCACTGTTGTAGTAAAGTTGTTGCAAATATACATTAACTTCTTGGTTCTTATATTTATAATTTGTTTTGTATTCTTTGGCAGAGTGTTAGCACTTCAAAAGTTCAATCTCCAACAACCCATATGAATAGAAGCTAAATTCCAATCATCGTTTCTTCTGGGTCCGAAGCCGAATTGCAGAACGACAACATAATATTCAGAACCTTATTTGGAATTAGGAGTGACATCGACAATTACACACGAAGAACAGTGTTCCCAGTCAATCACCCTAATTTGTTCGTTAGAATTCATTGGATCTAACTATTATTTACAACAAATTGGTTTAGTTTTTATTCAATTTTCGATCAGTGCCAATTATTTGGCGGTGAAGTAAAACAGATAACAAATTAACATCGAACAGAGCTAGAGCTGCTGATTGGGAAAATCAGGATTTACTTAGTGATATTTTCTACTTGCCGTCTACAATTTTGAATCCAAGTCCGAGAAAGATGCCGTCCGAGTAAGTGTGTTGAATTTCTTTTAAAATGTTTAAATTTTATTTAAGAATGTATTGTCTTGTATACTGAGCTGTGAAGCTATTGCAATTGTGCAACAGTGACTTAATAAAGTTTTTCTCTCTAAAAGTATCTCCTTTTCCTAATATAACATGTTAGGTTCCTCATCCTTATGCAATGCATAAGAATAATAACATTAACTACGATTATTATTATTTTCGTGTTCTTATATGGTATCCTTTATTAAACGCGGATACGAGAGAAAACAATCATCTAACGTTATTTTTTATAAAAGCGGTTTTAAAAATATTTTGCTTTAGCGATAAATATAAGATATTTAAAAACAATAAGTTGGTAATTGTTACTCTTGGAAGTTCAACTCACTATTTACAATTATTCGAAAATGCAGTACCTACCATTTACGTATATTCTTACATAATATCAGTTACTTCTTAAAGTTACTTACTCTTTAAATTTTGGCATTAATTACCTACACTTTTTAGAAGTAAATTTGACTTGTTGCACTATTTTAAAAGTTCAGAATGGGTGGCTTGAAATCGTTTATAAAAAATCAAAATCTAGTATAAGGTATACGCTGATTTTAAATCGCGAGTTCGAATATTTCAAGTTTCACAAAAAGAAACGTATAGCAGAAGCTTCCTTCAGAAACATAATTGCTATCTACATAGCGTGTTTTTATCTTGCTAGCTTATCTTTTTAGCATAATATGGCATATGGTTTGTTGAGATTCTATGTATGTAATTATGATGACATTTGAGCGTAATGTAATTACTTTAAAAAAACGTATTTGCTGTTTCACACTAGGGCTTGTGCAGAAGAATTGGAAACGGTGTTAGCCATATTTCTTGATGATATTCAAGTTGTGGAGCAGGACACGTGAGTTATCAATCAGTATTTAAAAGAACTAAAGTAGTATATATGTATGTATATATATGGTGCCACTGAATAACTTTGGAGCTGAACCAACATGAAGCTGCATGTATACTGCCTTTTTTTTTACTTGTACTCTTATTTCGTTCTGTAATAACCATGTTTAATGTTTGGCGTTACAGGGACACTGTTATGGTAACAATGGTACTCTACCCGTCGACTGGGGATGACTCTGAGTCCAAGTACGTGACACTGACATTAGAACTCCTGCTCCCACCCGAGTACCCAGACGAGTCCCCCAAAATAACATTTCGAAATCCTCGTGGACTCTCCGATGAAATGCTAAATACTCTAATTGTACAAATGAAGACAAAATGTGAGGAAATCCTGGGCTGCTCCATGATTTTTGAGTTAATTGATATGGGAAAGGAATTTTTGACCACGAATAATCGTCCAGCTTCAGAATGCCCAATTTGCTTGTTGTCCTTCACGGAATTTGATGTTTTCTTCCGACCTTCTTGTTTTCATCATGTCCATTCATTCTGTCTTGGCAAATATTTATTCAGTGTTCACCAAAGTTGGAATAACGAAGATCATGTACGCAATTTATTGCTTTCTTCACCATTCCATCATCGTTGATAAGTTTACAGTACTGAGTTATTTTAATAGAATAGAAGTTTTAGTTTTCGAAGCGAATCATACCTAAGTAATTAGCACATTTTATCCTCTTCAGAATCCATTAGAGCAATTGGAAATTTTTGCATCTATTAAAAAAACGCATGCCATTATATTATAGAATCTTTAATCCTTTCATAAAACTAGGACCATGTAGGCACCTATTTAATTACCTTAAAGATTTGGCACATGTAAATGTAATTAATTGGAGTATTTTGTAGTAATTGTCAAGAATATGTAATCAATTCATTTTGTTTGTATTAATACAGCTTCCAAATGAATCGCTGATTAAGAATTGTTGCCCCGTTTGTCGAAATGAATTCATCGAAGATATTGACATTCAAAAATTCCTTTCCGCTCCGCCCCCATCTGAGGAGAATGAAGAAGCGTTGCTCAAACCATGTGTTCCGGAGGATTGGCTTGGGAAAAGAGAGACGCTGAATCGCTTATTTGCCAAGCAGAAGAGTCAGGGTGGAATCATTGACTTGACTTCCAAAGACAAAAAACTTTTAGTGATTTCCAGTCCAACGTCGGACACGAACGGAAGTCTCACCAGTAGTGGTAGTAGCAGTGTTGGTGGGAGTGTTTTGGAGGGCAATTCTAGTCTTTCCATGATGTCAGAGAGTCTTTCCTCGTCAGGGGTGGCTCCAGTGGCTGGCTCAACTGGCCCTTCATCCCACACGACTGGACATTCTCGCCCCTCCTCCCGACCTCAACATCATCACCATCAGCAACAACACCATCGGTATCAGCACCAACCCTCCCGCCACAATCAAAATCATAATCATCAGAATCACAACCATCAGCAACATCAGCATGAGACTCAGCATCCCATAGCTGGAGCTGCCACAACCACAACACATCCAGGCTCCGAAAGTAAAACTCATAGTCATACAAAGGACTCGAACAGCTGTCCACACTACAGACATCGTCGACGTAAATGACGACAACTCATTCTAAAAATCCCCCTAACCCCCCTGCTGTCAAACCTCTTAACAACCAAAAAACCAATTTGTGTCGCTCCACTTCCATGTCCACCACTAGCCCTGCTTGTAAAAATGTGAATACGAAAGACTTTATTAACCTTTTGCTTTTGTGTATCAGTAGTGTATAATATATATTCCAAAATTTAATAGTATTTCTTTATACTAATAACCTATTTCCATCTTGAATGTAAAAACTGTAAAGGCCAAATTTTGATCTTAAGATTAATTGATGATAATAAGACTCGTGATCTTGATTATTAATTCACATTCTTATTTTATTTTTCGAATTACATAAAATGTAAAATATATGTCATCAATTAATATTTGTTAAATATTATTATTTACTTTGTTCTATAAACGAGAGAAACTTTTAGGGTCTAATGAGATTCAGATACTACACACTACACACCCAGTGTTATTTCATAGTTGGCCAAGTATATTATAAGTCTTCAATTCTTCATTATATTATATAATCATATTGATATTTAAAAATTGTATTAAATTCTCAAATATGTAATTCATTACTTTGTAGCGAATAAGATACCAATGGTTAAAAGTTATATTTATGCACGTTAATAGTTAGAATCCTTCTTAGTAATTATTACAATATGATTTGTGTGGTTAAAGTAATATTCTTCAAAAAAGAAATCTACGATATGTAATACCGACCGTTTCTGCGATACGTAGAGGAGCAACTTAAAGTTAGATGCCTGCCGTCGGCGGGACGTTTCCATCCCACACTGGGACTGAGCATCGTTTGCTACCCCCTACTTGGCTTGGCTGTCACTTGCACAGTTTTGGAGTCTTATAGACGGATTTATAAGTTGACTTGTATGCATCATTTCTTCTGATTTTTGGTGGGTTTTTTAACTTAATTGGTGGGTTGTATAGATTCAACAGATTTGGACATAGGTAAAATCCTTTAAACTTAATTGTTTTCCGTTCGCCATGACCCATGACGTTTCTTTTGACACCTTCCTTCAGTTTCAGTGTTGTCGGCCCTTTGAATTATATCTATACATAATGCACGTAATTGATAGTAGTAACATTTCTGGGACCCTCCATCCACAACAGGCAGAGTACCCTTCCAATCATTCCAATTGACATATCGTCTGTGAAGAACCAAAATGACCCATATCCATTTGTAGCTAAAAACAATATCCACTATCTACACAAATATTGAAACATGGTTTGAAAGCGTTTAAATTGAATATTTTGCACTTAAAAAAAAGGAAATGGAACATTTTACAATTTTCAAAACTATGTAAATAGAACATTTTACGCTTATCAAAAAACATGTAAATAGAGCATTTTAAACTTTTCAAAAACTCTTAATTAACATTTTACGCATGTTTCTCATTTTGTTTTTATGACATAGCTCATATTGATTCCAGTTTAAATTGGATATGGGTAATTTTGGTTCTTCACAGACGATATAGCTCTAAACATAAATTAACATTATTAGGGTGAATTTTCTTTGGAGTTATTTAAACTAAATTCGCAAATTAATAGAGACGGCGGGTAGAATTGGAAATTATATTTAATTAGGCAAGATGTTAGTTTTAAAGCTCCTATGCCTTCCTGTAAAGATCACATTATAAATTCGATTTTATTTTCATAATCAATATTATATATGAACTATTAAATTAAGTTGTAATAATTGTAATCTCAATGTGAGCGTGTGTCGTCCTCGTCGGTATCGGCATAATCGGCATCCGCATCGGTAGGGTCTAGTCACTTATTGCACATTTAAATAATTATTATGTAGATTTTCAAAAAAAAACGAATATATTTGGCAATGCAAACGAATTTAATGAGAGTACGAAGTTAAAATGAAGTACTTACTTACTTGGATATACTAAACTTAATAGAAATTAATTCAACTTTACATAACTTACTGATTGTGCATTGGAAATGTTATTTTATAGTAAAAGCTATATAGGTTGTTGTGTTGTAGTTTGTACGTTAACGTTATACTTCTTCAATCGTTGTCGCCGTTATATTACCATTACCATAGAAGCTTTTGAAAACCACCGGCGTCGTAAGTCAATTTAGTAATAAAAAAAATATGCAGCAATTAATTAAATATATTATATATTAGGAAAATTACTGAATTACAACAATTCATCATTAATATAATAGTTTAAAAAAAGAAGTATATAGGGGAGGGGAAATCAAGGTATAAAGCTGGGCGTGGTAGTCCGGTCTCATTTTTTTGGGAGGGGGGTCGTTGGGGAATTTTGTGCATACCAATAAAAAAAACGGTAGTTGGTTTTGATGGAGAATTCAAAACAGAATTGATACGGAACCGAAAAAACGGGAGTTGGTTTTGATGGAGAATTACAAACAGAATTGATACGGAACCGAAAAAAAACCGGAAATATGAGGATAATGAATAGAGACTTGTTATTAGTATAAAATATATCCTAAAATTAATGTATAATATATAAGATAAATGAAAATACGCAAAAAAAATGAATAATAAAGATTTGAAGCAAGTTTTGATTTTTCTCTCGAGTTGTTTTTTGAAATGCAAATTCAAAATTAAAATAATTTTATATTAATATTATTTTTATTATATATATATTTTACATGCCCGAACCGTCAGGAAATTGAAAACATAACATTTTTGTTTTTTACTTACTTATATACATTGCTTTTCACAAACGTTATACAAACTCGACGTGTGTATCTCGTTATTCTTTTTATTTTATTTACTAACCAGGCGACGCAGAATCGAAATCAGAGTCGATATCGTTTTCGTAAAATCCCTTTTAAATTTTTTTTTATCTACACACACTTGTACGTATATCCTAACACAGTCAATAATAATAATGAATTCCATAATGCTACATTTTATACCGAATATAATAATTATATATATATCGAATCGAACGTGAACGCCTTCATCAAAAGTCTCAACAGTAACAACAATAATAATTACAATTAATTAATTATGTCGGCATATTATTTTTAATTTTTAATGGCGTGATTCATGATGATGATAAAGATGATGAAAACTTGAACGTATTTCATTATTTCTTGGCTTTTTTGTATATATCCCAAAAAAACGTGATCAAGTATTATTGCAAAATTGCAAATATTATAGGCATTAAATACGAATGTTGACATTATTATTATTATTATTTTTATAATATAGTTACTTACTAGACGATACGAAAGATACACCACACTTGAATTTCACTTCACTTTATTATTGGCTCATTGACTGGCGGGGGGGGGGGGGAGGACTTTAGCAGATATTTACAAAACAAAATCCACAAAAAAAAGACAAAAAATGCCGTAATAGTTATATGGAATTTTACTTCCAATTTTTTTAATCTTGCATAACGCACGCCCCTTATTTTTATTTTGTAATTTCATTTATTCTTTTTTTTTCTCTGCTAAACGATAATAATAAATGGGTTTAATTAATTTTATTTTTATTGAGATTAATACTCTGAATACGTTCGGCATGATTTTCCCGTTGAGGCAGAAATAAGACAAGACATTATAATGACGACTGACGATTAAAATTAGTACGATGACGGTCACACTGCACTGCATTGTCCCGAAAAACGTACGTATTGTTACACGGCTTTTCGATAAGTAATAATAATAATAATAACAGCAATAACAAAGCCACTCAAAATATTCTACCGCCAATATATTAATAATTCTATATATATAGTGTTAGTAGAGTCAGATATTTGAACCCTTACTCAATATAGGTTATACTTAATTAATTAATAATTTAAATTTTCTAGTTTACAGTTCCCATTTTATATAAGCAACATGGAATCATTCATTTTTTGTAATGATTCCAATATAGTCAGGTTATTTAATAATAATCATATCATAATTGATTTTAAAATCAAATATTTAATATGATGGTTTCTTCACCATTCACAAACGAACGACGACGAACGCGACACATGCACAGTATAATAGTTTTAATTATTTACATAGTGTTATTTTATAACTACTTATATACTAATTAATTACATTAATTGTTACAAAGAACTATATAACAAGAACACACACAAGTTCTTATCTTGAAAAATCACCAACCTTTCCCCATTTCCCGAATCCGAATCATGCTTTCTCCCTTTTTCCTTCATTTATAACTTAGCCAGAGTTGTACATTAAATAGTAATAATAGTAGTATTATTAAGTAACGACATAGCATTTTCATTAAATTTAGTATTTTTAACATTATATCATTCGTGTCAATAAAATAAATGACTAAAAAAATGTTAATAATTATTCAGCTCAAAATGAAAATAATAATGGAGATACCTTTTCAAAGCACAAAAATGTAATAAAAGACAAAAAAAATCTACATAACACAATAATGGTAATTGCATAAATAATGTTTATAATTTTAAGGGTGGTCAAATATTATATATAATAATAATTAATGTATATAAATAGATTTAGTGATGTCGTAATGCTTCTCAAAATCAAAATTCAACAAACACTACTTACTAATTACGTACTGACTGAGTTCAATGGAGAAAAGAGAAATGATTATTTGTGGTGTGTGGTGGTTGTCTCTACTATTAACGCCTAGCTGAAGATTTCTGTAATTTGTTATTATATTGGAAGGTACTTTTAAATCCACAGCAAAACGGATATAAGACACAAACAAATCAGAAATTCAAATTACTTTTATATAGTATAGAAATTAAAACGTTAAACGTTAATTATTTAATAACTAGTGACTTCTATATATTTTTTGCACTTTTTCCTTCAACAGTTACACCTACACACAGCCACGCAAGAAGACGAAGACGACTACAAATACATACATACAAACAACCCTCTTTTCAGACCAGTAGTAAAATTAATTCAAAATATTAAAAGCACAAAAGATTAAAAGCTTATTGGGAGCTACACCATTATTTCCTGCAGTTAAACAAAAAACATAATAATTATAGGTAATAAAAAAACGAAAGCTGTTTGACACGAGCACACAATGCAATGATTACTCAAAATTAATAATTATTATGAGATGAATATTTTGTTTTGATTTCGACTTTGATAATTTCATATCATATTATATATATACCAAATACCAAGACCAATATCAGGTACAGAGCTACAACTGTCCATGTAATTAATTAAATGTAGCTCACTTGACACAGACACGATGAGGAATCAACTTTATCTCTCAAGAAGATTGAAGAACCCACCGCGTAAGTATAAGGTGATGTGAGTCGAATTTTTGAAGTTGTAGACAAGGCAATGAGAAAAGGTGACGAGCTATTTAACGAACATACTATAGAGGTATTTTTAGGAGGTAAGATAGTATATATATATAATATAAATATCGTCTGTGAAGAACCAAAATGACCCATTTCCATTTGTAGCTAAAACAGTATTCATTATCTACAAAAATATTGAAATAAATGCATTTAAATAGAACATTTTACACTTTTCAAAAACGTGTAAACAGAATATTTTACACTTTTCAAAAACGTGTAATTCAAGCATTTAGCAGTTTTTCAGAAACGTGTAAATAGAACATTTTACGCTTCTCAAAAACTCTTAATTTAACAATTTGCGCATGTTTTGTTTTTAGGACATAGTTCGTTTTGATTCTAGTTTAAATTGGATATGGGTCATTTTGCCTCTTCACAGACTACATAATAGAATGATACAGCCCTGCAGACTTCCTGTTTCTTAAATATAGTATATAATAAAACGTAAAATGAGAAAAAAAATCAAGTTTTGATAATAGCTATATACATATTATATAGTAATTAATTACATACACATTTAAGCAACGCTGGTTGGTTTTGGTTGTTGTTGTGGGGTTTGGTTACTCAATAAGATCCACTACAGAGTGGACTAAGTTCCTTGTAATACTAAAAAAAAAATAATATTACTTGGATACATTTTTAGACTTTTAGACATTATTACACAACAATGACAATGACATTTTTCTTGACATCGCTTTCATTATGAAATGAAGGAACGATGTCGTCAATAGAACAACTACATTATACATACCAGTGTTTGTTTTGAGTGGGTGATGTAGCAGTAGTATAGTATATAGCAGTCTGCTCAATTTTTCTCTCTATACAAGACTATATCATTTAAATATTGTACTCTAGTAAGTTAATTACAATTATTAGATGAAATCCCTAACTTAAAATATTACAATGTTTAATTATTAATATTACCTACTTACACATGCACAAGTCCTTCCAAGATAAATACATAAAACAACACAAAACAATTCAATTGACACTAATAATATAGTAAAATGATGATGACACTCACCTAAAAATAATAACTTAAAAAAAACATTAAAATGTGTACTGAAAGATGGAACACGTTGTTTGAAATAAGCAATAATAATAATATTATATTATTATATAATGATAAAAACTAAAGTAAACAACTTTTTACTTTCTCATGCAATTTTATAGTTTACATAATATATTAAATTAAATTATGAATGGAAAATAATCCATCAAAACCAAGCCACCCATTGTGAAAGGGGACGAGGATTTCTTGGTTTGGTATTAATATCCAGAAATATAATATATATATAAGTATAGCAGAATATTTAGTGATTCTGTTTTCCTTTTTTAAAACACATTTTTCTCCTAAATATGGTTGATATACAAGATGTAATATAGTAATAATAATAATAATAGCTATTTTTCTCAAATCAAAGCTGTAAAATTGGTGATCGTGTGTCTTTTTTGTATCGAATTTATGAAAATTGTGATACGAACTACTACTACTACTTGGTTGTTTGGAGCATTTTTTGTTTGTTTGAATATAAGCATACCGCTAGGAATTTTATAACTTTCTCGCACTGTTTTTTTGTATACCTTGACAGCCACGGGAACGACTTTACGTATGTAAATATACATGTACAAAATATACATGATGAAGTCAACAAAACATTATTATTAGCTTATATGTAGATTAATAATTCACATTCACCTGAACATCTCGACGGTGTATCGGTATCTTCTGTGTATCGTATGTAAATTTTGGGCTTTTGATTTTTTTCTTCTTCTTCTTTGCTTTGCATTAATTGTATATATACAGGTAGTTAGGGTTGGTTGGTAAATGTATATGTAATTAAATATGGTTTCAATATAGAATAAATAAAGGCTTTTGAGGGGGTAGAGATCAATGGATAAGCCATGGATGGTGACGTATTGCGTTTTTCCGTCGGTCACCGTAGTCATATAGGATTTCTTCGCCGATTTCTATGTCCCGCTTCCCAACTAAGATCAGTCTTGGAATCCCTTGGACTTCAACAATTTTTGTCATGCAATTGCCGTTCCGACTATGGTTGGCCAATCTTCCAAGTCTTCCCGTCTCATCAGTAGCATCGATACTAAAAGAAAAATTGCAAATGCCACCAATTTAGTTTTTTAGGCTCAATTTAGAAAGTCATTGAAATGAGAAACCAATAATGAAAACATAAAAACTAATTCAAACTTTATCATACTCACCAATACTGTCGATTTTTAAATCGAAAATAATACATGTAGCAACCAATGTTGAGATCTTGGGCATATTTAGCTTCATTCTCCTTGGCTTCCGCGAGCGTTATCAGACTCCCTGAGTATTCCACCACAAATTCACCGCGAAAGAATTTCTTGCATGCCACCACTCCTCGACCCTTATCTTTAAATTTTGTTTCCTGCGCAAACAATACAAGCAATTTGATAGTTAACTTTTTTATAACCTTAAACCATGAGTCGATCATCCCGTCATACAATCTAATTCAAGTAATGGACCCCGAAATCCTCTCCCGTTCGGAAGTCGGAGACACGCAATACATTTTGGAATGATTGATGGCCCTCAATATCAAGTAATTTGGAATTTAATTTCACAATACTTTTACTATATGGTCAATCATTCGATTTGTCAAAGTTGACTACACTTTCACATGGAGCCCAAACATACACCATCATACATTTGCATTGCACATACTTCTGACTGGACTTCCAACCCCACTTGACATAAGCAACACTTGATGATACTCATACACCACAAAATACACACGCATTACTTACAGTTTCCTAATTTAAGAATTAACATCAATGCTCAACTACCATAAAACAATGACTGACCAAAAAAGACGAAGAGAAAATTAAAAGTGACTGATTGCTAATAGGAATAAATCAGAGTCAGTCAAAAGCTTCTTCTCCAAATGACACACAGAAAGACTAGACAAGATAATAATCATTCCCACTCCTGATATTCCTCCTAGTCAATACATAATATGACATACACAATAGTACCATTTAACTCCGGTGTACAATTACAATACAATTAGTATAAATAAAGACAATAGTTGAAACCACTACTCTACCACACATTTTATCTACATTGTACATATATACTTGATCACTCATCCTAACAACCTTCCATCATCAGCACAACAGGCAGGGAATGTGTGTGAAATGCCAAAACAAAAATATTTACACATATCAACTCAGACAAGGTATATAAATACACATAGTCACACACATTCATGATATATAAAAATAATTCAAATAATTATTATAGAATTTTACTATGAGTCCATCGTCCACTCCATCCTCAATAGCTTGTACAAGTATCTTTTGTTTTTTCTCCGCTAAGGCTTGATTGATTTTCCGCTGACTTCGTCGATTTTGAGGGAAATAGTCAGGGAGCTTCGTCTGATGAATCTGACCCCGTCTCCGAGGACCATTTTTGGGTGACAGGGGCAGCACATCTCTCTTTGGACTGTCAATCACCATTTTTGGAATTAATTTAACACGAGACACTTCATTAAGAGAACATTTTGAACCAAAAAATAAACTGCGTCTACCACTGAGTTTTTTAAATGACCGTTATTTAAAAATTTCCGAGAGATGCCCGAAGGGTAGTAGTAGTAGAAGTAGTAGGCAGTAGTTTACGGACAAGACGAGTATCCGAGAGACCAGCTATATACGAATTTACTATGAGAGTAAAAGATCCAAACTGAAGTGAGATGAGATGAAGAGACACCGTACCGTCGTTCCTACTACGTGTGCTCTGCTTGCTCTCTTATTAAGTGTCTTATTTCTTCCTCAGTCCAACTTCTTCTCCCTGCCTCTGTAGTAGTTGTACTTATGCGTGGACCGCCGTGTGGACACCACCACCAAAAGTCCCAAAGACCAAAATCAAACATACACAAGATATATGGAAGCATTATTTTACACAGAAAAAAAACCTCAACCAAAAAATCTAATAACGTCGTTTTCCTACACAGTAGGTACATACGGAAAGAGGAATAGGAAGCGCATTTCCATTCTGAGTTGGGAATGATCCCACAATGACGTTACTCTCACCAGCCTCCCCTCCTTGTCTACACGAGCCCTAGGGAAGGGCTCGGAAAATGAGGAAGTGTTCTCTCTCGTCTTTTAGGCACAGCCCCATTTTCCTTCCCAGAGAGTGTATATACGTAGTTTAGTATGTACGCACATGTTTCGGAACGGAGCTGGACTCGGATTGGCCGGGAGTTCCTGACGAGCCGCCATTGGCCAATTCCAAATTCATATGTCTTTTTCTTTTCCTCTCCACGAATCGCGCGAGTATTCACTCAAACTTCCATTCGAACGCATACGCCGTACATACATGTATAGCTACAGCCGCCAACTACACTTTTTACTTGTACCCCTACTCCCTTGTGCCCTTCAGTACCAGTGCCCGTGTCGTGCTAATATAGGCAAGGGCCATGCATATATTACATCAAAGAACCATTTTCATTTTTTCATCTAAAACCAACCCACCCACCGAACCTGACTAGTATGTATGTGTGGTATTGTGTTACATTGCATATTTAATTGAAATTAAAGTCCTGTGTGGCCATATGTTATATTACCTTATAGGAAGGATCAAGACGTCCCGTATATTTTTATATATGTTAATTTATTATATGGATCTGGTGATGGTTTCTGGTCGTTCTGGATGGATGTGGAAATTGGAAATAATGTGGATTTCGAGACTGTGGGTTCATGAATGGATAAAACGGATCCAAGAATGGGCCAGTGGCACTGACAGTGCCTAACGGGGAAAGCTGTGAACTAATGCACAAATTAATGGAGAACAATACAATTTCGTTAATGGCGATGTTACCAATATGTGGTATCATGTCCCAAATTAAAGATAATTACACAAATAACAGGTTGGTCGAGTATTAAGCCTGTAGCCTGCGAAGGGAATGACATTGATAAATAAGTAGTAGTACGGGTATTTCATTTTCATACAAAAAGTCATTAGAAATTCGACCTGTGAATCAAGTTTAAGGTCAGCAAAGGCACGGTATCTAGAGAGCAATTTTTTAAAACTGCTGATGTGTAATTATCTTTAATTTGATGCTATAAACCTCATATTGGTAACATCGCCGTTAACGAGATCGTATCTTCTGGGAAGAACCCGAATGTTCCATATCCAATTTAAGCTCGAATCAAAATTAGCTATGTTATAAAAACAAAATGAGAAACATGCGTAAAATGTTAATTAAGAGTTTTAAAAAAGATTAAAATGTTCTATTTACATGTTTTTGAAAATTGTTGAGACATGTATATAGAATACATGTTTTAAAAAAATGTAAAATATTATATTTCCATGTTTTTTAAAAGTACAAAGTGTTCTATTTACATATTTTTGAAAAACTGCAAAATGTTTGAATTACACGTTTTTTTAAAGTCTAAAATTTTCTATTTACACGTTTTTGAAAAGTGCAAAATGTTCTATTTAAATGCTTCCAAGACATGTTTCAATTTATTTGTAGATAGAGGATATTATTTTTAGCAACAAATCGATATGGGTCATTTTGGTTCTTCACGGACGGTATCGTTTTTCATTAATTTTTTTTAGCAGTTCAATTGATTCCCGGCAGACACTGTCAATGTGCAGCTGGTCCATCTAACTGTATAATAAAGCTATAGCTGTAGGAACCCCACAGCCACTCTGCCCAGTTGCGTTGCAAGTGCAGTTCAAGCAGATTATGATGATGATGAGTACAACGTAATAGATTAACTACCTTTTTAAAGAACCAGAACCAGTTTCTTTTTCGAGTCCCACTACTTTTACTTATAAATGTCTATTCTTGTGCGTAGTCCGCGAGGTGGCTCACGGACATTTTAACTTATTTACATCCGCAGAAAGAGAGAGAGATCGAGAGTCTTCAAGTCTAATTATATAATTGCGCATAATATTATAATATTATATGTTTGATGAAAAATGGACAAAGTGTTAGAAGTAAGTAAGCAAAAAGCATTTGGACTACTGCATGGAATACTTGCACTGGCTTTTGTTCCTTGGATCATCTGCTTGACATTTAATTACCCACTTACTTGGCTCAGCTCAATGTTCGACTAATCAGCTCAAAACAAAAACAAACACACGCTCTATTACTTACTGCATGGTTATCTAATAATAACATATAATTTAGAAAATAGCTTGAGTGATGTTTATTTCTGGAAATATTGTATTTAATGAGTATTGTTTACATAGAAAATGTTTATATTTTCAGCACCTATTTAAGTACCTATGTAAGTAAGTATATTACACAGTAAGTAAAAAGTAATGTTAATACGCCCCTGCAAAATAGCCATATATGTGTAGTACTTTTGTAAAGGTAGAAATGTCCGTTATTTTTTAGTACAGTCAGTACAGTGTAATGCTATGAATTTTATGAACATGGCGGAAGCGTTAATAATTAGAGATTTTGCATATACGTATTGTGTAGTGTTGAAGCATCAAGCCATCAAGTAGCATGTCGTGTAGTAGTAGCTTTCTTGAGGGTTTGCATTTTAACTGGACGTACTTTTTTTTAAAATCTCAATCAGCCAGCATGATCACATCACATCCGAATCGCGAATCCGGCTACGCGGATCATCATCATGTAATAAGTCTTCTGAATTAGTAATTTTTTTCACTATGAGCGGCGGTCGGTCCACAAAAATTCGCTGACTGACATTGTTTTTTATACCTCGAGAGTCTACATACTGAAGGTTTTTTGTAGAATCTTAGTAAATAAAACTCATAGAGCGTTGAGTACCATTGATAGTAGTATGCTCATTTTTTAGAGTGGGAAATTCGAGCAAATATGAAGGGAGAAAAGTAATTTTAAGTAGGGACTATTTTTTGATGCGGACGTACACACGTGCGTACGGCAGTGCGGCTATATGTATATACATGCTATTTAGGCGGTAATACCCGGCTCGGTTAAACCGTTATTCTGATTGAGGCCGTCAAAAGTGCTAAATGCGACTTAGCACAAATTGATCATTAAATCATTCTGAATCCATTGCAACTAGTCCTAACTAGCACTTTTGACGGCCTCATTTTCAAAAATGCAATTGAAAAAAGCAATTTTTGTATGGTGAAAATCAAAAAAACCCGAATTTTGACTCTGAAAAAATTCCAAAATGGTTCTTATAGCCAAACTTAATTTTTGGCTTAAGCCGTTTTTCTTTCTTGTGCATGGATTCTTTTTAAAAAATTCTGTTCTATAATACTAAAATCCGGGTTTTTTTTGAAACGGGCATTCAAAAATTCAAAATTTTAACCTTAAACCTTATTGTGAGCTATCAGGATTAAATGATATGGGTTTAGTGAGAATCTGAGATGTGTCATTTTAAAACTCTCGAAATATAAAAAACAATGTCTGCTGAAAACTAAATCGGAACTTTTATACTACCTGAGGTATTTCCAAACTTCCACCTTTAGTGAAGACAGTAGTAGTAGTGGCAGTGGCGGTAGTCCGTCCAGGAAGAAGATAATCAGCTGCTTTTACTAAACCGCGGGCAGCATGTAGAATCCTAGCAGACTTTCAAAGTAACCCACTTAACCCACCTAACCCACCTAGCCCACCTAGCTTTTGCCAATGTCATTTGAATGGTAGACTTTTTAAATTTAAAACTTCAACTCTACTCATAATAATATTGAGATTTTGCAAACATTTAACTAGCTTCATCTCGATAAACACGTTAACATAGTCACTACTTTAACTACTAAATAATTAACCACAATATTATTACCATACACAATACATTTGAAGAATGATGCAGCTATAATTCTAACTTTGCCTTATCTAGGAATAAATTTTCACTTAGTTGCTATTCCACCATATTTTCTCAATAATAGATTGATAGTTACATAATATTGTTGCTACTGTGTAATATTAGATATTTCATCAAGCACATGAGCCGTACTTCGAAATACCCTGTATTGCTTAAGTTTTTAAAGTTTCATAAAGTTTAGTCATCCATCGAAGCCTGTTAAATGGCATCAGTTTTAACAACAAGTCATCAACAATAAATTAAAGTGGAAGATCATGATTATTATGAAGTTTTCGTTCCATCAGTTGATTACAACCAAAAAATATAACGAACGATCAATATCAGCATGTGGTTGTAGTTAAATTTTAAATACCTACTCCATTGAAACATAAAAATTAATCATTACATTAAAAAGCCGCTCCAGCGAATTATGAATTACATTCCTTTAGCTAAAGAGAAGAGTGGCCAAACCTAGAAAGGTGGTTTATTTTAAATATTACGGTCGACAGTTACTTTAGCCTGGATTGGAATTAATGTTTTTCATTCCCCTATCTGAAAACTCTCTCACTTAAAGTATAATCACCTGCAGGCCAGAAGAATTATCGCTTTAAAGACATCCAAATCTATAGTCATATGTAGCATTAAGTAATACGATATGATACCGGCTGGATCGATGAAATTTAACCGCCACGATGACACTTACTGACAACAACTAATGGGTAGTGACCAACTGACTGAAAAAAAAACTCCACAATAATCATGATATATCACTTTTATTTATTGTCGACACTGCTACCATTTAACAGTCTTAACAGGTTTAATTTTTGGCTTCTAAAAAACATGAATTAGTGTATTTTGTTGTCTGGTTCGGGTATGTAATGTATTGTAATCATGACCACGGATAATAATGAAATTTGCGCTGTGTATGGTAATAATATTGTGGTTAATTATTTAGTAGTTAATGTAGTGACTATGTTAACGTGTTTATCGAGATGAAGCTAGTTAAATGTTTGCAAAATCTCAATATTATTATGAGTAGAGTTGAAGTTTTAAAAAAAAGTCTACCATTCAAATGACATTGGCAAAAGCTAGGTGGGTTAGGTGGGTTAAGTGGGTTACTTTGAAAGTCTGCTAGGGTTCTACATGCTGCCCCTAAACCGCATCTAAAGTAGATCTTCCACACATCCATGTACAACAAGTCTTGAGGAAAAAGTGAATAAAAAAAGCTTAAGGGACCATACATATATTACGTTTGCAAAAAACCCAAATTTTCAACCCCCTCCCCCCCCTTGTCACCATTAGTGATATTTCCCGACCTCCCCCCCTCCCCCATGAAACGTTTACAGTAGTACAAAAATATTTCACATGCATGAATTATTAATTTATACAAAGAACTATAGGCACAGTTAGTGTAGAAAAATGGATCCCCGTTAGATTTTGCCTAAACTAACATATAATGTAGTACATTTTATGCCTAACAACTTTTCAAAATACATTTTTCTCAAATATAAGAATTTGACCCCACAATTTTTGGTTAAAGGTCAAATATTAAGTTAATTTTTACTTTCAGAAAATAATTGTAAACGGTGTAAAATTTTCTGCGAACTTACGTTGTGGTCTTTGTTTTGGCAAAAAACTAATTTTTGACCCTATTTTTGGGGCTATTTTCAATTTTGACCCAAAAATAGGGTCAAAAATTATTTGTTTGTCAAAACAAAGACCAAAACGTAAATCAGAAGAAAATTTACCACCGTTTACAGTTATTTTCTGAAAATAAAAAGTACCTTGATATTTGACCTTTGACCCAAAATTGTGTTGTCAAATTCTTATATTTTAGAAAAGTGTCTTCAGCAAAGTTGTTGGCCATAAAATTTACAATATTATATGTTAATTTAGGCAAAATCTAACGGGGACCCATTTTTCCACACTAACTGTGCCTAGTCCTTTATTTACCAATGCGTAAACACAAAAACTAGTATTAAAATAATTTATCTATAATAAATTACAAACTTCATAAAACGGCAATGATTTAAAGCAAAATTAAAATCAATTTCGTTTTTAAAATTTTCAATTTTAAAATCACAGATGAAAATGAATTTTGGAATTGAATAAACTGATATTAAAACAATTTTTTGGGTGCAAACGTGAGTTTCTTTAACCCCCTCCCCCCCCCCCTCATGGTTTGAGTGAGGTTTAGTTTGCATGGCCCCTAACCCCCTCCCTCCCCCTTTTTGTAAACGTAATATATGTATGGTCCCTAAGTGAAACAGAATTTCTTCATCCAGGGTTTGCCCATATATAAAGCGAATCAGCCTCTTTCGAACTCACCCATCTCTAGTACATGCAAAATATAAAAAATTGCCAACAATTTCCCAATGCACACCCCCTCCACACTGTACGACAGCATTTATGGACAGCCCTGGGAGACACGAGGCGAGTTCCATTTCATTTCAACCTTTAAACACATGCGAATGTCAGAAACATGTAGCGACATCCAATGCACTAGATTGGTATGGGTCCAAAAACCTATATGCGTGAGCGATACGTATTAATAATGTATACGGATAAAGATCGTTCACAAATGACGCCCTTTTGCAGGGTCAATGGGTCTACTTGGATATTGATCACACATCCCATGTTGAAGAGAGGATCCAAAAATTAAAGATTTTGTCGTGACATCATTTATGGAGAATTTCATACCGAACATTATGCCGGAATTTTTCAAGTTCAACTTGTGCATTCCACGAGTGAACGTACCTGTGGCGCTCTTTCAAAAATGATGTAATGAATAATTTTTCTCGTGGGCCCAGCCATGAGCATGGGATAGGATAGAGGGTGGGTGGGCGGTAAAATTCACTTTCTTTTGTGGACGACTCCCGTGAAAAAACGTAAAGCCTGTACCCTTTACCTTTACTTTACGTACGTGGAGTTGTAATGGAACGTATTTTCGGAGATTTGAGCAAGGTTTCCTGCGCGTAATTCCCAATTATGAGGCGCGCGCAGACGAGGAGGAATTTGCAAAAAGAATTTTAAGAGTGAAATCTTTATTTTACGTTCATTCTAATTTTCTGTCTAGGCCGGAATGGTTGTTGGGGGGAAAATTGGTTGATTGCTGGAGTCTTGTCTTGGGCAGCATGTTCCAGTCAGTTCTTTGTTTTCTCCGTGGTTCTTCTTATTTTTAGTGGAGTGTTGTTACGTGAGTCAAATTACCTTGTATATGAATAAAAGTACGTAGTGTTGTTTGTTGTGGGGGAAAACCGTGCAAAACATTTTAAATAGGCACAGGTGCACAAACTGTCCTGTCTGTCAGTCAGAAGTATCTGTTGTCTGTATTTAAAGTTGCTGTGCTACGCAATCGAAGATTAAACCGGAAAAGTTGACCAGACTCATCAGTTTTGAGTTTTACAACGATTCTTCTGTAAGTTGTAAGTCTAATGCTGTGAAAGTTGTCAGTGTCAGTTGGATTTTCTATGTGTAACATTCGATGTGATTTCCCTTCACCTTAAACCAAAATATCTTTAATTAGTTACGTTGTTGTTGTTGAAGATTGTCATTTCGTTTTATTTGATGGGACGGTGAACTCAGTGATGGCCAGTAATGAAAATGAGGACTTGAGTTATCTGTATTTGACACCTAAGCTGAGTAATCCGCCAAAAAAGAAGAGATCGAAGAAAGCATCATTGAATAGATTTTGGGGTAAGGATTCAAGCGTGTAAGTAGTATAGTTAAAGAAAACAAGTCCGTCAGTTTTGTCAAGTTTCTAGTTTCTAGTTCACAGTCAGTAGTTTCTACTTCCATTCTACTGTTGAAAAAAAATCCGTGGGTGATCATAAAAAATTAAAACCCGGGTATCCTTCATTCAGTTCAGTCTCACTACTAGTCAGTCAGTAGGCAGCCTGGTTTTATCCATGAAAATAAAAGAATTCCCCAGAACCGATGGTAGTTTGGGACGTGGTAGGAAAGGGCTGAGGGCGAACCATAGAGTGGTTGTGAGGAAAGAGAAGGAAAGGGGTGGATGTTTAAATTTTTATGAAATCCTGGCATTCCCCTCGGCGAATTTTTCATCCGGGTTTCCTCCAATGAGATTCTGTCTTGTCCAAAATATTATAGTCATCTAACTAGTATAAGTAACTCGGATCTGGATTCTGAACCATTTTGACCCCGCTTCCCTTCCTTTTAACTACCTTCCGAGTTCTCAATTCACGATTGTAATACCTCTCTTTCTGTTTTTCATTTTCGTTTACTGTCTTTCGTCTCTTGTTTCTACATCTCTCATTCTTCATTAAAATATTGAGAGTGTTAAAATATTTTTTTTAAGTTTCATTGAAAAATTGAAGAGAGAGAAATAGATAGAGAAAATATTTACAAATAGAGACAACGAACATACTTAGATATTCTCATAGTGGTTTATCACCAGTTTCTCGCTATTTTCCCGCTGAATAAGTCATTGTGCATAAGACATCAACAAACCATTATAATTAATACTTAATTCTTCCTTGAAATTGCTTCACTTTATTCTGTTTCGTTGCACACAAGAAATGTTGATTCTTCAACTCGGTTCGTGTTAATCCGGCCCGGCCGAGGCCAGGATCCGTATTCAGCTTTCAGTTACAGTAACTGTTGACTGTAGGATTCCAACAATCAAAACTGTGAACTGGTGAAAGTCTTGAACGTAATTATTTATCTCTAAGTATCCAATTTTTAAAACACCAAAAATATGAGACAATATTGTCATATTTTTAATATATTATGCATGGTTCATTTTGATTGGTGCTGATACTGGCGTTTGACGCACATTCCACTTCCACTTTTATAATTTTATTCATTAAAATTTCTTCATGAATAGACGAAATATATTTTGCTTGAAGTAGCTATAACTATAAGTTTATACCTAGGAGTGGGAAATTATGCTGTATAGGTATATGAAGGATTAAGTAAATGCACACATGTCACTTATAAACATAACTTTTTTTAGCGGTTGATTTGCATGTGCTTTCATTCATCTCTTATTTGTGTATCTCTCCATTTACATGAGTATAGGTAGCTGACTGACTGAATCAATCTTCTCTCTTTCGACTTCGACTATGTGGTTAGTTGTTATCTTTCTTCTTTTTAAAGTAAAGCTATATACCTATGTATGGTATGAGAAGCGGCTGAAGGAATTAAAGTCATGTGTGAAGAAGTAGTTTGTGATCTTATCATTGTCACTATATGGTGTTGTGTGTTGACTTGGTCATCAAGCTGTACGTTAAATTAGTTCTGTTTTTAAATGCGAGTAGGAAGCGTCTTTGAGCACTTTCTTATTAAAAACTATTCCAATTTGCTATTTTATTTTATAAAAGTATTACCTATTAAAGGGATGAATGTTTAGCATATAGTAGGATAGTTAATCACTGGGAAGGAAAACGGGTCGAAAAATTGTAAGCAATTTTTATTGTCTATTTACTTAAATAGGATCAATGCGATAGTTCCTCTTTTTTTTAAACTTGTCGGGTTCTTTTGGCGCAGTATTTGAACGTGAATTACTACTTTGCTGTACTACTACAAAATACTAAATAAACTAATATAATAACAATTATCGAGGGTGGACGGTCGGTGTACCAATAATGCATATTATATTTGTGATCTATTATTCAAAGTTGATTTATTTTTTTTATTTTTACGCAAATTACATTTATGATTCGCTATACAATCAAGTATTATGATGATTGAATTAATTCTAGTTGAAGGTTGAGAGGCAGCCTTTAAAAGAAAGAGGCGGTGGAAAAAGTCGTGGATTGTGACCACATTTTTACGCGATAATTCCGAAACATTTACCCGTCGGTCGTGTGAACAAAAAAAAATGCCGCGCCCCACTCGTGCAGTGGTAAGACACCATATATATATAATTTTACAACTATGTATTATGTCATATATAGTATATATATATATGTTCCATGCAATTTAAAAAAAAATATAGTTTATAAATTACAAGTTTGAAGGATCTTGGTGTGGTTATTAATTTACATCCACTTCAGTTGAGTACGAATGAAAAAAAAAATTTTTAATCTAGATTTTAGTCTTCTTTCGTTTCAGTATGTTAAACCATCCTCAAGGCTTTGTTTCAGGTCACTGTGCGAACAGTAAAATTGTTCCTATTAAAATTGTTTTTGGATTGGTAACTGTCTCCAAATTTCAAATTTGAAGTGTCAGATCAATGCTTGCGTTATCAGTATTACTTTGCTATCCTTTCCATTTTAGTCCTGGTTGTGTTGTTTCCTGTTATTTTGAGAGTGAAGTAGAAGTTCTGTTTTTCCGCTGCAGAAATTAAGTGGAGGCTTCTTGAAGTATATGTGTTCTTGTTTTCTTTTTCTTGTATGAAGTATCCATTCCAATGATCCGAAAAATAGGAGAGGGGGTGTTTACTTATTCGTACTGTACGTAATGTATTGGGTTAATTGGGTATAATCGATATATTTGGTGTGGTTCAGTCTTCAAGAATGAGGACATACGCCGAGTCGGATCCATCAGATGTGGAGGAGAGTGAGGTGGACGATGAGTCCTTCGATGAAGATGATGATCCGGATAAGATTGAAGTTCCGGGTGGTGGGAAAACATTGGAGGCGGCCGCACATTTGATCAAGACAGAAAATGATGACGGGGAGGATGGGCCTCTCCTGAATTCCTCCTCTAATTCTAATCATCATAATTTACAGCCTAATTTGAAGGGTGGCATGGGTTTCGTGGGAGGGAAGCCTCTGTTCAGTTCAAATATGAAAATAAAGGGAGAGCCGAGTGCATCTTCTTCCGCTTTGGGGAGTGCTGCTGGAGCTTTTCTGAATCCCTCCTCAGCAACCTCACCCTATCCATTCCATCATGGAATTCTGAGGACGAGCGGAGGGGACGGCTCAGGCTCCAATAACCAGCAGCCCATCTTCCCTCAACAATTCTTCAATGTCAATGATCAGTCTAGTCCTGTTAATCCATTTAATAATCTTTTTGGACCTAGTAGTCCATTCTTAAGTAAATTCCTTGCTGATCCGTCGGGTGCATTCCAGCAGATTTACGCTGCTCTCCTAGGTAATTGAAATCAATTTTAAATACACCCATATTTCCACTTTCACTTTTGTTTTTGTTTTCGATTTTGTTTTTGAGTGGTTAATGTGTGCGCTTGCGTTTTTGAGAGTGTAGTGGAGCATGTAGATTTAGCTGTTAAATTTCCTGGTTTTTTTTCTGCCTTTCTTGTTTTATTTAGTCATCGCCTCTGTTCTCCCTTTTTTATTCTAGTGTTTTATTAACTTAGAATGGTGTGTAGGTAAGTAATTATCTATTTACGTGTTGTTATGCATTGTATGGTACTTCAGTTCTTGCATTACTTTTAGTTTTAACACGTATTTTTAAAAAATGCTTGAATTCTTGGTTTCGTTTCTGATGATGGTGGTGGTAATGGTTTTGGAGTTTGGGTGTAGATTGTTGTTGTAGTATGGAAACGAAGAGGGATTATTCGAGGGACTCCCTCGTATGTTTTCATTTCTATTTCTGCTTTATTAATATTTTTCGTAATATGTAGTGTACCTATAATGGTTGGTATTAGTTATTTGTTGTATTTTGGGTTGATTCTTGTTTGTTCTAGATTTTTATTGGTCATGCTTTTTGGGCAAATCGTAAATAATAATAATATGTTGTGTGCTTATGAATTTATTTTTGGAAAAGTGTTTAAAATTTTGAAGTGAGGTATACTGGTAAATAAAGATTGATTGTTTAACATGAGTTTCTATAATAATGATCTTAGGTGGTGGCGGCCCCCCTAATTTACGAGACTTCGATCCCATTCAATTCCCAAATCTTCAAGCCCAAGCCCAAGCCCTGCAGCCAGGAATGGGGATGAATACAAACAAAATTAATCAATTTTTGGACATCAACAAGGTACTTTTCGTCACCATTTTGTTAGCCAAGTATAGCTGAACATGTGTAGGAAATAAAAATATTGTGTTTTGAATTAGTTGGGATGTATATAATTAAAAATAACTGAAGAAACATTAAAAACGAGCTTTTATTTTGATGTTAAAAGCTTGATCCGGCTGGACTTCAAACCGATGCGGCACTGGATGAAGAAGACGACAATCAAGAGGATGAAGCAATGGGAGTTGCTGAGACCTACGCGGATTATAAGCCAGCAAAATGTAAATTACATATTACAGTCAATTGCAAAAGTATAAAAGATAGCATACAGACGAAATTGTCATTGAGGGTTTATAGATTTTTTAAAATTAGAATACATAATTAAAAGTTATTATCTTGGTATTGATTTGAATTGCATTTTTTTTATCTTGTTGTATATATAGTAAAGATTGGGAAGCGTCATCCTGATCCCGTTGTAGAAACATCCTCATTGGCCAGCGTCTTACCCCCAGATGTTGAGTACAAGCATCATCTGCCCTCCGCAGTTGTGGACAAAGGACTATTGTCTGCTTTACAGCTGGAAGCTGTCGTTTATGCGTGCCAACAACATGAATACTTTCTAGAAGGGGGTGAAAGAGCTGGTTATCTTATAGGTATGACAAATTACTGAATTAGACACTCGCTCGTGACATGGTCACCGTTGACATATGGAGCTCATGCAACAAAAATGTATGCATTGTTGTTATATACTTGCAATTATTTCAATGTAAGGCGATGGAGCTGGCGTGGGGAAAGGCCGAACGATCGCGGGAATTATATATGAAAATTATATGTGTGGAAGGAAGAGAGCAATATGGGTCTCTGTATCAAATGATTTGAAATACGATTCTGAACGTGATATGAAAGACATTGGAGCCAAGATAGAAGTCTTCCCCTTGAATAAGCTAAAGTATGGTAAAATCCCTTCGTCCCTTCAAGGAGTCATTTTCTCCACTTACTCCTCCCTTATTGGGGAATCCTCTCAATCTGGAAAGTACAGTACTCGTTTAAAACAGTTGATTCATTGGTTTGGAGAGGATTTCGATGGCGCCGTAAGTTTTTTTTAACATTTGGATCATGCTTAAAAAAATTATTATATCGTTCCGTATTTTTCCGTATTTAACTTTGTCTTGGATATTCTTGTAATATAATTTTCCTGCACATTATTATGTTAGATCATATTTGACGAGTGCCATCGAGCCAAGAATTTATGTGCAATTGGAAGTTCGAAACCAACTAAAACGGGACTTACTGTTCAAGACCTACAAAAGAGATTGCCAAATGCTCGAATTATATATGCTTCTGCTACTGGTGCATCGGAGCCTAGGAACATGGCGTAATATTTTTTATTCTGAGATTGATTTTTTTTGTAGTGTTTTATTAATCCGTTTGTAAAGCTTAACCGGTAGGTAATAAAAATTAATTCATTACAACTGAAATATTTTTGTGTGTGCATTTCGATAGGTATATGACTCGCCTTGGTATTTGGGGTGCTGGTACTCCATTTCCAGAATTTATGGACTTCATTCATGCTGTGGAGAAAAGAGGGGTAGGAGCCATGGAAATCGTTGCAATGGACATGAAGTTGCGAGGGGCGTACATTGCACGACAACTAAGTTTTCAAGGAGTCACATTCAACATTGAAGAGGTTCCGTTATCTAGTGAATTCGTTAAAACCTATGACGCTTCAGTGGCCCTGGTAATCATCAAGCAAAGCTTTTATTTTGGCAATATATTATGCTTACTAATTATTTCTAAATTTGTGGCAGTTGTTGTTACTGTGTCAAATCACAAAATCTCAATTTTGGATTAAATTAATTTCTTAGTGGGTCGAGCTGATGCAACGTTTCATTGAAGCAGCAGAGTTAATGCAGACTGATGTAAGGCAGAGGAAATCTATGTGGGCGCAGTTTTGGTCTTCACATCAAAGATTTTTTAAGTACCTTTGCATTGCAGCTAAAGTGAAGAAAGCAGTAAATCTAGCAAGGTATAATTGAAACCAGCGTATACAATATTTAATTACCATATTCAAAAAATTGCGTTTAAAAAAAATTTACTTGGCTTTTATATATTTTGAGTTGATGAGTACTGAATAAATGGCATTTTCTGATTTCAGCGAGGCAGTGAAGCTGGGTAAATGTGTTGTAATTGGACTCCAGTCCACCGGGGAAGCTCGGACTTTGGATCAGCTAGAAAAAGACGAAGGAGAATTAAGTGACTTTGTCTCAACAGCGAAGTGAGTGCTTATAAGAACCTGAGTAGATTGAATTATTTACTTGCTGTTGTAATTCCAATTCCTACTAAAAACACAAGTTGACTTCAAAATGCCAATGCAATATCCGCTTACTAAATTTAAGTAATATATACGTTGTGTGTTTTTAGGGGTGTTCTTCAATCATTAGTGGAAAAGCATTTCCCCTCGAAAACAAGTTATCGTGTAGCCAAAATTGTGGAAGCTGCAACGGCCACGAGCAAGTTGTGGCAGGAGTTAATGGAAGAACCTGAGGCGGGGACTTCTTCTGCTAATGCCGGCAGTTCCAATAATAAGCGTAAACCAAGTAAGAACAAAATGTTATTTCAAAAATCTGGACTTGGCTTAAATCACGCAGTGTTCTTGTTAGTGGAACGAGCTTTTAATTATGTTTGACTAATTAAATCGTTCTTTTCAGTGCGTAAAGCTGCTCAAAAAGCCGTACGGCGTGTAAAGGCTGAAACGGATGACTCTGATTCAGATTTTGTTCATAATATGGATGATTCAGATTTTGAAATGTCTGGTAATGATGGATCTTCCGAGTCTTATGCATCCGACTCTTCAGCTAGTAGACCATCAGCAGACTCTAGTGAAATGGAATCAGATGATGAAAGTAATAATATCAACGTTTGCGTTTAATTTTGAGAGGGGATTTTTTTACCACGTTTATTTCTAGTTTTAAAGTAAAAGTTATTTATCGAAAAAAAAATTAAATATTGCTCATGCATTTAATAGTGTGTATTTGATATCAGACTACGGCACAGGAAAACGGAAGAAAACATCTAAAAAGGACAAAAAGAATGCGAAAAAACAAAAATTGAAGGCTCCCGGAATAAATAAAAGAGTTGACGCTCGATTCTCTGGGAAACCATCTTCAGGGGCCATTGCCAAAGCAGATGAAATGAGAAGAGATTTACTGGCCAAAATTGATACTCTTGGAGAACAATTACCTGCGAATGCACTAGATCAGCTCATCGACGAACTAGGTGGACCTGATGATGTGGCAGAGGTAAAAGTCTCAGGCGTTTCATGGAGTATTTATTTAGAATGCTACATATTTTAATTTTTGTAATAAATGGTTGATGTTATGTTGAAACAACACAATTAGAATGTGACATGTTTGTTTTCACTTAGATGACGGGTCGGAAAGGTCGGGTTATTCAAACTGAAGAAGGACAAATTCATTACGAGTCTCGTTCAGAAGTCGATGTATCTTTAGAAACGATCAATTTAACTGGTACAGTGATATTAGAAGCATTCTTGTAAAAGCAGCGAAGCTTTCTCTTTGTTCTCTTCTTTCACTGAAAAGTTGCTTGTCATGTTATGGTACATCCTAAATTTTAATTGTTTTTGATTTTGCAGAGAAGCAACGCTTCATGGATGGAGTTAAAAAGATTGCAATTATTTCGGAAGCTGCGTCATCCGGTATTTCCCTACAAAGTGACAGGCGTGCGAAGAATACTCTCCGGCGAGTTCATATTACCCTTGAATTACCTTGGAGTGCTGATAGGGCTATTCAACAATTCGGTTTGTACACAATACGGATGTGAAACATGAATAAGGATGATTTTCTATTAATATGTCGAAAGCCAAAATATTAAATTACATGGCAAAATCTGACGCTTATTTCAAAATGTTTGTTTTAGGACGGACGCACCGTTCTAATCAAGTGAATGCACCAGAATATGTTTTCATGATCTCGGATTTAGCAGGAGAGCACCGATTCGCTTCAATTGTTGCTAAGCGACTTGAAAGCCTGGTATGCTGCTTAATTATTCTATTTTCTTATGATTTACAACGGCTAGATGTAGCGGTTGTTGTGAAAATTACACTGGCAAATTGAGTGCATTTTAAAAGTGGTATAACTATGACGTGGTTGTAAATTGCTATAGGGCGCATTAACACATGGTGACCGACGAGCTACGGAAACCCGTGACTTGTCTCGGTTTCACATTGACACTAAATATGGACGGGATGCACTTGAGCATATTATGAAAGCAGTTATGGAAATTGAAAGACCTGTAGTTGAGCCGCCGAGTGACTTTCCGGACCGTCGACAGTTTTTCGAAGATGTCCGGGGAGCTCTCATGGGAGTTGGATTAATTGTTAATAGTGAAGAAAATCGCGGGATGATTGTTCTCGATAAGGAGCATAATAATATGAGCAAATTTTTGAACAGGTCGGTCCAGAATTCCTACAGTATTGAAATTTAAAAACAGTGCTACATTTAAGCATCGCTAACAAATATGATTGACAGTAAATTATGTGGTTTGCCTTCTTGTTCCTACCAGAATTCTTGGTATGCCCGTAAAGCTTCAAAACAGTCTGTTCCAGTTCTTCACGGATACACTTCACTACGTTGTAACAAATGCGAAAAGACTGGGTCGCTTTGATATGGGAATTTTGGGTAAGTCATACCTCATAAGATTTAAAAGTTAAGGTGTAGGATAAGTTGGTGGTAAACTCGATTATTTGTGTAGGAAAACTTTTGATTAAATAGAACATAGTAAGTAGAAGATTGTCAAGTTGAAATCTATAAATGTAAATTCCGTTGTAATAATAGACTTGGGAGATTCAGGTTCTGGAGCCCTGAATAGAATATCCATGAAAGCGTTTTATAGAAAACATGCGACTGGTCGGGGTAAAATTGAGCTGCACCGTCTCCTTGTTGAGAGAGGACTTAGTTGGACGGATGCTATGATTAAGTATACGGAACTAACGGATGATAAGGAAGGGTTTTATCTATTACGTCAGGTGCTTAAACTCTACACAAACACACTTTTCGGGAAAAAAATTAACTTTCACTTTAAAATATACTAGTAGATGATAACTACCTAATAAGTTAACTAAGTTTTTACTCGTTGGAATCTTAGAAACGTAACGGAAAGCGAATTGCAATTTTAGTAATTGCAGAAGAGGGTTTAAAGGTGAAAAGTACGGAGGGGAGTAAGAAGGAGAAAGACAAAGCTACTTATACTCTTTATCGTCCTAGCACTGGATTGCAGGTAAAGGAAAATTTCCTATTACATTAAATATTTAGTATATTATCAGCTCAGGGGTTCCTTTAATTTTGTTTTATAAGTTTATCAACGGTAATAACTATTTTTTTTAGATGCGACGTGAAACATGGAAAGAATTAAATGGTAAGTATGAAAAGTTTGAACCGGAGCAAGTGAAAGCGAGCTGGGAGAATCAATTTCTGTCTTCAAAAACTACTTGTGCTCATGCTTATTGGTGAGTTAGTTTTTTTTTCATATTTTGCCCTATGTTGTACATGGGTTCTAAAATTAATGAAAGATAAATTTTGGAGAATAAAATGCGAAATGTATATTATACATAGTAATTATTATCAATGTTCCGTGATTCTCAGGCGGGGAAATTGTAAAGCGAGACTTCTAGGATTGGACTGTGACGTGGGACGTCGAACACGGGATTATAATGTTCTCTGTGGATCAGTGCTCATGGTTTGGTCTCTGGTGGAAAAGATTCTGTCGAGGCATTCAATCTCATCGAAGATGCAAGTTGTTCGGGTTCGGGATACAGACCTGAAATTAGTAGGAGTTCTCATTCCTAATCATTGTGTCCAAGAACTCACCGTGGAGTTGTCCAATGAAGCTGATGATACGGAAGAAGTCAATTTCGATCGTTCGGATTAAACTAAATGCATCATAAATTAATTCATAAAAAAATAATTTAAAAATATCTTACAAACTAAATACAGGGAAGGAGTATTGTTTTAGTGGTTATTGTCGTAATAACATTTACAAAACTATCAGTGCGCAAAATAATACAATACATGATAATATATATTATACGGAACAAAACAAATTAGCTAAGTATGATTATAATTACTTTAGATTTACAATATTTATAAAATGTACGAGTAGTAATAATTTGAATTTTTCTTTGCATATAGCAACTGTAACCTGCAAATAATTATTATATATTGTCATAAGTATCTTTTAGCTTAGCACGTGATTTTCATTTTTTTAGTTATTTGAATCAACATTTAGTTTTCTACTTACTTGAGTATTGCTATTATCATAGTTGTCGGAATAATAGAATTTTATTATTATTATGTTAATCCAGTGGGTTTTGTTAAAATCAGAATTCCTCAAAATCCAAGGTTTGATTGAGCCTTTCTATTTACCTGGTTAATATTTTACAAGCAAATACTTTTTTTTATCATTGCAGTTGACTGTATTCATTCGTAATGTCCACATTCATTTCATGTAGATCTTTTTTTCTTCGTCGTTATGATGTGAGATGTATTTTGTAGTACTTTTTAATGTTTTTTTAAAGTGGGTTCTTCGAGGTAGGATTGTCCTTTTCATCGAATAACTTAATCATTAATCTATGGCTGGTTTCCTTCTTTGAGTAGTGTAGACTGTAGAGTCAATCAGAATTGTAAGCTTGTTTTTAATTATTATCAAACGTAGACTCATATAGTGACGATATAATTAATTATAATTTATTCTGACGTGTAATTAATAAATACTATAAATTATTCCTCCTTTGATATACAAAATTATAAAAAAACGAACCAGACTCGCTACAGAATGAAAGAGTAGGTACTATATACTACCCACATCAAGTTACAAGTAAAGTAACATTAATTAATTAAATTACTCATTCTTGAGCTAGCCTATGGTATGAATATGTATTTCTGTAATGTAATTAGTGGTGTATGAACTACAGACTAATAATAACAAACTTTAAAATTAAAATGAATGCTATTTAACTAATTTAGCAAAGATGTAAAAATAAATCAAAACTTCTAGATTCGTTATTTCGTCTGTACGCTTTTACCACGACCAGAACGATAACGATTATATGTCTTGAATTTTGAATACGTAATGTTTAAATGCTCTGTATAGTGTATTAAATTATGTTCAAAACTTACGTAATTGCTTTGTGTGGTAACAGTTCAAAAGAGGAAGAAACTTACGGTTTCCTAAGTATAATTTGAAAATTACGGGAGTACAGACAGGCATTTATTTCCATCACTAAGTTTTATTAGGTATATAAGTAAGGTATTACACTAGGTAGGTACCTAGGTAACTTGTGTAATAATGTTGTATATTACTATGAATGAAATACAAATATTTTGTAGAAGAAGAAAGTCTAGGAAAGATGGGTGGATTTTTAGATTTTCAAATTCCGGTAGTCAGCTGCACAATATGTATGCAGTGATGTTTTAATTATATTTATGGATGAAATTGTAGGTAGTACTTGTTGTAAGTATTACTTTAAATGAATTCTGAGTAGTCTGTGGTATTATGTATAATTGTATGACATAGCATGGTGTGTGTAATATTTCGATCTATATTGTAGTAGCTCTGATCTCATCCTCAAACCATATGTGTATTAAACGGTTTAAATACAAAATAAGTTGCAAATAATAACTAGCATTATTATTATCCTTATTAATAGTAGAGCACAATTTCGAACCCGATTTCTCGCAGCAAAAAAAACGCTTCAAGCACAAAAAATACAAAAAAAAACAAATCTGAAACTAAAAACGTAAAGCGGATTTCAGAAGTTATCAAAGCACAAAAATTGAAATATAAGCTTTAGTTATTACTTTTGTGGGTTAATATAATTATTTATTTCGTTTGCTTAATTTTCAATTAGGAATAAATAAGTAAATTGATTTGGAGTTTCTCCAAAAATTATGTGAAGAATTATTATGTTATACAAAATTAAAATGATATATTAAGTTCAGAGTGGCTTTTACATAGTAAACATTTCGTTGATTATTGGGAGGATCTTCATTTATTATTTTCCTTTTAAAATTTGTGACGAGGACAGAGAGAATTAAATGTAATTTAATTATATAAATTGTAACTATTATTATGACACTTGTAAATTCAAAATCGAAAACATTATTGGAGCTTTTTCCGCAAAATTACCAAGTACGCAATGACTGGGATGAGGGATAAGTAATGGTAATGAATAAGAATTTAAATGTTACGAATTTGAATCTTGAATATAATCATTGAATATTTAGATTTTTCTTGTTATTTTTTACAATACCATAATATAATAATGTAAGTACTTAAAAAGCGTAATTAATTGTCACATTGAAATTTAATAGTAAAGATTTCAAAAGATCAAAGATAAAAACTATTATTATTGAGCAGTTTTAGACAGCGATGGATACAAGAAAATAATCAGGATCCTAAAAGTGAGGTTTAACAAGTAATGTAATCGTAAGGATGATTGTAATGGTGGTCTTGGTATAATGCCAAGTAAAACAAAATTATAATAATAATATTAATTGTATACTGTTATAAATACATTTAAATTACAAAAATGATGCTGATGCTACTTACTCAAATGAAAACACATTACTTTACTGATAATATGATGTCTGTGAGGGAATATTGAATTTCACAAAAGAGTGTGACCGAAAAGGGAGGAAAAGCCGACAGAAAAATAAAAATGAGTTCCTTCTAAACTATTTATGAATCATATAATCATAGAAAGTATAACAATTAATTATTTCAGACAAAATTCTGAGTCTCCGATTTCACTTTGATATTTGACTTTAGTCCCTAAAATAAATGGTGAGTAGTAAGTAAATGGCTATACGCTAAGCTGCACTATAAAATATGGTTGTCATCATTAAATACAGACAGTCACAGATTCAAGAGTTACCTACATACGTCCTATAGTAATAGCAATGCAGTAGACACTTTCTTTATGATATAATTAATTTATCTTATAATAATAATTATTATTAGTATTATGTATTGCGGTGTACGGGGTTGACACAGATGAGGTAAACATATACACACATTTAGTTGTATTCTAATATTATCCTTAAAAGTTAGAATAAAGTTAGTCATGTAACTTGATATTAGGGACGAGTAGGCGAAAATGTATAGTCAAATTTCATAAACCGAAATCGAAAAATTGAACATACAATTTTGGGGAGTTAGAAAATTTGTTAAAAAGCTTAGCATTCAAAACCCTATATTTTTTGTCTCGCTCCCTTTGGTTTTGCGTCTACTTCCAATAAATTTGCCAGTTTTGACTCTGTTCAGTATATTTTAGTATTTTTTAACGATTTTTCTTATTCCGTCGCCCGGCTCCTTTAGATGTTGATGCGGACGGGGATGGAGAATTCCCAACGTTTCCTCCTCCTGACCCAGACGAAGCGGTCGCTTCCATGATTACCTGACCATCCGCAATTTCTTGCTGTAATGGAGATTCTTCAATTTTCTTTTGAGCTTCTAAAAAGAACATGATATCTCTGAGTTGCTCTTTAAGTTCTTGGATTTCCCTCCCTTTGGTCTGAGCATAGTCTTCGTGAAGTCTCTTGGAATTGGAAACCATCTCTTGCCAGGCGTGCTTATCTTCTGATAGGCATTTATTCATGTCTTTCTCCTCTTTAAGATCCACTAATACTTTTGCTAATTTCTGGTTAGTAAGCCCTAACTGGAAATAATTAAGACCCTTCATTTTATTCTCTCGTAGTATCGTACATATCGTCTGTGAAGAACCAAAATGACCCATATCCATTTTTTTAGCTAAAAACAAAATCAACTGTACGTACAAAAATATTCAAATGTCTTGAGAGCAAACTAGATCATTTTATTTCGCTTTTCAAAAATATGTAAATACAACATTTTACACTTTTCGAACACATGGAATTAGAACATTTTGCGCCTTTTCGAAAACAGGAAAATATAACATTTTACGTTTTTCAAAACCTCCTAATTAACATTTTACGCATGTTTCTCATTTTGATTTTATGACATAGCTCATTTTGATTGTAGTTTAAATTGGAAATATGTCATTCTGGTTCTTCACAAACGATATTGTACCACTATTATTATGCTGAAGATTAACATTATTAGTTAAATTATTTTATTTAATAAACAGTTTTACTTTTCGTTCCAGAGCAGCCTTTTCCTTGAGAGCCCCGCTGAGCCTAGTTTCGAGATCACGGTTTGACTTCAATGCATCTAGCAGAGTTTGCTTCATTTCTTGTACTTCATTCATGACTTCTTTTTTACTCTGGCTCAGTTTCTCTTCAAAGTAGGAGCGCTGGGACTCCAACTGTGTTGTCAACATGTACGTGAATTCTAACTGTAACGAATCAAATTTCTCATCGGATTTCTCACAGTCATTCTGACTTGCATGACCTGCACCCGAGGACACTTCCACAAGTTTTCCATCCGTCTTATTTTGGAGAAGCCGATGCACAAAGTTGTCCCCCACATAGTCCCACACTCGATTATTTGTTGGCTGGATTGCGTAGCAGTGTGAGGTCTCACAGAAGTGTCTGCCGTGTCAAAATATTGTTTGATACAACGAATTAAAATACGATGTAAAAAAGTTCTATATGTTTTTTAATAATTGTAAATAAAATTGTATGCACACGTACTGACGTATTGTAAGCAGATAGTAGTTGGAAATAAATTTAAACACACGTCTTACTTGTATGCATGACCCTGGACGTATCTCCCACAACCGACGTGACCACATATTAAGCATATCCATAATGAATCCGAGGAGGCGCATTCGGAACATTGGTTATTTGCTACCATCTCAGGGGTTTGTACATAACGACAAACGGGACAGCTACACACACAGATTTTATTAATAAAAGTTTCAGAAAAATTATGAGCAATTTAGGTGATTTAAGTAATGTGTTTACTCTCACCTTGAATCAACCCACTTAGCTAAGCAGTGAGAATGAAAAGTATGATTGCACAAAATGGTTAATATCCCCTCCACTGACTCGTCCATACGCTCCAAGCAGACAGGACATGTTGGCAACTCCGTGTGCCCTAATTATTCAAAATAACTTAATTATTATTTACAACTAACTATAAGTCAAATTCTACGTCTACTAATCTCAATACTATGCACATACAAATTTAAATCTACTTACCAACTAGGGGAAGACCAGCACCTTGACTTTCCTTAAATGTTTCAACGCGAGATACGTACGCTAAGTGACACACATCTTCTTCAATTGAATTGTAATTTATACCATTAAAAGCTAAGTAAAAGGTATCAGCTCCACGCTAAAATGACAATAATTAAAGCTATAAATAGAATGGTTCACCCCAAACAAGGAACAATAACAAGAAGACTCAAAATGGCACAACTGTGAAAAACACTCGTGTGTTTATAGATAATATTGTTATATCGTCTGTGAAGAACCAAAATGACCCATATCCAATTTAAGCTAGAATCAAAATGAGCTGTCGTAAAAACAAAATGAGAAACATGCGTAAAATTTAATTAAGAGTTTTTGAAAGGTGCAAAATGTTCCATTTACATGTCTTTGAAAGTGCAAAATATTCCATACATGTTTTTGAAAAGTGCATAACATTCTGTTTGCATGTTTTTGAAAATTGCAAAATATTCTATTTCAATGATTTCAAGACATATTTCAATTGTCAATATTTGTGTACATAGATAGTGGATAGTTTTTAGCTACAAATGGATATGAGTCATTTTGGTTCTTCGCAGGCGATATTGTTATATGTAATAATGATATTATTATGGTGACACTACTTGTTGCCCCACGGACCTGATCATGAAATTTAATGAGGACCATGTATTGATTCGGTGAGGCATCACGTATGATTTTAATTCTTTCCACTTCTGACTGAAATGGTGCAAGGAACTGAAGAAGATCACGACAGGACATTGTCGTAGGGACGGCAAGCATGCACAACATCTCACTTCGGCTATCATCATCTGTGTCAAGCGGGGTTCGCTCACTAAATAAATGAAATTAGTCATGTCAGTTATAAAGCTTATACTTTCAAAAGCATTCTAAACTATTCAGTTATAGTCGGACGAATTCACATATTTTAGTTTTCCTCCTACGGTCAATCAAATTTCGAATGGGCAGGCACTATAAACCCTTACATGTTACACATTACTTAAAAAAGGGACTCTAGTCTAGCTATGTAATTATAGAAGCTTAAGATACGATTTTGCTTTAAATCGTAAAAAAACGATTTTTCCCCTGAAAATCGAAAAAAAAAACACAGTAGATAGAGTAGAGGATTCGGATTTTACTCGGCAAGGCATTTAGCACGCCGTATCACGTCCTATTTTGGTCAATATTTCCAAACTCCATCACGCCATGTAAATGGATGGTAGTAATTAGGATTAATAAAAGAAAGAAACAACTGTACTGCATACTTTTCCTTGTAAAGATGAAGAATTCCCTTCGTTACTTCCACAAATGGGTTACCCGAGATAAAATTTACTTTCTTCGGTTCACCTTCATTAACTGCAAATTTGAAAAATTTCAACACTGTACTTTCTCTTTCCACTTATATTTCATGAAATATAGGCAACATTAAAAAAACAACCACCAAAATTAAGCTTTAACATAGTAGATAGTTTCTTAATTTGTACTTTCTTACACTTTCGCCCAGCAGCTTCAGTGCATTCGTCCACAATCTTTTCATAGCTTTCAACTGTAAGGGGTTTGATAGTTCTTTGCCCTTTAACCTTTGACTGTTCTCCGTGGTCAAGTACTAGTTCATTCCCCTCCATAGCGTACTTTGGTGCTACATTAGGGAGAAGAAGAAACAATCTAATATCAAATCTAAATCATGGACTACTTACTTCTTAAAGTTGAACTATTTTTATTTGAAATATGGAATGTTTTCTGACTAAGCATCTTAAACTCAACTAAAATAATAACAACATAAGAATTCGTATTTAAAATGCCCTGAACTTACCGGTGTATGAGAGGGACGTTATGGGAGACGATTCATCAGCAATTTCAATTATAAGTACGCAAAGAGTTATGTCGGACATGGAATATTCGTATTTCACCAAATGTAGAAAGAGTCCTAAAGCAAACAGAATTATTACATTCGCTAACAATTCTTTATTCTTAAAATAAATTAGGACACAGGGAACCTTATTTGTAGTAACCGACAGATAACTAAACTGAAAAAAACTAAACTGTGTAAAAAAATAAAAAAGAAGTGTTTTTTTTACTGTTGACACTAAAAAAAACAGCCAAATTAATAAGTAACAGAACAGACAATCTAAGTAAAAATACAGATATCGTAACACTGTTGGTGTTTGACTCTTGTTTTTCGGCAGTCTGGTAGTCTGGTTGCAACAAATTAACTACAAATTAGATAATGACGACACGAAACCCCACAAATATGAAGGGGCCGAGTAATAAGTAATACGTTAAGTAGAAATTAAGCAAAATTCTCTATCTATTACATGTACTGTTTTCAAGGATGATTATACATTCATTTGTGTCATTTTTGTGTATGTACTTTTTGTAACAATTTGTTTTCAATGAACGAAAGATAATAAAACCCCTGAATAATAATAATATTTAATTAGTGATCGATTACGCGAATTACTAGCAATTAAGGAGCCTTACTAGATATAGTACTAGTATTATATATATACAATATATATTATATTATTATTATTATATTATTATTATTATATATATTATATATATACTAGATATTAGTATTCCAATAAAAAATTATGAGAATTACACTTCAACTTTTAAGTACAAAATTACAAAATGAAAAATGCTCTTGTCTCACGATTAATTCTTAGAAATTAGGACTGAATGTTCTTGTATGTATACCTTCCACTTCTTCCACTCCAAGTCACAAGTTAAGTTGTCTTCCGGATTAAATTAAATACGTGTATAAAATAATGTTACATAAATTTAGAAGGCGATACGTCAAGCCATATTCAATGTTAATGTTTGTAGTTTTTAGTAGTGCATTGATAGAAAGTATTAGTGACGTAGGACTCTAATTGTTGACTATTGATTAATAATAAAAGTGAAGTGAATGGGACATGAGACGATGAGATTGCTAATATTAATTGATAAGAAAATGAGTGGGTTCTTATGTCTTAAAAAACTGTGAAACTCCGAACTCCGCTGAAATCAGAATCAAATGAAGAATATCACTTTTGAACATGCGCGCTTATTCTGAAACGTCTTGGTATGGTCTTGGTAAAACAGTAATGATCATATAGGGGGTATCTGCAAAAAATGTTTTGATACTTTTTTACATTTTTTTATGACCCCCCACCTGCTTAATCGTGTGGAGAGTTCTAGAAACCAGCATAGCAGTCCAAGCTGTACATGATGTCTAACGTCATTTATGCGTAACGTCGCCCATAGTTTTCTCGGTAAATTCTTAGAGTGCGCTTTCCTGGTGCACAAATGGTGCACGCACCAGCACCAGCTACACGCACCAGTCACCGGCATCAGTTAAACGCACCAGTCACACGCACCAGTTATACGCACCAGTCCCCGGCACCAGTTACGCGCACCAGTTACACGCACCAGTCCCCGGCACCAGTTACGCGCACCAGTCACCGGCATCAGTTACACGCACCAGTTACGCGCACAAGTCAAAGGTACCGGTCACACGCACCAGCTATGATTTTTTGGTACCAGTAACATCCGCCTTAGTAAATAAACTTCGCCTTGTCAATCAAGGTGTTTTTAGATGAGGATCATTAATTTCTTTATCTTGTGTCTGTCCGTTTGTTGTCCGTACTCCACAGGTCACAGCTATTAACCGATTTCCTATAAACTACTTTAAAACTCACGTAAACGATTAAGACGATTTTTTGTTATGGCCTTGCATTGCAGCATTGCGTTTCAACCATAAAGATTAAATTCACTACAAAGATACTGTTTGATTTCATATTTGCCTCGCAGAAACCTCATAAGCTGAGTGTCCCTGAGATATCAACCATTTAAACTTATATTATAGTCTTGTTACCGGACTTTGCTTTGGTTAGAGATCTAACTAGTAAGACTGGTGAAGGTACAACTATGGTTCAAAACCATGTGCTCGGAAAAAGAGGTGCCGGTGCGAATCATAGTAAGACAAAACAAAAGTGACCTGGCTGTTTTCGTTCACTACCGCCCTCCCGGTCGACAAAACCAAAAAATGTTGGGCTCATGCCAGGCTCACTCAATTTTCCTCTGGACTCATTTGGACTCATGCCATGAGCCCATATTGAGGGCTCATGGGTTTTTCGTTTCCGTAGTGGGGTATTGAGTCCGACTCATTCAAAAGTGACCGTCTGGCTCATTTTGGACTCAGTACTGTCTTCCAAAAAAATATCGAGTACTGCAAACTGAAAACTGCAATTAGTACTGGCACTGGCACCTGGCACTGGCACTGGCACTGGCACTGGTGACGGTTACTGTACTGCTAGTAATATTTAAATTGAAGCAGTGGCTTGTGATTGTGGTGTGTAAGCAGCGTAAATGGCAAATGGTGTTGAAACTTGAGCTGATGTGAACTATTGTGAACCGTGAGACCGTGACACTTAACTATTTTAAAATAAAAATAATTGTGTTATTTTAGGTAAATTTTAACTACTAATTAAATGTCTGATCCGGATTACATTTTTAACAATACTTTAGACAGTTCAGATATTTTGGACGTTTCTGCAATCACAGGGCTAGATTTAGATCTATCTAGCAGTTCAGATATTATACCTGGCGGGATTCGGGGGTTTGACAATATTGATAATGAAGCCGAATATATTAATAGCAAAAAAACTGATTTTATATTTTCATCTGAAGATAATAACAGTAGAAGTATGACTACCAGAAGTTCGAAAAGCAGGAGTATTGGTCTGAAATTTCATGAAAGTGATGAAAGGAGCTCAATGTTTGGTGCTCGACGCAATTTAGTTAATAATGCAACAAACATGAGCATTATTGCCCACAACGGAAGTCAAGAATCCCTGTCGGTGTCTCTACAGGAAGCAAGCAAAATTAACGAAGTTAGTTCAGCCTTTTCTGACCCATCCACAACAACAAAAACCAGTATTTTGAAGCCTATCGAATTACGGACGTCTACTCCTACTCCTACCTATAGTTTTTTGACTTCAGCATCAGTTGACAGATCTGCAACTTCAGCCACAGGTTCTGCTACCAAGTTGCAACACGAACCAAAACCTAAATTTTCAGCAAACATAAGTATTTTGTCAACAACTAATAATTGTGCAGACGTTCAGCTCGAAATGAAACTTCCAGGCATAAATGCGGTATCGTCAAGTACAAGTTGCAGTGCTGGTGCTAATTATTTGCAAGGTAAGTTTATAATTATATATTTAAACATTAAACATCATTATGTGTTAAGCAAAAAAAGTAGCTACAGGCTACATGCAGCTATCTGCTATACATGCTTTGATGCTCCACAATGCAGTCTCACCTAATTACTGGTTATTAATATTTGACATATGTATTTGTTTGTTTCGTTTTTATAGAATTGGGGGCTGGATTATTTACAATAGGGCAGAACAGCACAGTAAATATTTACGTTTCTAAGTGTGTTAATTGCACGGGCAAGAGTGGCTGCGGAGTACAACCTGTGCCTTTGCCTATATCTGCTAAGGAAGCTACATCACAATCAGATCAAGGACCCTCACGAATTAATATAATTGCTAACAATGCAGAAAATTGTAACCTATTTGTTGCTAACCCTCATGGTGACGGTGAAATTCAAGAGAACGAGTTATTAGAAGAATCAAAGTCAGAACCATCACCAACTTTGCCAACTTATATCAACAGCAACAACACGTCACCGACACCGACACCAACACCGTCCAATACAGTGATCTCACCGTTAATACCTTGTAATGACAATGACATTAATTCGAACTTCAACTCTTTTATTGTTCGTAGAGCACGATTTAATCCTTATTTGACCCCCAAAGAACCTGTTGTCATTGACGAAACTGAAACTCAAGATGATTCACATTCACGTTTACACACCATGGTAGTGCATTTACAAGATTCATCAACACCGACACCGACACCGACGCACATAAACTCAACAATGCCCGTTGAGTCATCCCAAGTTTTATCTTCACTGAAGCGAAGAGGTCCTGGTCGACCTAGAAAGCAAACTAAAACTAAATCTTTGAAAACGTCGAAAGTACCACAAACAGAGATCTGTGAATTTGAAAAACAGTGTTCTAGCAGAAATTTGACGGCACTTAGCAACAAATTATATTCAAAAAAAGAAAGTGGTTCAATTTCACAATCAAAATTTCTAACTATTCCAAAAAATACTTCATTAAAAAATTCCACTTCCACATCACCAATAATAAAACGTAGGGGTCACCTTAAAAGAAAATTGGTACATAGAAGTGATGAAGGCAATAAAGCAGCAATAATAAAGAAAAATCCAAATTCACTAAAATTCAAACCACCTAAGGGTTCTCTGCTGAAGCTGAAAATGAAAAAATCAAATGCCGTTGTAGCAGCATTGGATGACAATGAAACACAAACAACTCCACCTCCACTTCTAGTTCAACCTGTTCAACAATCTAATCTTCATCAAGACAAGGAATCTATGCCAGTATTGCTGCCAATAGTGACGACACGTCCACGTTCCCCAATTAAAAGTTTTGAGAATAAGACGAAAAAAGTTCACTCAGATTATTTTCTAGAAGAAACCGATAGTCTGCCCAGAATAACTTTAGAAAATTACAAGCAGTTATTTGATACTTTGGTGAAATCAAATATTGTAAATACTGAAAACGGGCAAACGAAAGTGGACAAACTAAGTGAGTTTCAAATTATACCTTTAAACCATGTTGCTATCATTTTAAATTTTATTAACCATATTGTCTCTTATTTTATACTTAATAGTTTAATACTCAACACATTCGTGTTTTGTGTTTCGTCTTTTATGCATGTTTAAGCAACAGTGTCGACCGTGTATCACTGGTTAAACAGTAAATTAATTATTGTTTTTTTAATTCACAAATCATTTTCTTTTTGATTTTTGCAGTGCGTGTTTGCCGTGTCCCAAACTGCAATTTTGAGACTGAATCAACAATGACTGCCGATAGAAAACTGAAAGACCATTTTCTCCTACATTGTGATCCAAGGCTCTTTGTTTGTCCAGTTTGCGACCGAAACTACCAAAATACATGCTCATTGACAAGACATTACAAACTGACAAACCATAATAATGTTTCAATTCCAAATTCCAACAATGACGTCGACTTTAATAAGTTTTCATTGCCGAAGATAAAGCCAAAGTTGACGCAAAAAAAGAAGATGAAAGCAAAGTCAGGAGCGAAGGCCAACCCAGAAACCAATTAACAGCCATCATGAAGAAAAATCATGTGCAATCAAGCAAATTTGTAAGAAAAATAATAACTTTAATATTAAAAATGTGTATTTAAATTTAGGTTGCAATGTTTTAACACGAAATATAAATTTTGCTTGGAGTATTTAGAAATTAATTACATGGTGGTTTAATTTTTGTACGTACTACTAACTAAATGTAAATATTTATTATTAACAACTTAATTAAGCGGTTGCTACACCACTTTGAATTAAATTTAAAAATTTAGGATTTTCATAAGAATTAAAGACATGGGAATGCTATAAGAAAATATTTAAGGTATGCGAGATTTTAATACACCAATAATTAAAATGTATCTATTCTTATCTGCATAAGCATTTCAAAATCACTATCGATAACTTCACTCCATTATCGATGCACAATATAGCACACAAATCTCAAATTTAAACGATTAAATGTGCACGCATTTGGTTTTTATTTTTTATGTTTTATAAAATACAATTAAACGTAGCTTTGTGGATTGTGTTAGCTCAGTTGGCTGTAATAAAAACAAAATGTTTAAACAAATCTAATGAAACCTTTTCACAGGTATGTGTAAAACAAATGGATGTTTTCGGAGTGGTGTTGTTGTTCCTTCTCTTCCGATCTTCTTCGTCTTCTTCTACAATCGTTGACCACGACGACCACCCTTTCTCCGGGTTGAGTTTGACGGAATTAGTGTCACACCCTCAATACGTCTAATCTTCATGTTGGATCGAGCTAAAGCACGAAGAGCTGACTGGGCCCCTAGTCCAGGAGTCTAAGTTCTGTTTCCTCCAGTTGCTCTTGATTTAATATGAAGACATATTTATCAGGAAGAGAAATAATTGCTCGTATTACTAGAGGGATGAAAGTAAAGGCAAATAGTGATGCAGCCAGTCCCTGCGCCGCTATGTCAGCAGCTTAAGATGTTGCTGAAAAATGTAAATCCCTTGGAATTACAGCTTTTCATATTAAATTAAAAGCAACTGGAGGAAACAAAACTAAGACTCCTGGACCAGGGGCCCAGTCAGCTCTTCGTGCTTTAGCTCGATCCAACATGAAGATTGGACGTATTGAGGATGTGACACCAATTCCGTCAGACTCAACCCAGAGGAAGGGTGGTCGTCGTGGTCGACGATTGTAGAAGAAGACGAAGAAGATCGGAAGAGAAGGAACAACAACACCACTTCGAGAACATCCATTTGTTTTACACATACCTGTGGAAAGATTTCATAAGATTTTTTTAAACATTTTGATTTTATTACAGTCAACACAATCCACGAAGCAAATTAGTGTTAGCATTTTCCCGTTCGAGTTAGAAGTAAAAGACTGCAGAACTGTGAATAATTCCATGCTGCAGTAGCTGCAGTGCAGTTGTGCAGTGTATAAAGTTATTAAAAATCTAAATTCTGTTGTTGCATTTACATATGTGACTTACCACAACATCTGACTTAAAAAATGAAATTGACCACAGTTACGATGAAGAACTATAAGAACTGTTACTATGATTTTAAAAGTACAACTTTTAAAATGACAATATTTCACGCATAAAGTCATAAAATATAACACAAAAGCTGTGTAATTAGTTAAGTAGTGTAAGATTATCATTGTGATTGTGACTTTTGACTTGAAAGATTATGAATAAATTAAAATCAGTAATTTAAAATTTTAACATTTATTAATACCATTTTTATTCGTGATTGTTTTTGTACAACATCATTTCGTAATACGCAATAACGAAATGCATATCAGAATTCATTCATAGAATACAAAATTCACTGGATTGCCTGCCAAACTGCCAACGCCAACTGACAGGTAACTTGGTAAAAAAATAATTGAAAAACATAATAACTGGATAGCCTTAGTTTGTTAGAAGTTATAGAATTCATATTTTATGGCTAAGGCTAACACATTAACACAACATAAAATTAGGTGTTTACGTTTAAATAACTCTTAACATTAAAAGTATTAAAACTTTACTAAAAAATTGAACACACAAAAAAATCATTTTTTCAGCTCACAATTTCATTTACACACTATAAAATCGATATGTACAGACTACGACTAGACTGTATACTGAAACTGAAAGCACTTACTGACAACTGACAGATTAATACAAACACTTACGACATTTGCTTGTCATTGTTAGTTTATAATTTCTTATAATTACATAATCCATTAGGTATATCGCATAAAAGAATTTATTAAAATTATTTGAATCAAAATATAAACATCATGTGCTTATCGATGCAAGATGTAAACTATTAAATAATATGAACTATCAAAGTGAAAAACCTAACATAACACACAAGCTATCAAGCAATGTTTGATGTTAGGTAAACACAAGAACAAGAAACTCACAAAAGTTTAAGTTACAAAGTACAAGGTACTGAAGAATGAATGCTGAATCGGACAGTTATGATTATAATAATTAAAATGCTAGAATCACCCAATCACCAAATACTGTGTCCCAAGTCCGAACAGTCGCAACACTCTCACTCAAAACACTAGGAAACTAGAACTAGGAACTGAAAACTGGTAAATTTGGTTTTTTTATCCTGCTGTGCTGCTTACTGCTTAACGGTTGCATCTATGATTTGACACTTGTGCGACTACTGCGACTACAACTACAGTCTACTTCAAATCTAAACTAAAGTTAATAATTTATAAGCAATATAATTAATTAGATCCCAGTCTTGCTCTTGATAATAGTTACTGATAACTGATACTGATTGATTCTAATTCTACATTCTACTTCAACTTTCACTAAACACACAACAAACCATGACAAATATTGGAATTGTCCGAAATACCTAAATATTGTAAGTAATTAGTACTTTCAAACTGTAATTCGTTTTATTAATTACTTATCTTGTTACGATCATGGGACTGACACTGACACTGACTACTGACGCTGAAGAGCAGCGGCAGCTAAGCCTAAGCGTTTCTCCTGTTTCTTCTTGTTTTGCAAGTGGAGTCTTGTACGGTTGTGTCTACCGACGCTCGAAAGATTCTTTAATTTGATATTGCACACCTTACATTTATATTTTAGCGGATAGTAGTGGTTTCGAATATGATCTCGGAGAATTTTTGCAATCGTGGTGCAATCTCGACTCATCTCTTGACATATCTTGCAAGTATACACTGTTTAAAGCAAAAAATAAAAAATATTAATGAGTAAGTAAAACTGATTATGACATGAGCATCAACATCAACCTTAAAACATTCAATGCTATCAGAGTTTTGAAAGCATGAAATATTTACGCTTTACCCCTACGCCAATAATTTGTGCATTGTTTAGTAAAAGAAAAAACGGTGTTTAGTTTTAGATGTTACAAATAGAAAATGATAAATAGTAGATTTTAATTGTCGTAAAACTTACTTTTGACTTAATCAGAAATCGTTATAGTGACAAAGAACTGGAAAAAACGGTCGCCTAGAACTTTTAGCATTGCTAATGCAGCGGGTGACTGCCATTTGTCCTCCATATTATTGTTTTGACGATGTACCAACAAATCCGTTTTTTTTGGTTTAGTAGGTGTGGACTTCGTATTTGAATGTCGTTTTAGCTGCGATGCCTGCGATTTTGAATGACCTGCCTCTGCTGGCTCGACTGGCTCTGGCCCATGCCCAGTGTTCAACGTTAAGGATGATGATGATGCGATGGCTGCATCTGAAGTTGAAGCCGAAGCTACATCTTTGACGTTCATATTATTCTTCTCACGATACACCAAATCCTTTTTTTTTTGGTTTAGGTGATGAATTCGGATTTGCATGTCGACGTGGTTTCTGCGATTTTAATTGCTCTGACTCTGGCTTGACTGGCTCTGGCCCATGCCCAGTGTTTAACTTAACTGATGATGATGATGCGATGGCTGCATCTGAAGTTAAAACTACATCTTTGACGTCAGCTGCAGAACCCACAGCCACTGGAATTTTGGCTTCCTCGACAACACGAACATTTCGTTGGCTTGAGCTTGGATTGGCAATTTTGCTTTCAGCCCTTGCTGTATCTAAGTAATCAATAATAATTGTCGGAGTTTTATCGTATGATTCAAAGCAAGTGTTTTCAATAGCACGAACACTAAGATTAGGAGGATTTGGATCTGGATCTGGATCAGCTATTTGATACTTTCCATTTTTGTTTTTTTTAAACTTCATTGATAAGCGTTTTGATTTGGAAAACATGGAAGTGGGCTTATTAATACCTTTGCTTGACTTCTGTATTTGTTTATGGGGACGTCCACGGCCACGGCCACGGCTGTTGATGCTGATGCGGAGGCGACGGAGGCATCGGAGGCATCGGAGTCGGAGGTCGGTAAACATTTCTATCCTCAGATATTAAGTTCAGGAAGGGTTGAGGACTCAGGTCCTCTGCGTCTTAATCTGGAAAAAGACATTGAGGATAATTTTGTTGCCGTAGTTCGTTAAACCTTGATCCCCACGCATAGTCATTATCATTGTTACCTTCCACGTAATCTGTATCAACAAATTCTTCTCCCTCTTCTTCTTTTTCTACTTCTACTTTAATGGTTGCACTGGTTGCAGGTGAAACTGGTGCAGGTTCATTAAAGTCATTAGAATTATTGGAGCTTGCAACTTCAGTGTCTAAACAGCATTCAACAGTGATTGGGAGAAGTGTCGCAAGAAGGCTTCTTTTTTGCGACACACCATTTGGATTTGGATGTGTAGTCACCACAGTCAAAATTTCTTGATTGCTGCCGCTGCCGCTGGTGTTGGTGTTGCTGGTAATATTTTCCGCTTCCGGTTCCTTTGGGTTTGGTTCACTGGCACGAGATTCACTGTCACTACTTAGGGCTGCGGATGCGTAGCACGCTGAAGCTGGCAAGGTTGAAATTTGAGTTGAAGTTGAAGCCGTTGAAGGCAATGCTGGCGCTGGCAATGTCACTTCTTTCACACTTAGATTCAAAGGTAAATTTTGTATTTCCATTTCTTCTTCCTCTGGTTCTGTTTGCGTACCTAAAGATACACCACCACCACCATGGCACTGCATTTTTGTGACATGAATATTTACGTCACAGTGATTTCCAATTGAGATTAGTCCAGCAATTTGATCTTAAAAAAATAAACAAAAACATTATTTAATTAGGTTTTGCACGCTATCAGGATATCATACTAGATCAGGATCAGGATCAGGGTAACGTATTGTTTCCTGATTCCTGATTTCTATCTATGTCGCATTCTGCATTTTAGTTTTAATTTATTTCAATTAAATAAGTTAGCTTGGTAATCTTAAAATGTCAACTACTGATGTTAGAAATGTAGATATAACCAAATCATCAAACTTAATATAGCGTAACATGCAAAATGCTGCTGCAACAATGCAAAACTAGCCAACTTTTACCTTTTAAATCATGAGAAATATTTAACACAGTTGTTGTTGTCGTTGTGGATGCCGAAGATGAATTTGTAGACAAGATCTGTGGCGAATTAGCTTTATTGGTTAATTTTTCCATGTTAACTGGTTTATTTCTATTCATGGTCAGCTTCAGCTAGTGCTAAAATAAATCAAATGTAAAATCTGTGAATTATTTAAATATTTTAAACCTAAACAATAGCAACATTCACAATAATTAAATATAAATACAAACATATTACAAAATTCTGTTAATTTACTTTTTTATACCTGCATTCAGTCCGTAAGTTAAAAGAAAATCAAACGCGAAGCCAACAGTCCTTTGTTTTCTCTGAAATCTTGAATCCTTCTAACTTATTCAATAATACTCGTATCAGTTGTCAGTAAAAAACTGAAGCGATAGTAGTTGATTCAAAAATATTTGTTACAATTTTACTTTTTGCTTTTGGAAAATTTGCCGAATTGTCAAAAAATTACTACTTTTTGAACTAAATTGAACTCTGAAAGTCTGCCGTCTGACTCTGACTGACGACTGATGACTAACAACTAATTGCCCTTAGAACTCTTTTAAAAAAAACACCCGCAATTTTGCTTCTATTCTGATAATTTCTCGGTGTTAGTTCTGTGACGACTGTGACTGTACTGACTGTGCTTAATTCTTCTAGATCTGGTGTTATAGCCGTGTGCGTACTGCGCACTTCACTACGTCCTTCATACGTTTATAAAGTGTTTAGTTCCTAGAGCTTGTGTTTGCACTGTTACTGTTTGTAAATTGAAAAGTGCAGCTATTAGGCTACTTATTCAGTTTTAAAGCTTCGCACACATACAAGTAATGTATGCACGTGATATTTGGGCAGTCAGTTGGCCTATTGGCTTTTGCAAGTAGAATAGCGGCAATTTACGTCACGTAAACTGATAAAGTGTTGTTGTTGTTGTTATTGATATTTTGCATGTGCAGAACGTAACATACAAAAAAAATAAAAATAAATAAACAATTTAAGCTTCTCACATGTACTTGTACTCTGACTCACTGTGACTTTGGTGGGTTGGTTGGATTAGGTAGGTAGGTGTGTAAACACAATGTTATATTTTTGGTTTAGTTTGACTTGCTTAACTATTTAAGGGTTAAGTAAAAAGTGTCTTGTGTTCTGTGTTCTGTTTAATTCTTAAATTATATGTTGTTGAAGCACTAATACGGTTGACAGTCAGTACTCTGTAGTCTCTGCAACTTATTACACAGTTTTATCTACTTACTGACTTATGGACTTAGTATTAATTACAAAATTTAAAATATTAAATCAAAAATTCTACAAGTTTCTTGTATTTAGTATTCAGGTATTTTTTAATGTACTTCTTATTTGTTTCTGTTTTTAATTCCTCAAGAATAAATCAATTAGTGTATTAGGGTTTTGAGGAGACACGGGTCTACAGTCTTTGTGTCTTTGTGTTGATAAATAAATAATAACTACTATTAGCAGCAGCAGCTACAACAATGTCTTCATCTAGATTTAACTGCACTGGCCAGGTAAGCTGATACTTAATACTTTATTTGTACTACAGTTATATTACAAGTGTTACATTAGTGTTACAACAAGCAAAAATTGAACTAATAAATTATATAGGTGTTTTTTGCCTTCTTACAAAAATAAGGCACACCAGCCCAGTGGTGCCACAGCTTGACTCCATCTGAAGCTGTGGCTGGCTGGGTTTCCCTCCCACGATCTCGACCTTGAGCCTTACTTTAGCCTTGTAGCCCCGGCCACTGGATCAAACCAAGTCAAGAACGTCGAGCTTCCTAGTTCGCGACGTTCCTAGGGCTAGGGATCGATCCTGTCGGCCCTTGGGAAAAGATACTCTCTTCCGCTTTCCCCCTACTGGCAACAGCTGTTCATTGGCTACAGGCTAATTAACTTTTTGCTGGTCGTTAAACCACTGGACTGCGTGTCCCTGTGTGATCCATGGGGCTATGAAAACCGTATATTAGTCTCTAAAATGGTCCTATATAGAAAATCTCTAAAATGGGACACAATATTATTCTATTTTTATTTACAGACTATTGAAAATGTTGACAAGAATGGCACAACTACTGATTCAGACACGAATAAAACCATTCAGTCCTGTGAAGTTCAAGATCTAAAAACTGCCGAACTTCAGAATGTGAACTTGGTGTCTTACCCATTAGCTGATACGCATGGGGATGGGGATGGTATAGTTTACATTGATCGAATTCCAAATAGCGTGAGAGTAAATGGAGAAGAATTAGAAGTAGTATACACCAATGTAATCAGTGGCTCAGGTTCAAGTGGCTGCGCCTATCAAAATGAAACACTTGAAGACTCTCAAAACGATGAAGAAAAACAAGGTATCTATTCTAACAAATGTATTTATTCATGCATGCAAAGTATTCAAATTTAAATAACAACACAATTACTTTTGTATTAATAAATGATTTAAACTAATTTATTTAACGCCAGGCAGGCAACACACATTAAGCTTAAATTCAAAGCTCTTTGTTGATAAAATATGAATAAGAATGAAGGCTAAAAATTGTTTTTCAACTTTAAACGTTGTTGCAATATTATTTAAAACAACTAATTTTGCTAATTTAACAACCGTAACCTTTATTGTAATATTTGTATCAGGTTTGCCTACTCAGCCTAATATTCCTATAAAATCACTGGAATTCAGTTGTGATTCAACACCACATCCTGCTGCTCCAAGACATGATGATATTTTAGCTGATTCCGAAATGGAGTGTGACCGTGACCCTAGAGACAATGATGTTGCCGCTGTCAACGTCAACGTTAATGAGGATAACGATAGTGACAATAATTTCACATCCGCTAACAATAATTCTACTGTTTTATCAAATTTGGCACTGCTTGACACCAGCCAATTTGAAAACATTGTTCGTAAGTATCACATAACACTTACCTGTAACTGTATATTTTGCAGAAGATTTAATATAACAATGGTATTTGCATTCTTTTGTAACTAATTTAATTTAGTTATTTTTAAAATTGGGTATTAATTTTGTAACATTTTTATTTTATTTTCAGAAACTTCAGTGCTGGCATCACTTAATTCATTAAAATCGTTGGCGGGATCACATGTTATCAATTTAGTTGTCAACGTTGGATGTTCCAACTCATATTCTCGCAATGACTCTGATAATGCTGTTGCTGGCGTTGCTGCTGCTGCTTCTAATACCAAGCTACACAGCAAATGCAAAAGCAAAATCAAAACTTCAATTTCAGTCCCAGTCCCAACCTCAGCTAAAGAAGATTCTACACCATCAACATCAACATGTGCAGTTGTCAATACAAGTAAGCAAAAAAATGTAGTTCCAACTGTATCTAAATCTAAATGTAAACGTAGTTCTAGGTTACAAAAAGATAAAACACCGTCTGTGCCTCGTTCAGCTGTTGGTGTATTATTTAATAAAGTGCATTCAGGCATTAAAAATATTCCCAATGTCAATAATGATAGCATTAACATCAACCACGGTCATAATTCTGTCGAGCCTAACAGGTATGAAAGACGCAAACGTAGTCGCAGTCCTAATAATAGCAGCGACAGCAATAGCAATGACACCGAGTTTCAAAATTATTTACAATTCAGTAGCTCGTATTTAAAGCCTCAAACTATGCGTAACGTTTCAGGAGCAGGAGCAGAAGGTGAACTAGCTAGTTGTAACGGAGCAAGAAAAACAGTGTCAGAGAAGTCAGATTCCTCAGAGTCAGAGTCAGACGATGACGATTCAGGCAAACCAAAAGATAACACAAAAGGTACTGAAACTGACCTTGGCCTTGACCCTAATCCTATAAGCAACTTAGATGGTCCTGATGGTCCACGTAAAAAAAGTATCAAATTAAAAAAATATTCTGATATAGTCAAAAAATACGCAACTAAAATAAAAAAATACCAATGCCAATTATCCGAAAACAGTTTGATTATACAAAACAAGGTTTTTATTTATGTAAAGTTGAAGGTTGTATGTGTGCTGTTAAGCACGCACAGTCTCTGCGTCGACACTGGTTTACTCATGTGCTTCAAGAGGAAGACGACGACATGAATTCTGACATTTCTGACGATGGCGATGGCTTAGATAGCTACACTAGTGTAAACACCACGCACACTAAGACTAAGACTGGCTTACACAGCCACAATAATTCCAGGGACAGTTATAATTATGATTTAGATTTAAGTTTTGGGTCTGAGTCTGATTTAGACTTAGACTTAGATGACTCAGAGTCATACCAGTCCTACCAGAGAGCTGAAACTGAAAGTAATGAGAGGTTAAAACGAAGACGGGCACAGGGAGGCTTAAAAAAGCATTTGTCACAAAAAAAATTAATTCTGGACTGATTTAGTACTGTATATAGTTATAAATGTATCTGCACTACTTGTAAATATTTTCGAGTTATGTATTTTGTGTAATATATTTTATACTATAATTATTTATATTTACAATTAATAAATGTATCTGCACTACTTGTAAATATTTTCGAGTTATGTATTTTGTGTAATATATTTTATACTATAGTTATTTATATTTACAATTAATAAATGTATCTGCACTACTTGTAAATATTTTCGAGTTACGTATTTTGTGTAATATATTTTATACTATAATTATTTATATTCAAGTCAAGATTTTACTTATTTGCTTGACATTTCATTAAATTTAAATGTTTTTTGTTATTCATATTATCTAATATAATTTAATTAATTGTACTAAATAAAAGAATAAAATAAATCAAAATGTTCAATTTGTAATTTATGATTCAGTTTTGGTGTTGATTCCGTTCACACAATGGAATATTATTACTATTTTATTTTATTATACATTTTTTGTAGGTAGGTAGTAGTAGGTACAAATTACTTTTAGTATCTGAGGGGTCGGCTCATTTCTGAGGGAAAGAGGTGGAAATTTTTCGTCGGACTCACTGTGAGGCCCATGGGCTCCTTATGGACTTAAAAAACGAACGAACTCGAACGGCACTTTTTTCATCGGGCTCACTGAGGGCTCAAAATTTTTGGTTTTTTTTAAAATAAGTGACTACCGTTCACAAGTATTTTCACGAGCAAAAGTGACCGACTGTCTTACTATGGTGCGAATGCTTTTAGTACGACAATGCTTGTTACGAGTGAGCTGGATACGAGTGGTACGGGTGCACTAAGCACGGGAACGAGTAGTAAGGGTGGGTAACGTAGAAATACGAGGTTTGAATAGGCTGATGGCTATTCATGCATGCCTGAATAGCCTCTACCTGGTACCCCAACTCCATCTAACACCAGGATAAACGCCTCTCTGCGTCTTCCTCTTTAGCCGCTTTACCGGTTGGGATGGTACACTATATTCACCAAGCGGGTGGTCCTTGGTATCCGGCTTAGCTCGAGTTACCCCGGTAGAACCTAAGCAGTCCTCCATGACGGGTCTAACCTCGTCTATAGGAACGAATTTGGCATCCGTGGGCCCGAAGTAGATGTCGAGCTCATAGGGAATTTTGAAACTTATTTCAGCAACGCTAAAAGACGATTCATGGAGAAGTTGTATTTTATTGAAAGAGGAACGGCTATTCCTAATCTTAAATTAACGGTTTAATTAAAGGCATTAATTCGTAAGGTTAAATTTTTTAGCATTTCCTCTCAGAGCACGCAACTTAAAGACTGAAAGACAGAGAGACCGGCAAACAGTCATACCGACACACCAAAAGACAAACAGCCATACAAAACGACCAACAAACAGATTGAAAGACAGAAAAAGTTAAAATTTTGCTGACATCATTTTTGAACCTGCTGGAGTTGAAGTGAAGGCAGAGGAAAAGATATAAACTTAACACGTGCTAATTTTGTTTGCATCATTTAGAGACGACTCGGATTTGAAGCTGTAGCTTGGGAGTGGGAATGTAATAAATAGGTAAATATTTTGTTCATGTTCTTTATGGACCACCCCGGAGTTGAAGTAACAACATTGAGTTTGAATTTGTGTATGAAGAATAAGTGAAACTTTTGTTGAAATCATTTGTGGACCACCTCAGAGTTGTATTATATGATGTCATGTCGTAGTGGTGATGTCAGCAGTTAAGCATTGATTACACTGTAATAATATTAGCCGTTTACGCAGTGTTATAGTTTTGACATTGGAGTGGAGCAGTAGGAAAATTGTAATAATTTGTGAGACATCTACAGACCACCCCTGAGGACGTACATATTGAAGCACCTATGCTAGCAAGATGAATTTCCTTGTAAAATTCCGGATGTAAAATCATAGGATACAGAGAATGACCGAAGGTTAGGGGACAGAAACCATTGGCGCCATTCAAATTTAACAAAATTTATAACCCACTCTCCCGCCTTGCTACCTTCTCAAGCATTGCGTAAATGGCTATCAATTACATGGGGTGTCTTGTTTTTTCAAAGTGACCCACCCACGACTGTGTTGGCGCCATATGTATTACCCCTAATTGAAACTACAGTAAAGCATATATAACTTTCTAGAAATAAAAGTATAGAAAAAATTTAAGAGTTGCTTCATAAAATTAATAATTGCGACAGGCAGACAGACGGTCCTATGTCTCATGATCGAATGGTTTTTGTACGAATGTCAAATTGGGGGGGGGACATAGTTTGATAAGTCTTGCGCAGCCGTGTGTCAGTAGTGTCAATTCCATTGCTTTGTTGATCCAATGCTTTGCTTCTAGTCCAAACCAATGCTACATTTACCGCTTACCTTTGTGCTTACGTAATCCATACCTTGTAAAGACAATTAATCAATTAACTGGTTCAAATTGTGAGCTTTAAGTTAAAAATTATTAAACTTAAGTATTAATAATAATTTATTCATTGGGTCGATTTAACCGAAGTTCATACAACCAGACTCAACCAGTCACTGTGGGTGAGGAAATAGGAGGCTACCACGTTAGATCGTCTCGGTCTTTGTACCCTTTCACATATCCCCGTCCCCTCCTCCACAGTAAAGGAGTCCCATTCCCTAGGCCCCTACAGTAAGTATAGGTCACTAAGGAGCACCGAAGGAGATTGGGTTTCAATCCACCATCCAGTGACGTTTACCGTACAACACCGAGCCGTAAACGATTAGCAGTGGCCGAGGATCGAAGCCGGGTCTGAGACTGTAAAGTTTGTTACAGTCTGCAGTCCTAACCGCTCACCCAAGCACGCCTGCTTTAAACTTAAGTATTGAAATCAAGTTCAAGCTAGTTAGACTGGTATGATAGGCATATGAACTGCGTTATTTACATAATACATGTAGCTAGTGCGGGTCAATGATGCGAGTAACTGGTGCGGGTAACTGATGCGTGTAACTGGTGCGTGTAACTTGTGCATAAGACTGGTGCGTGTGACTGGTTCTCAAAACTGGTGCGCGTAACTGGTGCACGTAACTGGTGCGCGTAACTGGTGCGCGTAACTGGTGCATTTGGCTGGTGCATTGACTGGTGCGTGTAACTGGTGCCGTGGACTGGTGCACTTGCCTGGTGCAAAGCGGGAAATTTAAATTGCCTGGTGCAGAAGCTTCTGCTAAGGTTATACCGTTTTCTCTAATAATTGCGAGTGAGAGTGATTTTCTTAATATACCTCTCTCACACACCGAAATTCTCCATCTCTTATACCAAGCCAAATACGGATACGGAAAACCGAAAGAAAGAAACCGGCATCGGGCATCGGCAGTGCTCCCAAAATATTTGTTCCTAGACTTTTACTTAATTTTCACTGTTAATTAAGGATGCCGATGCGAGATTCGGATTCGAATAAAATAAATCAGAGCACTTTGGGAAAAATTAGACTGGAAAGTTCTTTAAAATGTAACTACCGTATTTCCTGTAATAGTACACGGGGTGTACTATTCAAATTCCAACCTTCCAAACCCGTGTACTATTACAGGCCCGTGTATTAATGCATACCCGTGTACTGCCATATAATAGTGTGTTAAATAGACCCGTTTTCTATTCAAACTCATAGCTCTCTCACCCGTGTACAATTACAGGCCCGTGTACTATTACAGGAAATACGGTATCTTCAGTCTTTTTTTTTCGTATTCAACTTAAGTAAGTTTCAATAATGTGAAACGTATGACCGTCAGCTAACTATAGTGAGTATATTTAATTAATTAGTTATCATAATCCTTAAATACTGGATATCGATGATTGTTGGGTCGCTCTCTTCGGTGGACTTGGCCCTTGTACATACATGTATTTATTTCCTACCTAGAATTTCATAATTCGAAATGTGTTTGCATGTTCGAGTCTCTTAATAAGGGTGAGTGCTGTTATTATCAATTATTAGTTATTCATATTTTACCTATCAGTCTCGTCACCTCCTAAATTCAATGGTCGCCAGAACAATAGCCTAGTCTTGAAATTTTGTCAAAAAATTGTGAAACCTTTAACCTTCATGAGAAGAGCCTATGTACTATGTACCCTAAAAAGCGTAAGTATACATATTTTTACCAATTTTTAGGAAGCCTATAACTATAGTGTAGCCTAGTTTTTAATTTCATCAGCCTAATTTATTCTATTTTTCAACTATGCTCATCATGTTACTATATGCGCATCTTGCCTCTTGCAGGAATGCAGTTATACATAAGTATAAAGAATCGTAACATTACATGCATGTGTTTTATTACGGTATTATACAGTATAGTATTTGGGCTTGGGCAACAAATCTTGGCTTTCAATACTTAAAATGGCATGATGTCTTAATTTTCTCTGAAGCATGCTTTCACTCAAGAGGATTGAAATATTCATTCTCAAAAGCTGGGCCTGAGCCATAATTCCTAAGTCTTAAGACAAAGTTCTTTTTGCTTCATAATACGTCATTCATATCATTAGCAGCAAAAGATACACAACGAACGAATTTACATAAGAATAATGGGCACTCATTAAAGAAGACAGCAATTTTTTATATATTTATTATTCTTAATTCACAATTGAGCGAGGAGTGAAGACTTTCAAAGGACGACAGCTATATGCAATGTATTTTGATTGTGAGCATATAGGTAGTTTTGCCTTTCAATTTCAAACTATATAGGCAGGTTAATTTGTAAGTAAGTTTCAGGAGTGAGAGAAAATTGGGAAAGTTGGAAGATTTGACCTACTTATGCTGAAGCCTCGGAAGTATTATACAAGCATTTCACTGATTTCACATTAGCTTTCTTTCATTCATACCTTTATACCATTAGTACAAAGTATCCATATGTAGGTACATTTTAATTAAGTTTCCCATAAGTTTAAGCAGCCAAATATCTCCGAAGCAGGTTATATTACCCTCTTTTAGTGCTGACTCAGGCGAATTGTGAGTCCCAAAACAGAGGTAGGTACGCCTACCTATATAGGAACTCATTTCTATCGTGAGCGATAAGAATCAAAATGGCCCATATCCTATTTGAGGTGGAAGTAAAATGAGCTTTGTCAATACAAAACTAAATGAAATAAATGTGTGAAATCAGTGAAATGTTAGTTACGAGTTTTCGGAAAGTGTAAAATGTTCCATTTGTATGTTTTTGACAAGTGCAAATTATCTCATTTACATGTTTTTGAAAAGAAATGCTCTATTTACATGTTTTTGAAAATTGCATAATGTTCTATTTAGATGTTTTGGAAATGTGCAAAATATTTCGTGTGCATGTTTTTGAAACATGTAAAATATTTCATTTGTATGTTTTTGAAATGTGCAAAATGTTCTATTTACATGCTTTTATGATCATGCTATTTTAAATTTCCTGTAATAAGTAGACAGTGCATTTTGTGTTTAGCTAAGAATGGACGAATGGAAATGGCTCATTTTGAGTCTTCATTGGCGATATCCATACACCATGTAAGAACAAAAAACAATGAAAGGGAAAATTAAAACGTGTACATTTCATATACACATAAAATAATGCAGATTATTGCATATCGTCAGCGAAGAGGCAAATCTGACTATCTCCTTTTGGTGCTAAAAGCGAAACTGACTATTACCATTTTTTGCTAAAAGCGAAAATGACTATCTCCATTTTTCTCAAAATACTTTAAAAAGGAGGCAAAAAAACTAAATGTGCCAATGCAGCATGTAATAAAGCATACGTTTTTGTTGGGGGGTCACCCATAAATGACGTCACAAAAATTATTGCTCTGTAAGAACCCACCTACTCTCATTATAACAGCTCAACTGTAACAAGGCGTGTCATAAATACCAGACAAGACCCACGACCCACACACGCTAGGTGTGACATCATTTAAAGACAACCCATTATAAATATTACAATCTTTAAATTTTTAGCCATTGATTTAATCAATATCTATTGATAATCTAAATCAATGTGTCAACCTTTCACTGACTGAACTCAGCGTTAACGTTCAAATTTTAAGATTCTTCTTCCCACTTTATACAAGTGTTTAATGTTCCTGCTGGCGGTTTTCTAGTGACTACTGCTTTCTGTATGTCAGAAAACAGCTCGGTTGGCACATTAATTTAATATAATCATTAACTAATGGGTTAGGACACATATTTTCTAATAATGAAACTCCTTGCGATAGCTAAGCTTTTGTTATTGGGGGTATTTTCTGAGAAAGCAATAATTAATTATTGCAACAAAAAGTGTAACAAAAATTTTCGTGACGTCATTAAACAAAAACGTCTTCTTCATAACATGCTGCATTGATACATATAGTTTTTGTGCCTTCTGTTAATGATATTACGAGAAAAATGGAGATAGTCATTTTCGCTTTTAGCAAAAACTGGTAATAGTCAGTTTCGCTTTTAGCACCAAAAGGAGATAGTCAGATTTGCCTCTTCGCTGACGATATACTAGTAGTACGGCCCGTCCTGCGGACGGAATTTATCAGGGTTAAGAAATGCACGTGTAAAGCACAGGCACCTTTTTTCCAAGCACATGGTTTCGAAGCATAATTGTACCCTCGCTAGTCAAACCCAGACCACTCGTACCGACAAACCTCTTACCACCTGCCATATTTGAATTTTATTATTATGTAGATAGACATGATTAATTCATTAATTCATTAAAATAAATTATTTATTTTGTTTTGTTTCTTTAAACATACAGTCAATATTAAACACCAATGGCACAAACTTTAAATGCACCTTATGCAGAATTTAATTCGCTATCGAACGGTATATTGCAAGTCTGTGTAGCTATAATATTTTGCAAGGGAATGACAATTACATCTGGCAAGGTATTTAAATTGCTATTAGCTGGTTTAAAGTTATTTCCTTGTTTAGAATTCCATCACCTAGCTAATTTAAAGTTATTTAGCGGTGCTTGGACGATATTGTGTGCCTGGACAATAGTAGGAGACAGCGGACAGAAAGGCCGGACAGAAAGGGCGGACAGAAACGGACAGAAACGGACAGCGTTATTTGAATTAGCTATATTTAAATATAGCATCAATTTATGCATTGATGGTAATGGTAATAAACGGTATCGGTCAAGAGTGGCTATACATAAGTAGGCAGGTCGTTTTCGTTTTATTGTCGACAATTGTTATCGTTCGGATGCCAACAACATTCGACGCCATCCTCGTCCTCAACAATACATCAACGAAAACAGTGTATGGTTCACTTTGGTTTTTTTCTGGCTGCCTTTGATATTGGCAAATAATGGCCAAAGAGTGAAATACAAAATAAAATATGTCATTTTTATAGAAATATGCGGGAACTGGAACTGGGAATGGGAAGGGAGCTCAAGGCGCGAGCTCTGCATTAATCCGCATTAAGCGCATTCGTTATACATTATGTATATAGAACATTGAATAGAAAGTAAAACTGAGCATTCCATCCATAACACTCTAATAAAATTTCCGTCAGCTCGATTTCCATGTGCTCCAATTTATGTCTGCACCAAACCAAACTAAACATCCCATATTATCCACATTAAGTAAGTAACTACCTACCTACTTACTTTTTACGACAAAAAATTATTAAAATAGCACAAAATGTTATAGTATACGACCACAACATCCTTTAATTCTTCTTAAGATTCCAGTAACGAGAAGTACCAATTTATTGCTTTACTCGTCAATTTTGAAACAAAGTCGCATTGATGCAGGAAATAATAAAATGTCATGAAGGTCAAGTATGTTTATTAGCACTAAGCACTAGGTCAGTGTTGTATTCTTGCATGGAAGAATAATAGGGCAAGTAAGATCTTCCATGTAAAATATATAGCTCCATTATAAGTGCAATTGTTTTCCTGCTAAAAACAGCGATCACAGTTACCCACCTCTACCCTAATTTTAACTGTAACTGTACTGCTAGATTCTTAAAGTTGACTTGCGAAAAAATTTCGATTATAAATCATAATACATATATATTTATGAGAAATGCAGTCTTACTACAGTGCAAAGTTTGCATGATCCAGTACATATATCCGCTCTGTCAAGGATCGAATTAACGCATATTCATTTTTAGCTAAAAAATAAAAATACACTATCAACTATCTACAAACAAATAAAATACCATGTTCCTCCTGAAATCATGTATGTAAATGGAGCATTTTGAATATTTCGAAAACAATTTTTTACACTTTAGGGCATCGTTTAGATTTTTCGAAAAGAAATAAAAAGAAGGTTTACTATATACACTTTTCAAAAACATGCAAAATGGAACATTTTGCACTTTTCGAAAGCATGCAAAATAGAAAATTTTGCACTACTCAAAAAAATCGAAAATAGAACATTTTGCACTTTTCAAAAACATGAAAAATAGAACATTTTGCACTTTTCAAAAGCATGTAAAAAGGTTTTTCTCGTCTCAGAAACATGTATATGGAGCATTTTAAATTTTTTTTAAAACTCGTTATTAAAAGTTTGTGTATTTATCTCATTTAGCTTCTTTTAGTATAGCGTATTTTAATTCTAGCTTATATGAATTGGATATGGGTCATTTTGAGTCTTTACAGGCGATGTAAAAGAGACAAAGTAAAGGACAACGATTATTCGATTCGGCGACGAGAGCACGCGAAACGAGAAAGTTAAAGTTTTGTGTCTATAAAACGGAAATAAGGGATGAGAGCCGTGTGTAAATCAAAAGATGCCTGTTATGTACTTAAGTAATAGGATGCAATGTTTGACTGAAAGCGTGCGTCAAAAGCTGGGCAGAGGACCTGTACCCGGAGCACAATAACAATCATTCAAATTTTCCGAATGGATGCCTATGAATGGGAGCAGACAAAATCATAATCATTATGACATAAAAAAATACAAAAATGCAGAACTAAAAATCTCAAGCGTTAGACAGACCAGTGCAGTGGCAGTTTCTATTTCCCCATTTAATCCTCAATTCCCAGTTATCCTAACCGTTCCCATACTACCCGCCGCTTGTTCGCCTGCTTCGTCTTGACTCCCGTCCCTTCCCCGTTGCTTTTCTTTTCCCTCAACTTTTAATATATCGTATGGGTGAAGAATCAAAATGGCCTTTATCCAGTTAAAGCTGGAATTAAAATTAGTTATGTTAAAAACCATACTGACAATGAGATAGAATAAAAAGCGTGAAAGGTTAATTTCGATGATTTCAATAGTGCAAAATGTTCTATTTAAGAGGTTTCGAAAAGTGCAAAATATTCCATAAACTTATTTTCGAAAAATCTAATACAAATTCGAAATACTTGTTTACGACAAGAGTAAACAAAATTCTATTTACTTGATTTCAAAAATTGCAAAATGTTCTATTTACTTGATTTCGAAAATTGCAAAATTTTTAATTAACTAGTTTTCCAAAAATTGCAAAATGTTTTATTTACTTGTTTTAATTAAACCTTCTTTTTACATGCTTTTGAAAAGTGCAAAATGTTCTTTTTACATGTTTTTGAAAAGTGCAAAATGTTTTATTTACTTGTTTTAAACCTTCTTTTTACATGCTTTCGAAAAGTGCAAAATGTTCTTTTTACTTGTTTTAAGCCTTCTTTTTACATGCTTTCGAAAAGTGCAAAATGTTCTTTTTACATGTTTTTGAAAAGTGCAAAATGTTTTATTTACTTGTTTTAAACCTTCTTTTTACATGCTTTCGAAAAGTGCAAAATGTTTTATTTACTTGTTTTAAGCCTTCTTTTTACATGCTTTTGAAAAGTGCAAAATGTTCTTTTTACTTGATTTTAATTAACTAGTTTTCCAAAAATTGCAAAATGTTTTATTTACTTGTTTTAAACCTTCTTTTTACATGCTTTCGAAAAGTGCAAAATGTTCTTTTTACATGTTTTTGAAAAGTGCAAAATGTTCTATTTACTTGATTTCGAAAATTGTAAAATGTTTAATTTACTAGTTTTCGAAAAGTGCAAAATGTTTTATTTACTTGCTTTAGAAAAATTTCAAAATCTTTTATTTCCATGCTCTCAGAATTTTATTAATTTTTTGTTGTATATATAATGCGTTATTTATTTGTAGCTAAAAATGGATATGTATATAAGTAGGTCATTTTGAGTCTTCATTGTGTCGATATACTTTTGGCTCCTTCAAATTCAAACTTTTGTATTACACGCTCCTATTCGTTTACTGCGGAACACACTATATGTATAAACTTGGGCTAGTGTTACTCTTACCCGTTACCCGGTCCGTGTATTGGGTGTCGGTGTCGGTATTCGGTTTTCGGCAGGGGCTTCCCTCCTTATATTATGTTACTAGGTACTTGTGTATTTCTTACGCTACCCCGACTGCTACTACTACACTGTACGATATATGTACGAGAACGAGACTATCCCTTTCACTTCTCCGCTCCTTGTCCTCTTCCCAATCAACCGAAACGCGGAATAACAACCGAAACCGAAACCCGCAAACCCTGCTACGATACGACCGAAAGAAACTATAAAGGACCAAACAGTACCATATAGTTCGTGCAATTCTAACAAAAGTACTGCCTAAAACGGCAACGGCTCTCTCCTTCTATATACTTTCTCTCATCTCTTTCGCTTTCAGTTTCAGTTTCAGCTTATTCTTCAAAACCAGAGTCCGACGAATCCGAAACCGAAATCCGAAAGAAAAAAAACTCTGATCCAGTCGGCTCTTTCTCTTATATGCCTACTGTCTCTCGTATTCAGAGATCACTTGTTGTCATTATTGTCATATTGTGTGTGTGTGTGAGGGACTGAGGGAAGGAAAGATACAAAACCCAAGCCAAAATCAGTATTACACATCGGATCCGGATCTTTACTAACAAAAAATACTCTAACTGAGCTTTCTTTTTGGTTTTAATAGTTTGTTAACGGCAACGGACAAAAAGGAGGGAAAGATTTAAGCACTTTAGTACTACCTACTTAAAAAGAGCCAAGAATTAAAAAAAAAACTACAAACAACTTTCAACTTTTAACTGTCTGCTTTGTGCCTGTCCAAAGGAGAAGGACAAAATTACATAATTGACTAAAAAAGAACCGTGTGTCCAAGTTGGAATCCACATCGACGTTGAAACCAGTTTCTTTTAAGGAATAAGATTACAAGAATTAAGAAGTCTTGACACGGAAGGGAATAACGAATTTAAAGAAAGGCCAAAGAAGTAGTGCTACTGTGGCAAGTTGTGATGTGATTTGTGATTTGATTGTAAAGGAGTTTCTTTAAGAGATCGTGATCGTGCTGAGCCGGAGAAATATATATTAGCGCGGAGTGTTTCAAAGTTCTCAAGTGACTGAGTGGTCAGGGAGGACTTTAGGAAGATCGAGATCGACTTCAATCCAGAAACCGCAGAGATTTTGACGATATTTAAATTTAATTAACAATTATTACAAATTATTAGAATCGTATATCGTATCGTGTTTTCATGTGCCGAGACCGAGAGTAATACTCATTAATTTCCAACATTTTCCGAATTTCTTTGAAAAACTGGCTTTGAGTTTTCCCCCGACCGACTTCCGAACTTCCGACATCCGACCATCCGACCCCGACTGACTGTACTTAGGATTAATTTGAGATTTTTCTGCTTGGATTTTTTAAAATCTTCTTAAATATCTAAGTAGTAGATTTTAATCAAATGAGAAGGACCGCACGACCAGACACCAGACCAGGCACGAAGTGACGAGTTCCTGTCTGTAGGAATTTTGCAAGTATATACTTAGGGAATTGGAAACTAAATGAAATAATACTATATTAAATTGCAATATCAACTAATAAGTATATATTATATGTATTTATAAAACATTGATACAAAAGGTTCCTGTAATTTACATTTTTCGGGTTTCGATTTCGATTTCAGATTTCGAATCGAAGAATAAAATTATTTCGGTTCTCTCTCTCTCTCTCTGTCTTACAAAATTGGATAACTTGTCCAGTACATCTTGCCGATTCCGGTTTACTTTAGTTAATATCTAATAATAACATTATTGTGAATGTAACTGATCGATATCGATCATCGATAGTGCTAAGAAACTTAAGGAAAGATAATAGTGCTCAAGTACAACATATAACTACAACTAAAAGTATACTATAGCAAGACTATAATTTCTTTTTTAATACTGTAAATTACTTTATTGAAATACATTCAACATTATTAAGTAATTAATTCTACGTAGACCGTGAATAAAAAATGAGAAGTAAAGAAGCAATAATCAGCAAAAAGAGAATTTTACTTGAAGTTAATTTTGATTTCCTCCTTCAACTACATTAACCAGTAATAATATTATAGCGATAAATTATATAATAATAATAATGTACATTGTAGTCACTATTTACTACTGAAACATAAATGTGCACTAAAATTTAAAGGTATAAATTAATTCTTCCTACTTGGAAATATAATTAGTGAAGGCTATGCGTTGTTATTACGAGAGTGAGAACGACTCTACTAAATCTAATGTAACTAATTCTGTAATATAGCGACTAAAGTTTTGATTTTCAATATTATATTAGTCAATAGTATTGAATGTTGATGATTAAATGATATATGAAATCATCATTTATGTTAAATTATTTAAGATCTGAAGTAATCTGTTTTTGTCTATATAATTAAAATAATAGCCAGTGGAAAGTAATTGTGAAAATCTTGTGCAGAGTTATAATTATTAGACTATTTAAGTAAGTAACGTGTAAGAAATTAAATATACCAATAACCAAGGCTCATCAATGTTAATTTAGATTTTTAGGTTGTAAGTACTTAAGTTTGTAAGGAAAATTATTTATTTTTTTGATTAACTCACTTTGCTTATACTTACGCAGTATATCGTTTATATGCTTGTTGGCAGTTTGTCTTTTTATATTGTTAGTTAGAATATTATAAAGCCATTAAAATTAAACGCTTGCATATAGCTTCAAAGAGATTTAAGTTGAAAAAGTGAAGATAGAAAAATGGTGCAAGCCTTTGGAGCAGCAGTCCTGTTCCTGACTGGAACATTTATATTCCCAGCAACATTCTTCCTTCAGCGATACCTTTGGAATGCAACGAAAATCGGCCAAACTATTGCAAAGAAATATAGTTTTACACACAAAGATATTGCGGATATCTCAAACAAGTAATTAAATATATTATAACAATATTTCTCAGATTCCTATCAAAAACTTTTAAAGAATAATTTTGAAATTAAATATTTAAATATCAATGTGTAATGATTTATAATTTTTGATTTATTTCTTATTTTTTTTAGAATCGTATCAGCATTTCAAGCAGTTCTTGCAGCCGTGGCGGGTTTCCTTATATGTAAAAATTGTATGAATGATGTAGTTCGTGATACACATGCGGCTACACTAGTTTATGCTTGGCTTGGAATACCGTATTTTTTGTAAGATTTCTTTCCCAATCTAATATTTTCAGTCTTTTTGGATCTCTGATAACAGAGCTTATTATACATTTATATATTTGTATGAATAATCAGTTGTAACATCATGAGTGGAGAAACAAAATAACTCACATCCATTTTTTGCTCAAACGAAATACCACTATCTACAAACAAAAATGTCAAAATCCTCAAAGCGTGTAAATGGAGGAATTTGTACATTTCAATAAACATGTAAATAGAATCTTTTAGACTTTTCAAAAACTCATAATTAACATTTTTCATTTTAGACATCTTTCTCATGTAGTTTATATGACATAGCTCATTTTAATTCTAGCTTAAATTGGAAATAAGTTATTTTGATTTTTCAGATGTGTAAATGTTTTTGTAAGGTAAAAGATGTTATGTTAATATAAGAAGTTTTTCCAGTATATTGTCTTACCTTTTTTATGGTGATCGTCGTTCTCGCTATCATTGTGCCATGCGGGCTAGGCTATATTCTTTCATAATACCAAAAAAATACTGAATTTTGTAAAATATGATGTAATATTTTGGTTCTCTTTTATGCTTGGTGATTTTGGTGGATAACACAGCTATGACACAGTTTGCATGTTCTACGTGGATCGTATAGCCAAAGGAGTTAAACACGAATCCCACTACCGTACTTTCGTGGATTTTCTTCGTTTCATTGTTACGACGCCCGTCATCGTCATTCATCATATTGTAATGGCGCCAGTTGGCTTCAGTCTCATTGTGGTAAGGAAACAATAAGGCTACAATTGCAATTGCACTGTGAAATTATAATTTTTTATTAAATCTATTCAGCTTTTCTTCAAGCTTTTTTTCAGGGATTTGTGTTCAAGCCATTTCATATAATATGGCTGGAATTGCATATAATATACAAGGCTACGTATATTGATGCTCTTCTACTTAAACGGTTTAATACATTGTTCCGGGAATTTGTATTCAATTTAGTGGTACCGAGACGTAACCCAGGGCGGGGATTTTTTTGTTGGCATACTCTATCTCATGGAAACAAGCACTCCATTTGTCTCCATTCGATTCATTTTGAGTAAACTTCAGGTATGTAATTCTTTTATTATTAATTTATAATTCCAATACAGAAAAATATTGTTCTGCAGATGGTGGTTACAATATAATAGTGTGACCTCTGCTACTCTCTAAAAGTTATCTATATAAAGGATATTATTGCAATTTAATTGACTAGTGTACTTTATATTTTTCAGATGAAATCAAGTTTTCTCTACGCTATTAATGGAGTTTGTATGCTCGTATTTTTTCCCATTTTTCGTATTATAAGTGTGTTCTATGCATTTATTCTGTACAGTCATCAACGTCACCAAGGTTACTTTCAAGTAAGTGGCCTGTAGTAGTCTCATCAAATTTGTGCCTGTCTGTAGACTGTGGGCTAAGTTACATTTAATTGTGGAGGATGAAATTGAGCGTTTTCCTATATATTTTGCAATAATATTTTTGTATTTTTTTTTTGTTATTTTAGGCTTTCGACGAGGCTTCTTGGATATGGAAAGGTTATATCTTAGCAGCACTCGCCCCACAAATCTACTGGTACGTTCTCATGTGGAAAGGTTTAATACGTATGCTCAAGCCTTCCCAAAAAACACAAAAACCAAAAATTTCAGAGCAATACGAGAAAGTTGAATAGAAAAAAAAGAAAGTAAGAAAGAAGGCCAGCAATTTTTAGCATTTTAACAAGCATTCTATATAGTATTATATTAGAAAACTACATATTATATGATTTTTTTACGTCCACAGTCACGGACTTGAATAATACGCGAGAAAATAATATGAAAACAGAATAATTATTATTAATTGTAAAAAATAATATTAGATTGCACTACCAAGTAGTTTCGTTAAAGTTTATTGTTGATTTAATCCCTGTATAGCATATGTCCATATAATATCTATATTGTAGTACCATTTCCCCTCCACAAAAGTAAAACAAGAACTACAAGGTTATTTAAGCATATAAGTAGGTAGTAAATTTAAATTTCAAAAATATGTACGCTCTTTTGGTTACAGATACATAGTCGAGATCGATATATGGATATCGAAAGTATATTATACTTGATTAGTAATTATTATTAGTAACTACCTCTCACTATATAGATTACGTAGTAATTGAATGTAGTCCTTATTACTAAACCATAATATAATACAACTGCATATATACTAATTATAATATTATTATATATTCATTGTAACAATGCGCGTGTATATCTCCATTCTACGTAGTTACATGCATATAATGTTAAAGCTAGTATTATTATTGCTGCACGTAATACTATATTATTATTATTATGATAATGAAAAGCTGAGAGAGGTTTGCTTACATTTATCCAGCTAATTACCTACCTCTACGTCTACCCTCTACGGCCCTTTCTCTAACAGAAACAGACTAAACTATATTAAATATTATAATTATTGTGTATACTATACATAATATATACCATACCAAAATCACACACGAATTTCCATCAATTGCCTTACAAAAAAAATCTAGATACAATATTTCACAAAAACTAAATCTTAAAAACAAACTAACTCCATAAAAATCAAATCGAAAGTAGTTTGTTGTTATAGTTAAAGTAGTAGGGCGATCACGCTTGACATACTCTCAGTCTCAGCTACGACATGAAACATTATAGCCTAAAACTAAAAATTAAAAAATAAACTGTTCATAATGCCTACGTAATACTTAATAGTACATTGAATACTTGTTACTATAGTACAAGTTGTTCTTGTTATCATTATTTTCATGGTATAATAATTTTGAATGAACGCGGTGTAACCTTGAACCTTGAAAATGAATAATCTTTGAAATCACCTTTATATTCGAAATTATAAATCTTGATGATAAAAATAATCCATTTTCCCCGGCCCGTTTGTATCATAATATGGAAGATTTGATTTTCCATTAAATAATTCTGTAACTTTCCAAGTCAATGTGTGACCTCTTTGCGGTTACGGTTACGGTACGGTATGAAAGTATATGAGCTCACATTTATGCGTACTGCATTATGATTAATACTGTCTATGGATTTAACGAAACAAAAGAAATTTTTATGGGGAATTATTTTACAACCTTACACACTACATCTTCTAATAACACTGATCTGTATTATTGGTACTATTATAGTCATATGTAACTCGTATACCTATACTATATTATATGATATGATAAAATCCGTATATTTGCAATGCATACAAGAGAAATTCTTCACTCCTATATATACATTGTAGATGACTGGTAAAAAAATAAAATTCGAATGTTTATAGGTATATATATTTATGATATAGGTAATTAAGTACTGTATTGTATAAACGATATATAGCCTATGCCTATCCTTTAGTAGATTGAGTATACCGTGGAAGTAATAAATATACGAACTAATGTACGTACGTATCTACTAAATCAACGTATTTTGGGATCGCAGTCCCCCTCGCGGTGTCAGTGGTCAAAAAAGACAAATAGTTGCTTAAATTATTTTCTGGGACCTTTATTTAAAAGTTCAGGGATGGGTAATTTGTAAGCATGTATGATGCACGTATAAATCCAATAAGCAGTTCTCAGTTATTTACAATGCATTCTAGGATTCTAGTAGTGCGCCTACTGAAAATCCGTTGTCCTTTATTCACTTAAAATTGTAAAGTACCATATCGTCTGTGAAGATCCAAATTGACCCATATCCAATTTAAGCTGGAATCAGAATAAGCTATATGCCATAAAAACAAAATAAGAAAGAGGCGTAAAATGTTAATTAAGAGTTTTTGAAAAGTGTAAAATGCTCTATTTACATGTTTATAAAAAATTGTAAAATGTTCTAAATTTACATATTTTTGAAAATTGAAAATGTTCTATTTACAAGTTTTTGAAAATTGTAAAATGTTCGATTTACACATTTTCGAGAATTGCATAATGTTCTATTTAAATGCTTACAAGACATATTCCAGTATTTAGTTAGATAGTGGATATTGGTTTTAGCTAAAAATGGATATGGATCATTTTGATTTTTCACAGATGGTATTTGAAAAACTTGTGCAAATATAATGCTAACGATTTGAAGGAAAAAACACCGTCTCCGGCCAGTATCTAGTCTAGTCTCCAATCCACAACACAAATTTTTAGTTGTGAATTAAAAAAACAACAGATGTTTAATTAGTTTTTAAAAAAATTATTAAAAGCAATCAAAATTTAGTGCATGAAATTACCGTGTTAATTGTAGTATATAACTAATCGAGTTTAATTTTAAACTTTAAAAAGTTGTCCATATATTATGCAATTATCTATGTTGTAACTTACGAACTTAGTTCGTAAGTACGTGTTATGCGTTTCTTAACTTTCGCGGAGCCCGAGCCTTATATTTATCGATGTGCTGTTTAAAGAGTGATATTTTGTGCATGGTATCAAAACCAAAACCGAGTTCCAAAAGAACATAAGATCTTCGGATGTAGTTGTAGTAGGTTCCTCTTCCGCTTATATTTTATTTTATTACTAACTATAATAATTTCTCCTAAGTACGTTATTGTTTGGTCCTGAAAAACCGACAGCCACGATGAGCATTTGCAGTTTTTAAAATATATTTCTATAATTAATCTCGTAATCCTGGACTTGCTGGATGGTGTGTGTCAGTGTAGTAGAAATTAATAATAATAATAGTGCTTCGTAAGTAGTAACTAGTTGTAGCACTTTAACTTTAGTTTATATATTTTGTGTACTTAAGTAATATTTTAATATTGTCGATTATAGAAGTTACTCCTATTGTTTGATGTACAAAAATTGGTACTGTACTTAAATAGATTTGTGTAAAACGACGTAATACTATAATATGCATTTAGTTTGTTTGGTGTTTGTAATTAAATTACGTACTGCATTAATACTGATTGTTATATTGCTCTATACGACGCAACGATCCTGATCTAGGTCCTATACGTGTGTAATAAATGTTAATTGCTAGTCACTTGTCATTTATATTATCGTGAGTGAAGAATCAGAACAACGCATGTCCAACTAGCTAGAATTTAAAAATTAGATGTATTTAAAAGAACACTATTAGCGATAGATGCATAAAATGTTAATTTTAAATAAGTGCAAAATGTCCTTTTTACTTGTTTTCGAAAAGTGTAAAATGTTCTCTTCATGTGTTTTTTTTGAAAAGCTCAAAATGTTCCATTGTTTTCGATATATCGTCTGTGAAGAACCAAAATGAATGACCCATATCCAATTTAAGCTTCAATCAAAATGAGCTATGTCATCAAAACAAAATGCGAAACTTGCGTAAAATGTTAAACTTAGGTGGTTTTGAAAACTGCAATATGTTTGATTTACATGTTTTTGAAAAGTGTAATATGTTGTATTTACAAGTATTTACAAGTTTTTGAAAAACTGCAAAATGATCTATTTACACGTTTTTGAAAAACTGCAAAATGTTTGCATTACATGTTTTTGAAAAGTGTAAAATGTTCTATTTACATATTTTTGAAAAGTGTAAAATGTTCTATTTTTAATTTATTTCAATATTTTTGTAGATAGTGGATATTGTTTTTAGCTACAATTGGATATGGGTCATTTTGGTTCTTCACAGACGATATGTAAAAAAAAATGTTCTCTTTTTTTGAGCTAAACATGGATATGGGTCACTTTGATTCTTCACATACGATAAAAATTAAAGTAAAATCCAACTTCGATATTATTACAGTTTATGCGTGTTTTAAGTAAGTAGTGGGTAACCTATAATATTTGAGTGCTGCTGTTGTAGCTGTATCTATTAAAATAAATATATAGCAAAAGCGTACACTGTTGACGATGTGACTTGTGAACTTCACCGATACCGATGAATATGGGTCTCGATTTCGATGTATCGAATTGATATCAACAAATATGGATCCTGTAGCCTTAGGAATTGTTTGCAGAGTGCATTTTTGATATGGAAAGGAAAAGTTTCTGTATAATCTTCAGCTCTCGTGTAGTTTCTAAAATAATAATTTATGTTCAAAACCTTTTCTTCGTTAGTTGTGATTGATTGTTGAGAGGAATTAAGTGAGGATAATTCATGAATAATGAATAAATATAGCACGTATAGGCGTATATTGGTTAGAAATAAATTATTCTATAAAACAAATTGTGTTGTAAACATAATATGAAGAAGCATACCATTTACCATTTAATATACATATATAGATATTAAATATTAAATTGTAGATTTACAGTCTGACTTAATTATAATGTTATAATAATTCTTCCTCCATAATCTGGTTCGGGTTTTACACACAAAATTACTACCTGATTAAACTGAATGTAAGATCAATAGTACATGACTAAATAGTACTCGTTAGGTTCTAGAACCACTGACTGTTGTTAACTGTTATGAAGATTTAGATTACAAAATAATTACCTTAACTCTTTCTAACGGGTAACTCTTGATCGTTATCATGAATACAATCTAGATGTGTATAAGAAAGGATTTAATAAGTATACACGAGACACTAAAAAAACTGTAGTGTAATAATTACGAAATATAGGAAATAAAAGCGAATTAATCCTTCCTTATCCAAATCCGAATTAAAATTACCCACGAAATCGATAATCATTATTAGGTTTCGCAAGCAGTTTATGAATTTTAACGTTCCCATATTTTATTACTATTCATATAAAATCAGAGAAAAATCTTACATATATGGCGATTATAATATTATGACATCAGTCCATCACAGGCACAGGTGCAACATTAAAAAATGTGAAGAAAAAATGCCCCTTTATATAGTTCAAAATGTCCTCTTTTAAACTACTACTGTACGGCATATACTTGACATCTAATACTTTATTAAGTGAAAAGTAATAGTGATTTTTTTATGAGTACAGTACGAAAAAAAATCAGTAATGTAAAATATGTGAGGAATATACAAGAGAAAGAGTTAAGAAATACAAAATTTCCCAAGGGTGAGAACACTCCGGATGACCTTTACTGTCCCCGTCCAGATGATCGTCCTTGAGCTGGCCAAGAGGCTCCACCCCTTCCTCGCTGCGCCCCTCCTGGGCCCCCTGGTGGTGCTCCACGGCCACCTCTCCCTCCGCGAGCTGAATGAATAATTTATAAAAGAATTAGCTTTTAGACTTTAGACAATTTATTAGACGCAATGAAAGCAATTTAAAAAATTAAAATACGAAACTTAATACCAATAATAATTTATTATATACTGAAAAGAATACGACAGAACCGAAAATTATACCTTGACCCCGCATCATGGCTGCTTTCCCACGAGCACCCGCCCCGATGCCCGCCCCCTTCCCTCCTAACCGCTTGAACATGGGAGCATTTTTTAACATATCCGGTAATATCATAAAACGGATTTTTGAACCTCGAATAAATACTAGCTCCAAATTATTCGTCCGCCCATCTCGGTAAGTGACAACGACGTGAGACATTTGACAGTTCATATTATCCTCTGCTTCCACGAGCTTTCCCCGGAAAACTTCACCAGTTATAGTTTCTAATGTCACTATATGACCCTCTGCCTCATGCAGAACTTTTATAGGAACTCCAATAGACATGCTGATCTGCAATAGACAAGTTGGATTCAAATATTATGACCAATTTTGAATTTAATTTCTATCCGGATCAAAGATAAATAATTTTACATGCAATAGAGAACAATAAGATCAAACACTGACATACACTATACTGGAAACTGTGAGTTTCGGACCCAAAGCTTTGTATCAAATGTAATGAGAATGAAAAAGTCGCATAGAGAAACCAAAGCGTATAGACATATTATAGATGCAAAACTTTAGTCGTCGTTGAAAGTCAGTTATTACTACTAGACCCTACGACTAATATTGTGACAAAATAACTTGGGTGCTTACCAATATTAATGAACTTTCTAATTCGGATCGGAATCTGTTAAATGTTTTCCCTTTTCTTTTTGAAAAAACAATCACTTTTTTGAATTGAAGATAAATGTTTTCTGAAGTCCCGATTTTCCACAACCCTACCTCCTCAAACTTCAAGCCGGACTTGTAAAATACCGCTTGCCCTGCGCAGGAGCACTTTCACTTCTCAGCCAAATGTGCGCCAATATTTGAAATGTTTTCCACACGCCACGTGCTATTCTTTTAAAAGGTGGCAATGCGTTAATAAGTGCATTAAAAGTCAACAGAATTTTGATTCCTGTTTGGCCTATGGATGTCTAAAGAAATTGAAGGTCGAAAAATACTCTACTGCATGTATAGTTTCAATTTTGCTAGTCCAAATTGGAAAATAGCAATTTAAAATCTAGAAACTTTAAAAGTCAAAATTGTTAAGTAAATAGTATAATTAGTATGGTATAAGTTTTCCAACTATTTCACGATTGTTATTATATCTGCTTAACTTGTTTTAGTTTTAACAACTCGATTGTCGATTGTTAATTAATACCATTATTGAACAAACATACCGGTTGAATTTTTCGTTTATAAAAATAATCTGGAAATTCCTTGAAAATGGAAGGTCTACTAGAAAAACCAGATTTTATTCCGTGTTCAACTTTTGTTCGCCGTGGTGTATCTAAACCAAAACCAGAGCTGGTGAGTGAATCTATTAATCGTGATATGCATTTAGTATGATTTAGGTATGTCATGACGGTAAAAAAATAAATATTAGGCGTTAATAATTCTGTCAGTACATCTGAAACTCAGAGAGGAAGATGTTTAATGAATGAATGATTCATTGAATGTTATTTGTAGATATACCATCAACCATTGCTCAAAATGTATACCTATGTCATATGTGGGAAATGTTAATGAATGCTATTTTGTTTTTCTTTCCAGGTAAAAGCCACGAAGGAGGAACTTCAGGAAATAATCAAAGAAATGAAGTTAAAAGAGTATGTTCGTACATTCTATATTTTGTTATGTATATCGTAGCCTCGTCTCGACGTAATTGTTAATTTACTAATGACTGTTTAATGTTTCAGGGCAGAGTACAACAGCAGGCCGAAGGAGGTGGGTGACACGGAAATGAGAGGAGAGGATGATAGCGACAATGACAGTGATAAAGAAATTGACGACTACTACGACATGGATAATTATGACGATGAGCCCACGGACACAGCGACGAGTATTCCAATTGAAAACTTGATTCTTCACAATACGGAGGACAGCGATGAGAACAGTGATGACAACCACGATTCGGAAGATGAGGAAAAGGATGAATTTGCTGTTCAGCCCACAGATAATTTGATTCTTATTGGTCATGTGGATGATGATGTTTGCATGCTGGAAGTTTATGGTATGAATTAAAGAATTCTTTTGTGTTTCTAATTTATACAGCGTATTTCAATACTATTCAGTATGTTTCAGCTATGTATTTAGGAAGTTAGGAGAGTAAAATTGTAATTAAAATTGCATATTAATCCAATTGTGAATTGCTTTTTTTTAATATTGATTTCAGTATTCAACAACGACAACGCGGAGCTTTTTATTCAACATGATATATTTTTACCAAGTTACCCAGTAGCGATTGAATGGCTGGATTTTAATCCTAAGGATAGTGAAAATGCTGGTCACTTTGCCGCCATCGGGGGGATGACCCCACAAATAGATGTGTGGGACTTGAACGTAACCGGCTGCTTGGAACCAGCCTATAGCTTAGGAGCTAAAAAGGCCAAGGGGTTGAAGCACAAGGAAGCTGTTCTAGATTTGGCTTGGAATACCATTACCAGGTACGATTTTTGCTGCCTTTCGGTCGGTTGAAGAAACTATACTGACTCAATTATATCCCAAAAAATGTTTCAAATTTTTTTGTATTGATTTCTAGAAATGTTCTTGCAAGTGCGTCAGCAGATCATACTGTTCTATTATGGAATCTAGCTGATCAAAAGTCGTTAATGAAATTATCTGTATTTGAAGAAAAAGTGCAATCTATCAAATGGCATCCTGTGGAAAGCCAAAATTTACTCACTGGTGCATGCGACGGGTAAGAAATTATTGTTTTTAATTCTTAAAGGGTACAAATTCCCTTGTTTTTCTCAATATAGATATATTAATTCTTTAAAGCGTACTTACGTAAATAAATTGAATAAACAAGAGTTCGACGTGTCATTAAGATTCGGGGTGTAAATTTTAATGCTTCTATTTATATTGCTTTTTACAGAAAAGTTCGACTCTTTGATTGCCGAAGTTCTTCCACTTTTAAAACGTGGGCATTGGAAGGGGAAATTGAAAAGGTCATGTGGAATACATTTGATCCTCTTTATTTCTTTGTAAGTATTTTTTTTACCTGTTTACCTTTGTCTTTGCCATTTTTATAAATTTATTTGGAAACAAGACTTTGGCATGCAGGTTGAGTGTGATGGCTATATTTTTTGGGGGTTTTTCTTAGGCAACTACAGATAAAGGCATGGTGCACTATGTGGATGTTCGTAATCCCAAGCCTATATGGAATATAAACGCTCATGAAAAAGAAGTAACAAGCATTGCACTGAGTAGTCATTGCCAAGATCTCCTTGTGACTGGTTCCATGGATGAAACAGTTAAAGTGTGGGATTTAAAGGATCAGAAACCTCAACTAGTGGCGAATAAATCAATGAATATTGGATCTATATACACAATAAGTTCTTGTCCAGATGTACCTTACGTATTTTGTGCGGGTGGAACAAGAAGGGATAATAACGTGTATGTGTGGGATATCCGGGAGAATGATGCTAGTATGTTTCTTTTTTACAATTAATTTTCTCATGTTATGCGTACATATTAAGAGTTTCTGGCAAAACGGCCCCATTTGTTTTCAAAAATCGTTTCGTGTTTTGGCAAAATGGGTTAAGCACACTTGAAATATGCATTTCACTTTGGTTTTCGAGTGTGTTCGTTGTTTGTAGCAGACAATGCACGTGTGCAATTTTTTGCGCAAGAAAAAGTTAGGTTTCAATCAGTGAAACGCTAGCTTTTTAATCTATGTTAAGTTCTTGGTATTTCGGCAAAACGGGTCAAGTCCACAAATTAATATTTTTGAAAAAATTCTAAAAATTTCCTATCAGCCTAGATTTATGAAACTGCTTGTAGTAACGCTTCGACAGTTACAAGTTAAAGTACCAATGGAAAAAAATTGAATTCAAACAATCCTGTCACCTTTTATTCATTGTTCCTATAAAATTTGCATTGATGGACCCGTTTTGCCAAAAAGCTCTACATATTACATGTACTTATACTTACACCCATAATTACATAAAAGTAGTAATGGACTTTTCAATAAATTTTTTTGTGCAGTTATGGAGCGTTTTAAAGACAGAAGACTGGAAGAGGCTTATATCGCACATACGAGCAGCGCGGATCAAGGTAATTCACAAGGACAAGACAATATGGACGAAGAGCCTGAACCCTCTACGTCCTCTTCCAGTACCGGGCTAAGATCAATAGGAAATATTAAGGATGGGCGGATACAAAAGAAAAACAAGAAAAATAGACTTGTTGCGACAGTCAGGACTGAAGAAGAGAGTGGAACTGGAACTGGGGACGGTGAAGATCAAGCTGGCTCAAGCACAGAACCAAGTTCAATTCAAAAACCTAAAAAGAAGAAGAAAAACAAGCAGTAAATGTTCTTGTCCAGCTTCTCCGGTTTTCCGTAGAATTGATAAATACCATATTATTATATCTATTTTGTTTTCCACATAAGCGCTTTAAATTATAAAAGTGGCAGACTGTATTTTTTGATTTGATAAACAGCCACATTATTTGTTGGCAACTACACGTAAATAGTGTACTACTGAAGATGTATATGCTTGTGGTTTAAATCGTTGTTGCCAATTTAAAATTTGACCGTGTTGATAACGCCTTATTATTGTATAATAAACTAAACTTAATTTCCGTTTAGCTATTCTGGAACTGTTAAGTTGTTAGTACACTAACATTCATTTCATTTAACGTAGTAAAATAAAAATAATCCTCCCATTTGAAAAATTGCATTCAATAGTATTTCGGCGCTTTTTGAAAAACTGGACTGGACTGGGTGTATTATATGTAAACTTTTTTTGTACAAATTCAGTCTGTAATTTGAAAGAAAATGATTTTTTAATTCATTTTTCAGAGAGTAAAATTCAGTGAATTCTTACATAAGGTTGCACTTAAATGTTTTCAATAAATTAAAAAGCAATAATTTTCACATTTTGGAAATTCGTAATTATCCATTTACTCAATACATTCTATCTTAGTCAGTTTTTTGACATACTGTAATTCCTGCAATAGTGGACCCCGCCTACTATTCAAATTGCGACCACCCAGATCTTCTACAATTACAGGCCCGTCTACTGTCATATATTAGTGTGTTAAATAGACCCGTCTACTAGTCAAACGCCGACCTCCCGGACACGTGCCGGTCTACTATTACAGGAAATTCGGCATCTCACATTTTTAGCTTAGTAAAATTGGAAAACGGGTCATTTTGATTCTTTACTCACATTATACTGCATAGGATGTATTGTATCTTATGCTTACAACATCTAAGTAACCAAGTATCTCATATAACACATTAAATATCTGATCAAGAATTTATTAGAAGTTATGATTTTATACTAATGCAAATACTAATCTCCTGCTCAAGCGAAACTACTTTTTTCTTCATTGATGTATGGGCTTGACTACAAATTCGAAGTTGACAAAATCTACTTTACTTTACAAAGTAAACTTACGAAGTAAGCACTTAAAGGTAAAAACATTATAAGCCAAAAAGTAAGGGTTGGTAAGGATAAAATAAAAGTAAGGTGCCTACATTTCTTTTTTTACATATATTTCTTTACTTTAATTTTACCAGCATCTCTTATAATTGGATATATTAAATCATCATGAAATCTTTATTTTTAAAATTATAACATATATATATGCACTAAAAGTGTTAAATCTAACAAAGGTGGTGCTTTCCGCAAAATTTCAATTAAAAAACTTTGAGTTGCAAATAGGCAAAGTTTTTTTCAAAATGTATTAAGAATTAAGTAAGGTATTTTTTCAGAGGAAAAATTAACGTAAGAAGTGGGCCAGGTTTTGGTTTTAGCATCTTTGAAATGATAATATCGTCTGTGAAGAACCAAAATGACCCATATCCAATTTAAGCTTCAATCAAAATGAGCTATGTCATAAAAAAATGAGAAACATGCGTAAAATGTTAATTAGGAGTTTTTGAAAAACGTAAAATGTTATATTTTCATGTTTTTGAAAAGGTGCAAAATGTTCTATTTAAATGCTCTCAAGTCATATTTGAATATCTTTATAGATAGTTTGTTTTTAGCCAAAACTGGAAATGGGTCATTTTGGTTCTTCACAGATATGTAAATAATGTTATTAGTTATTATGCCAAATAGTTAAACTAACAAGTTTAAGGATAAACCGTACCGTAGGCCTACAAATCACCACGAGTGTTTTAGGCAAGAGTAGCCATTGCACCTTTGGAGTGGAGGCATCGTGAGAAAATGTTGAAGAAATTGAAACTGCTCAAGATTGAAAAATGTTGGAAAGAGGCGACATCCCGCGACGGACAACCATCCCGACTGCGGCATGGCATCCGAACAGTTCAAGAAAAGCAGCAGCATCGCTCTCCACGACGGACACAGAACAGACACGCCGAGAAGAAAGACACGGCAGAGACACACATACGACACTCTGAACAGGCTGAGAGTTGGGCTGAATTTCACACAGTCCACAAATTCTATTTGGTCAACGGTACAGAATTCAACCTAGCCAATAGGTAGGGTACGGAAAACATTCAGAATGGTAAGTTACATTTTTATTCATTCGAAATTTTATCAAAATTTAGTGAATTATTTCAGATATACATTTTACGTATTCGTTCTGTTTCCATGTTCCAAGTTAAAGTTTCTCAAAAATTGCAAAACTGCAAAAAGAGCATGTGGCATGAGAGCGCTGCAGAATAGAAGCATGCCTTTCTTCCTCGTCTTCGTGCATGCACTAGTAACTAGGCGGCTGATCATACAGAATATGGATACTGTGATAATTACGTCATAATTTATGTATTGTTTTCCGATTTTTTCAAATGGTAGAGGAAAATGTTTTTTGTTACCATTTGTGGGCCTGTTTAAAGTTTCATTTTCTTGACCTACTAGTCATTAGTGGTTGATACAGAATATGCGATAAATGCTGGCGAACCAAAAATAATCTAAACTCAGGCATCAGTAGACGGGTCCAATCGCCATTATTATTTTTGTTAACTTCAAATCTTCCAGATTTTTATTATTTTCGCTTTCTGGTTTGGATATTCTAGATTTTGTTTGTTATGTTTTATATTTGGCGAAAAATGAGTTGTACGACCTTATGACTTGCAGTGTAATAGGTATATTCGAGACAGAATCAGAGTACCTAGGTACATGTGCTTTAGGCTCTATGTATGTAGCTAGTAGATGTAACACAAGTTGAATTAGTTAATCAAAATCTTTTGATCTTCTCGTTTTAAATTATTGTTACTAAATTTATTAACACGAAATTGAACAATTGGTTGTGTTACCCGCTCATATTCAGACGAGATACTTTTGTTAGCGTGTAGCTGTAACAAACGCTATATTATTAACAGGGAAGTATTTATTATTAATCCAATGACTATAATACATTACGATTACAAACGACTATTAGTTCGAGACTAGGCTATATTATAGTTGCATGCGTTTACATTCCGTATTAAACATATCAGTTATTTAGGATGCATGTTGGAAAAATTATCCAGTTGATCTTGGACACTGTTACTTAACATTATAGTATGTAATACCTCTTTTATTAGTGGAAATGGAAAATGTGGCATTAGTACTGGAACTGGAAGTCAGAGACAGTTGTTGAAAAATCAATGGAAACCGTCGCTTTTAGTATTAGTTCCACGTACACTACATCATCTGGGGTTTCGAAAGATAAAATTAATTAATTATTTAATGAATGTATTTCCAGTCGGCCCATAAAACATTGAGGATTAAAAGAAAGTTATCAAAGAAGTTGAACCAGAATCGGCCGATTCCCCAATGGATTCGAATGAGAACGGGCAACACTATTAGGTAAGAACACTTTTTTTTATTATATGGTGTATGCATTATGTAGGTGTATGTATAACTTTGGACGATGAAATGTAAAGTAGTTTTTAAATTGTTACCCTAAGCAAAGGAGGAAAACCCTATAGGAATTCAAAGTTAATTACTACAGACTGCATGTCCTGATCTACCGGTTATTGGGACCACTGGTTGAGTTATACAAATATCTGGAACTCCCGTTCGTGTTTAGTCATTAGCACATTTGAATAGACATCTGCGTTTAATTACGTATTCATTCTTCTCTCTCGAAGAATAAAAAGTTAATTATATAGGGTGAAATTATAGTCAAGATGAGAGGGATTTTAGTGTTTATAAAATATTAAGTAGTTATTTTCAAAGTTCTCTAATACTTCTGTAACTCAGGTTATTGGTTGTGTAAGATATTTAGTTTTTGACCTTTTTTTTATTTCTCACTTGCAGATATAATGCCAAGCGACGACATTGGCGTAGGACAAAGCTGAAGTTGTAGACTTCAGACTACCACCTACAAAGCATCTCAGTTTCGAAGATTAAGTCAATAAGTCGGGAACTGGAAGAAGAGGACGACGGCTTTCTTTTTATCATCATCATCAACGTAAAAACAAACAAAATGTAATTGTTTCTCCATCTTTTTTTGGGTTATACACATCATTTTAACTATAACTAAGACTATCCATCGTTTATACATTGTAATGTGTACGGATTCAAGTTTCTGATAATAAACTTTCACTTTGTGTTGAGATGTCTTGAACTTGTGAGTCTCGGGGTGATAATGACAATTATTGATTTTAATTTAATACCATCAAGTCATGAGAGGAGTCGACGAGACGCGAAAGTGAGCTCTGGAATAATTTTAACGCATTACCTTTTTAGCCTCACATAATAATAAAATAGTTGTGAGAACTATTAAGAGTTAACATTATGTAAGTACTGAATAGATGGGGCCGACGGAAATGGAAATATTACTCTGATGATGATGTGGAGAGTGACTGAAAAAGAAGAATACTCACTTTATATTTGATTATATCTATCTCATTATTATTACATTTCTCTTCACATTTTATTTCATTATCTCATTTCATTTCTTACAACTCCCATTCATTCAGCTCCATGCCACACAAGACGAATGCGACCGACTGAGAGGAGACCAAAAAAGCCAAGAACGAAGAACCGATGGGAGAGTGGAATCCAATGGACCGTCGCGGTGTCCTCCCTTGTCAAAACCATTCAGTCTACATCAACCAAAACCATCATCTCTACCAGAATAGTTTATACTCCTTTTATATTAAACTTTCCTCGTCATCAGTTCACATTCAATTTGAGAATTTAAGGCATTTTATTTATGTAGGTCCTCCAAAGGTCGGTAGTAAGTTGGTCCTTCCGTCGACTTTTATAGCCATATATAGAGCTCTGCACGTATCGTGGGGGAAGTAGGAGAACTAGTGAACTATTATTATTCAGTCCTGTCCTAACTTATTTTTGCTTGTGTCCAAACATGCTATCTACGGAACCGATCTGGCATTCCCTTACTATATATTTCGAGAAGAATTTTTGCAACTACTCATTATCTACTATCTACACCTCTTCGAAAATGCAAAACTCGATATCTACACCTTTACGCAAGCAAAACACCGTATCTACAGGTTTCGAAAATGCAAAACTCAACATCCACACACCTCTTCGAAAATGTAAAACAACTATCTACATACATTGTTTTTGTTTTGAAAATGTAAAATTCGCTTTCTACACATCTTCGAAAATGTAAAACCTCATCTACATTGTTTTAAAAATGTAAAATTCGCTTTCTACACATCTTCGAAAATGTTAAACCTCATATCTACATTGTTTTGAAAATGTAAAATTCGTTTTCTACACATCTTCGAAAATGTAAAACCTCATATCTACATTGTTTTGAAAATGTAAAATTCGTTTTCTACACATCTTCGAAAATGTAAAACACCAAATTTACACCTTTTCGAAAATGTTCTATATCTACACGGTTTTAAAGGTTTCAAATACAAAAATTAGCCTCTTGAAAGTGTGAAACTGGATAATATCTCGATACCATTTCGAAAATGTAGAATAAGACAAAAATCACTGCACTTTTTAAATGCGCAAAATTCACTCTGCGCAGATTTAAAAGTGCAAATACCACTATACATACCTTACTCTCAAACTGTAAAATATCAAAAACACTTTTGTTTGAAAGTACAAAAACTCAACCATTTAACATGGCTTTCTGAAATTGTTCCTCCAAAGCTTATTTACTTTACAGTTCTTTCAAAATTCAAACTATTTACAGAACAGTATCAGTATTGACATTACCTACTACTTACCTGAAAAATATTAAAAAGAACTTTCGCAGAAAAGCTAAGTATGCACAGGACTTTCCCCATCTCGGTTAATATTAGATAGGCAGCTTTGATGTCCACACTACTGACGGCTCTAAAACCCGGTTCATGTTTTCTCCAGTTTCTTTTCTTCAACCATGCAGAAGATATACCTTTGTACATACTACACACGTCCCATTACCATTACATACACTTGAGTTTATGAGGCTAAAAATGGAAATGGTAGGAAAAGCCCTTTGTTTACTCACTAATAGAGACTGTAATCTCCACTTGATAATACAATGTACTTTTTCCCTATATATATACCTCTAATATATACTTAACAGCGGACGACGGGAGTTTCTCTCCTTCGCACAGATCACATCTCTCTCTCTCTCTCAACTTCCCCATTGGTCTGTGCACTATGGGGTCGGACATAAATGGCGTTACCCACGCTGAGGGTGGATCACTTGGGAGAAACTGTTAAAGATAGCCATTTATGCAATGCTTAAGAGGGTGACAAGGTGGGTATGGGTGTGGGTCGCAAAATTTGGTAAATTTGAGTCGCGCTATTGGTGTCCGGCCCCTTAAACACAATCCTGAAATATCCGAATCCAAAAATCTTCCCTTCTTTGTGACACCACTCCACTAAATCAATTTTTTCCCCTCTATATCCTAATACAGCTTAAAGTTATGTTATATTATTATGATCCAAATCCGAAATCCGATCGTCAACGTCTGTGTCTATAGCCCTCCATTATACTATATGTCTATCAAACTCGTCGTCGTAAACTTAAACTAAAACTAAACCGTTCGTTCACATACCGCTATTTATCTGTTCTGCTTCAATACTGCAACCGCTTAGATATGGTCCATAAATGATGTCATTCAAATTAAAAGTACCCACCCCCCTATCATCAATTTAATATTGTGTAAACGGCTATCTTTAATATGGACTAGACCCACCCATCGTACCGGTGACATCATTAATGGACGACCCCTTACCTTTCAAGACAGGATCTGTAATGTCTGTACAAAAGTCATATAGTATGTGGTATAGTACTTTTTTGCTGATTAATCGTAATTCTGTTTGGCCTCTGTTGTGTAGGTTTATTTCTATTTGAAGTTTATGTGTAAAAATTTAGGAAAATTCCTCAAGTTTTAAAGTAAACAAGATAAGTATACATATAGGGATTTAGGGATCTTTTTCCATTTTTTTTTATTTTAACTTTTAGCATCGCATCGGATCCGTGTGTCAGAGTTCTCTTGTCTTTTTTTCTTCTTGTATATAGTTGTACACGCATATTAATAGATTTTTAATACAGGAACGTGTTGTTGTTCCCAACTTTGAGATTGAGAGTCAAAGAGGAAATATTTTTGGGCTTACGTAAATATATCCACGGAAGTCCAAATTTTACAAGAAGTAATAGCAGAGAAAAAAGTAGAGGTTTAGAAGCTGTGTTTTTTATTCGATCATAGGGCGCTAATATAATGAGCCTAGGGTCACTTCTACAGGTCTACATTTTAATTTTAAGTACTAGATATAGCTATTTAGTGAGCTATAGCTATAGCTATAGGTATATTTTGTTAGGAGCGACAGAGATTTTACATCTGCACACTGTCAAACGTTCACGTTTTGTTATACGTGTGGTTTATTTGTTAAGAAAATAAACTTTCCAGTGAGTAATTGACATTTCACTAACAGCCAAACCAATTAAAAATCCTTTGTATAGAATATATATAAAGCCAAAATGTTAGGGCATCACCAGTGTGTGTGTAATCTGCTAACAGCGGTGGTGGTGGTGGTGGTGGAGAGGGGGACGAGGGGAAAGAATGCGGGAGAAGTGAGACATAATAAATATTCGACTTATTTTTTGAGAGAGAGTATTTTTCAATCATTGTTTATAATACTCCCCCATAGCTTCGTCCCCGTCACCTGCAGAGTTTATTATACACTCGAGTACTAAAAGTCTTTTTTTTTCTTTCTTTATTAAATATTTCGCATACTTTATTTTTTACTATCTTATTTACAAACTTGGTGGCTTTTGGACTATACAGTAGAAAAAAAGGCAAAAAAATAAAACAGGAGGGAATGGGGCTGTGGCTGTGGACGTGGAGTTGAAAATCTGGAGAAAAATCGCTTCTTCACATATTATGTACCTAATAATGTTTGCCTATAGATTAAAAAAATAAACTTTAGACATTATTTGAAGAAAACCATGTATATGTACATTTTTATACATTTGTATTGTAAAATTTCATAATTTACTGCATATGCTATCATAGTGCGTGGGTCTGAGATACTATACGAGTCATAATAGTATGCGGGTCTGTTTTAGATTTAGTGCGTGGCTGGGTAGAAATGACAGCGTACAAAACAAAGAATTATCACGATTCTGAAAGCATGTAAGTAAATACTAAGTAGAACAATTTGTGCTTTTCAAAAACCATTCCTATGAAAAATTGTACGATTTTTAAAAATGAGGAAATGTAGCATTTTGCACTGTTCAAAAAAGAGCAAATGTTATATTTTGCACTTTTCAAAAAGAAGTAAATGTAATATTTTGCACTGTTCAAAAACGAGTAAATGTAATATTTTTCACTTTTTAAAAACGAGTACCTAAATGTAATATTTTGCAATTTAAAAAGCAAGTAAATGTAATAAAATTATTAAAAAAATATATAAATATTCATTAGGTCGATATAACCGAAGCTCTTACAACCAGACTCAACCAGTCACTGTGAAATAAATTGCACTTTTCAATTTTAAAGCCTTGCAATTAACACTTCCATATAATTTAGCTTTTTAAAAAAATAGTTCATTTTAATTCTAGCCTAAAATGGGTTATTTTAATTCCTCAATTCTCCACGTACGACATCATGCTCAATTATAGAGATATCCAACTTTTCCATTTGAAAATCTAGGTACTTAGAAATAAACTACCACCAGTTTGGATTTGCACATTGTTTGCAATAGCTGTTACTATTATGGCCGGAGAAAATAATTTTCATAAATCGTGAGCGTATACAAAATTGAGTGTATTTAGTAAGCGGTCTAGTAGCGGTCTCTTAGTGAGAGGTCTATCGTAAATATATTACTAGTGCTTTTTGTATATTTTGAAGTGAAACGTTGAACATGAAGTTTTTTTTTACTAGTTTAAATATCTTACGATTGATCATAATTGAAGCAATTTGAGTGGGAAAAATACATGATTTCTTTGATTAAAGGCACTTGCTAATGTATTACTTAGGTATGTTGTTCCCTGTACAGTTTAGAATTACACTCTTCTTTAAAAAAAAAATAAAACTGTGTGTGGGAATTTTTCAATTTTTTCCCTCATTCTTCCTTGCAGAGTCAGAGCCATAGTCAGAGCCATACCTACATAATTACGTATATTTCTTTCATTAAAATCTTTAAGCTATATAGACAGCGGAGAGATACTCACTGCCACTGCCTATAGTAAGTACATATACCTATGACCTATACCGTAATTGTAATCCTTGGAATTGGATATTTGAGTTTGATTTGACGTAAGTTCGTGAGACGACGTCTCTGCGATTGAATGGAGATGTCAGATTTCAATTTTTCAATCCTCTGCCTGCGTCCATCTCATTCCGTATTGCGTCTTTCCTAAGTAATTTCTTCAATTTCTTGTACATAATCACATACCAGTATCAGTCTGCTGGTTGTTGTTTTGTAGTTAAATCTAAATCGGTATCGGTCACATTTTGTACAGTAGTATCAGTAAAATGATAATCCCAAAACTCAATCACATACCCAAAGATAGACATTTATTTCCCATTTATGAGGATTTAAAACACAAGCTTACGCACACGCTATACTGTTATGTAAATGTGTATACATTATTATGAGGTAATATTGACGTCTATACTCTGTTATGGCTCACGCTTTCAAATTATATAGAATCCTGACTTGAAAATTGTTATGACATATGACCAGACCACTCAACAAGTTTTGCAGTTAATCTGAGATAATAACATAACTTTTCTAGATTCCTAAATTAGTTTTCTTAATTTTCACAAGTATAATTCCTATACCTGGTACCTATAGTTCTCGCTCTGGCTGGGTACAACATTAACACCATCACACAATCATAGAATTAATCATGAATAAATGGAAACCTATGCATATGAAGAGGTTTTTGGCAAAACGGGTCAAGTCCATCAAAGCGAATTTTATAGGAACAATGAATAATGAATAAAAGGCAACAGGATTATTTTTTTTTATTGAACTGTATTTTTTCTACAGGTACTGTAACTGACGAAGATTTATCACCAGCAGCTTCATAAATCTAGACTGACTCTAGAATATTTCAGAAATTTTTTTAAAATGCAGGTAATTTGTGGACTTATCCCGTTTTGGCAAAAAACGGCAATTTTATAAAATTGCTTTGGATGAACTTTGACCTTTAACACAGTAACGTATCTAGGTGAACAGTGCACGTACTGATAATGCAAATAATTTTATATTTTTGAAACAAAATTGACTTGACCCGTTTTGCCAAGAAACTCTTCATATATCACACGACTTTTACTCACTATTCCATATAATAATAATAATAATAATTGCCATTTTTATTATAAGGCACATCGCATACATTAGGTTGTAATTTATTCCAACTCGTAATGTAATTCCCTTTTTATTATGTAATAATTTGGAGTCTACACTGAATCTGAATGAGAGCAGCCTGCCTGCCTGCCTACTTACTTAGATGAGTTTCCCCGTCCCACAGCATTCATAATAATTATATAGTTTCTCTGCTTGATAAAGATTTATCCTCCTCCCCATTTATCATTATACAAAATTGGGACAAACCGGAATGGAAATTTCGGACGTGTGAACTACTTATCTTCATAACGAATCGTCATCTCTGAAGTTGTAAAATAGTCATAATATAATTGACAGCAAAAGGGGCTGAGCCGAGACCGGGACCGGGGCCAGGGCCAGGGCCGATACCGGTGCCGGTACCGGCAGAACTTGTGTTCATGTCTTGTCTTGTGTTTTTATGAGCCAGCCGAAACCGAGTCAGTTCTCATCAGGGAAAGACCTAAACCGAAACTGATCCACATTTTGGATTTGGGATGACGGACACAAGTTTTTTGCCTTGCGTTCTTCTGACTTAGTTTTGGTTTCGGTCTTTCGGTTTATTCGGCTTCGGCTTCGGGCTTTGGCTCATCCCGCTCCCTGGCATCTTCCCCGTCTTCTTCTCCAGTTCCAGTTCCAGTGGGCTGGCCATGGCTTCTCGTCCTGAGTCCTGGTCTAGTCACTCGCCATACATACAGAGACGGATACATTCCATATGGATGCTTTATTATGTGGCTTTCAGGCTTTAGCTTCATAGATGTGCATTTTTGGCCTGCATTTCTTCCCTCTTTCCCGAGACTATTACTCGAGCGACTCCACAATCTGGACCTGGACCCGGCACCGGCACAGACAGAGATGTAGGTAGTACATATTATGGAGTTCACTCCTTTTAACACACAGTTCCGCAAGACTGTGTGTAGACATATGGATATATAGGGGAAAGTGGGATAGGAATTAGGTTCCACTTTTGTTATTGGATTGCTCATGCTGCTAGGTTAGAGAACTGTGGAACGTTGAAGCTCTGGAGTATGGATCTGGAGCTGCTGGAACTGGAAATGGAACTGGAACTGGATATTTTGCTCTACAGTCTACAGCCGCGTGTGTGTAGCCGAGTCCCGAGAAAAGAAAAGTGTCTAGTCTACGGGTCGAGTCTATCTTCATCCTCACATTTTAACACAGAGAGACAGGGAGCCGTAGGCGGGCTATACCCAACAAACTAGTAAAAACTATAGGTAAATTCTAAATTCTATTTTGTACATTCTACAGACTACAGAACTACACCGACAGATTACAGGCTGGAGACTGGAAACTGGAGAGAAAGGGGATGACACCGAGCAAGTTATTACATGCTGGTGCAAGAAGTCCAACGAGAACAAGAGAGCGCCCCAACAATTATATATAACACTACACACACACAGACACGGAAAGGAGCAGGGAGATTGGCATATACTACTGTAGTACACGATGATTATGTAGTAGTAGAGAACGTGCTTTTCTTACTAGTTGGTTCAATCTTCTTTCTCGGATGCGGCCTATACCGTATACCGTTACCGTTACTGTAACCGTACTATACCTTGTATGTACTATAAGCTTATAGACATATAGGGCTTCCTTTTCCTTCCCCATGTCCATGCCTGATACGATGACGATGATGATGTATTGAAGGGTAAAGAACGTTTTCAATCCCTATGTCTCTGTCCATCCAAAATCCAAATCCGACCAAAATCCAACGGAATTACTGGAATATTTTAACCTCCCATGCAGTCCCAGTCCCAGTACCACATAGTCAACCATAGGAGGCCATCACCCGGACCTGGACCCGGCCGAGAAAGCCGATGCCGAAGCTCAACCATCCGAATAAACCAACATATGGTCATGGTTTCCAGAATATATGCTACGTTTATGGTTCAAAGACTCCAGAATCCAGAGAAACCCAGAGCAGATCCTGAGGCTAAAAAAAGGGAAAGTATATCACTTATGCAGATGATCCCATATTACATGCTTCACTTCTCACGTGATTTTCTTCCTCAGGAGATAAAAGCGAAGAAAACTCGGTCTCGATGTGTGTGGGATTTGAGCATTTTGTACAGTATATATATAGGTATAGCATCTGTATTTTACAATTTATTCCGCACCTTGTAATATATTTTCAACCAATTTATTATTATGTGTATAGCCATGGAGCAAATACAAAAGTCTATACGTCATCAACTTTTGGACTTGAACCCATAGCAGTTTATTTCCACAATGCAATACATATGACTCCAGTTCCAGTCCAAAGTCCAACCAGAACCAGAACCAAATAATCGTAAGTTCTAGTAATAAGAGAGAGAGACACACACACGGTCCGGGAATGGACCCACCCACCTACTCACCCATATGTTCCATGTGCGGATAGGTTAGGTTCATTTGACTTGAAGCGTGAGGAATAACGGTCCTAATGGCACTTGATACCCACCATCAGTCACCATGTAGGACCAGGACCAAAAAACCAGAAACCAGAAACCGGGACGAGACAAATTCATTTATATCAGAGCAGCATTCGGTTTCGGTTTCGGTATTCGCTCTCGCTTTCCTTTTCTTTCCTCATTCTCGTCGTTCTCGTTACCAATGTCATTTCCTACTACTGTGTACTAGTCGATATAGTTGGTATATGGGGCTCTATAGGAGGCCCAGGAAATCAAGTGACATCCATAATAATTATGCACTCAACACAGACAGAGACGATCATTGACTAGGAGTCCCACAAAAACATCCCGAGTAGTCATTAATTAATTCCTGATAGGATAGAACATTCATAACCATATACCTATACCTATATCTGCACTTTTACCATATACTAATACGGGAGCGAAAGCATTATGTAGAATGAAAGCACATGCAAAAGCTTATTTAAGTCGACGTACCTACCTATCTACAATATATCCATTCATTCCCCATATATTATATATATATGCAACCGAATTTATTTTAACATGAAAAAAAAAATAGACAAAAGAAATAAAAGGAAATAAAATGATTATTGATTTCAGATTTTTGACTACTTGAAATTTGCTGAATGGAAACTCTTGAATCCAGAGAATCACTTCACTTTTGACAGAATGAGTCAAAGGGAAAGTGATAAAAGGATATATAGGACTAATCGAACTCGACGGCCGACGGTGAAATCAAGTAGTGATATACATATATAGCTCCAAATAAAAAAAAACACAATATAAAAGTGTATAATGTAATATAAGCACATATAGGTACTCTCTATAAATGAAAATGATTCCCGTCATAATATAATACCATGATGATGATGATGAAACTCTATATGAGGAAATCCCTTTCGTTTTCACTCTCGTCGACCGTCCAATTCAAAACTATTGCATTGTGAGTGAGAGCTGTGATGTGATGGGATGAGAGAGTGTTGTACGAATTTCCGAATTTCCGAATTTCCTTTCCCAATTTATTGAATGAAGCTAAGAATGCGGGTAATTGAAAGTCGGATTTTGTTCGAGTCTCCTCAATTCCAATTCCATTTCATTCCATTGCATCCTCCAATTCGTTTAAAATCCAAAAGGACACTATATATTCTATAGTCGACATCGACATCGTCCGTCGGTCCGTCGGTCCGCCGGTTCGCTGGTCCCGGTCCCGGTCCCGCTCCGCCTACCATAGCCCTGTCTCCCGTGTCTCCGGCTCCGGCCTCTGTCTCCACAATCACATATGGACTCATAATCAGAGGAACTACATATTGACGACTATTGCGTTGACTTTAGTTTTTACTCGGTTCATTGCTTTTACTCCTTTATTCTTCTACATTCCTCGGTCGTCGGTCTCTCCGTCTCTCGCATAGCCTTCTTCTGACACATTGCGACTCCGTCATTTTAAACAAAACTCGATATCGTACAACTACAAATGTCTGGAATGGAAAGTTATTGAAGTCACACAACTGAAAGCATTTCCCTCATACATACTATATGGCAGTCCTCAGTCAGACGTGGGAGAACAAGTTAACATTTAACATGTTACACATTGACAGTGTTACAGGAGGCCCAGGTCCAAGTCCAAACCGACACCGATACCGACACCGAACCGAAGTCGAGCCGCCAAAGCCGATGATTTCCTATATAGGAAAGAGGAGACGGCAAGAAGTAGAAGAGAAAAAAAAGAAAAAAAAAGAAAAGAAGAAAGAAAACGAGACAAGGAAAAGTACACATACGTACAGAGACAAGTAAAGTAGTAAGGAAAACGAAGAGTAAAACCCTCTGAAAAAAATAAAACGGAAAGGAAAAGAAGAGAGAGAGAGAGAGAGAGAGAGAGAGAGAGAGAGAGAATTGGGGAATTGGGGAACCCAGACTTTTGGAGACTTTTTGGAGAGGCGCTAAAGGAAAAGAAGGCGGCAGAGTGAGCGGAGGAGTGTGACGACGACTCAGTTCAGTTCCCCATTTCGCACTTTGAGCCAAGCCAGTGATTTCCTTTTCACAGACAGACAGAGAGACATAGAGACAGAGAGAGTTTCCCAGTTTCATCTTTTCGTCCATAATCGAGGAAAAGTTGAGGATGAGGGAGAGAGAGAGAGAGAGCAATCAAGAGAAGGATCACGAGAGAAGAAAGAGAGTCCTTCACTCCACCACCACTTTTCGTTTTCCTATTTCTACCACTCCACTTTTTAGTTTTTAGAGTGCGAGACAGAGAGAGAGAGAGAGAGAGGGATCTCCTCTACTACAAGAAAAAGCCGACAGATATATGACGAGAGACTATTCCACTATACATGTTGGAGCAGGAGTCGAGAGGCTATGATAATATTATGAGCACCCAAAAAAAGAGGAGAAGATGATGAAGAAGAAGAAGTAGAAGGAAATCTCTATAAGACACATTCTGCAGGCTACATCCATCCAGACCAGAAGACCAGTCACTCTGGTCTCTGATGCTGGTTCTGGTGCTGGTACTGGTCTTGCGGCGGTTAAGACGCTACACAGCATAGGCTAGGACAGATCAAAAGTACAAATGGAAAATAGAGTGAGAGTGAAGGAGTAAAAAGTGCACAAGTGCAGATTGTGTGGAAGCTGCGAGAGATGAAATGCTGGGACTGGGACTCGCTCTACTGTTCTGTTCAAGTAGAAGCAAGGTACCCAAAGCCTCTGCTTTACAGAAAGAGAGGCAGGAAAACCGACAGGCGTTGGGTTCGTCCAAAAATGACGTCATTTCAGTCTGAGAGTAGCAGTCCTTGTGCCTACCCCAGCCCAGCCACCCCTTCTTCACTCTCTCTCTCTCCACCAGTTTATTCCTATTAATTATTATGCAATCAACCGTCCACTCTGGCTCTGGCTCTGGCCATACCAAGAAAAAAGGACCCATCCACCCCGGCCCCGGCGACGGCCCCGACCCCGACTCCTGATCTCCTGATACCTCATGGCCATGACGTCACTTGCCGATGACCTCTTATTAGGGAAAAGGGGGAAAAGGGAAATATGGTAATACCTATGTACTTAAGTAAATGACTGAGGTACTTCTTGCATACTTTGCCTCAGATTCTTCAGATAGCACGTCTACACTTTCCACACAGATCTACATCTTATCCTTAGCATAACATTGTAGCATCACAAGAGAGGCAGGGAAGAAGTTGTTGCAGAAGCAGAAGGCTGACTACTTGTATATAATACTATACCGTGGCCATGTAGCTCCACACACCATGTAATACCAGCACACACATAATATTATGCATACATATGCACTTGCAGAAGGAAGAGGAGATTCATTTGAGTGTGATGAGAGAGAGAGAGAGAGAGAGAGAGAGAGAGAGAGAGAGAGAGAGAGAGAGAGAGAGAGAGTTGTAGAGATATTGGAAGTAAAGCTCTTCCAAAAGTATATAGTCTTCCAAAGTTTCCAATAAAAGTTTCCTTTCCGCTTCCCAGGACCAGGACCAGGGCCAGTACCAGGACCAGTCCAAAACTCCATTTAGAACCTTTAGGATGACAGCCCATTCCGAAACCGAAGCCGAAGCCGAAAACGAAACTGAAATAACCGAGTCAGTCGGGGCCCCGAGTTCTAGAAGTTGGAGGATGTGGGACCCAGAGCCGACGGCCGACAGCCGACCACCGAGATTACCACTACACCACCTTAAGCCAGAGCCGGAACCGGAGCCAGAGCCAGTCATCAAGGAAATGCGAATCTAAATAGTAGAGCAGCCAAAACGAAGGTGAGTTAAGAAGAAGAAGTTACGAGGAGTCGCATCTCGAGATCGAGACTCGAGACGTCGAGACTGCGAGACGAAGAGAGAGAGAGAGAGATAACTGTATAACATCTCTTATTGAGTCTGAGGATGAGCCGGGGATGGAGCGTGTAAGTGAGAAGTAGAGAAGTTGGATGGAGTAGAGGAGGAGGCGGTCTTACTAAACTGAGAGATGAAAATATTAAGATCAAAACCAAGTCTGTATAGCGTATAGTAAAAAGGAAATAAACGAGAGGCAAGAAGCTTATAGCCAAAGCCAGAACCAGAACCAGAGTGTAGCTCGTCATCTCAATCTTCCCATCACATCACCGTCACCGTTTCCGTCACCACAAAACTGGAGACAAACAATTAGAATTACTCGCATCCTTTTATCCATATAGCACTTACTGAGGAGAAAAGACATGAGAGAAAAAATTTCGAGGGCTAAATAAATGAAATCGTAAAAAAACCAGCAGCGTATCCAAATCAAATCCTCCTCATCCTCCCTCATACACACAATACACACAGTACACGTTACTTATAGCTCGCAGAATTATTACTCCTCAAGAGTCCCATCCAACATCTCACACACAGAACACAAACACTCCAAAAGTCTCTTTTGAAAGAAAAAAAACAAGAGACGTCAGGACTCCAGGACCAGACCAGAACCAGGATCCGGACCGGGTAGGATGACTCCCATTCCTCGAACAGTTCAATAACACATCACAAAATATAACTATAAAAAAAAGCTAATATCCATAATTCCATCTCCATCCAGAGTAGTTGTAGCACTGTACTGTACTGTGAGATAACCCATCATTTCATCACACTGCAAACAACAAAACTACATTACAGGTTGTACATAATATAAAGTAATGATATAATATTTATAGTGATAGGTAGTGGCCAGACCACATCCAGATCCAGAACAAGACCAAGACCAAAACCAAGACCCACTCGTATTTATTACTACACAGAGTCATACTCAATATTCTCCACTCATTCACTTCTCTTTACTGTCTGTCCAACAAGAAGCGTCTCCAGTTCAAGTTCCAGCTCCAGCTCCAGCATTTCCAGTACAAACAAGCTACTTCTCCAATTTTCCAGCTCCAGCTGAGCAGTTGGAACAGCTCTGCCCACTACTATCTGAAAGTCTTTTGGCTTCAGTTTGTCTCTTTGGTAAAGTAAAACCTAACAGTCCTCGTCTTTTCGTCCGCTGACTGAATCCTGAATCTCTATCTATCTGCCCAGGGCCGGACGAAGGAATTGCTTTTAGGCAGTAATTTGTTTCCATACAAAAACTACCGTTTTGATTTTATTGATGGTTTTCTTTGGTAAAGCAAAATGTTGTATTTACGTGTTTAAAGTTTAAAATGTTCCTTTTACTTGATTCAGAAAAGTGCAAAATGTTTTATTTACATGTTTTGAGAAAAGTGTCAAATGCTTTATTTGCATGTTTTTGAAATGTACAAAAAAAAATTATTTTGCATGTTTTTGAAAAGTCAAAATATTCTTTTTTACATATTTTTGAAAACTGCAAAATGTTCCATTCACATTTGTTTTTTGAAAATCCAAGCAGCGGGGGCTGCCTGTGCTGGCCGCATTATCCGGCCCTGTATCTGCCAGCCCCAGTCTCCAGCCACTACTACTACTGCTATTCCAGCAGAATCCATAGAGAGATGAGAGACTCTCCAGGAGGATAGAGGATAAAGCTATATATGCTCCCACTTCCAGACTTCCAGTTCCAGCAGCACTACCACACTACTACGAAACAGCTCAGACCGAGGCCGAGACCGAAACCGACTCCAGGGTTTGAAAAGACAAAAGACCTGCTAAATATCCCTCAGCCGTATCTATCTACTTGCTTCTTCGAAACTTCCAAGACTACTTCTCTCTCATGTATGTCTATGGCCTACTATATCGTATGATGTGGCGGAGACAGCCTATAAGGACTATGCATATTACAGTATTTTACAGACTTTGGCATATAGTTCCATATCTTCCAACTTCCACAGATAAAAGTCTTTAAGATATAAGTAGAAGAAAAGGAAGAACCATGAATCGTACCGCAGAACTGCTCTCCTCAAGTCTGATCTGAACTGGCACAACCCACAGCCCAGAAGAAAAATCTAACCACTACGATTACGACTACGACCCCTTCCACTGTCTATGGGTCTTCCTCTCAGTCATTCAGCTCTCCAGCTCCAGATCCAGCTCCAGCTCCTGCCCAGTTCCAGTTCCAGTTCCAGCTCCAGCTCCAACTATCTCTGTCTCTCTATTTCTCTTCGCGGCCCATCTGATCTGACCAAAAAAGCACAAGAGAGAAAAAGCTATCGAGACGACGGGATTCCTCCGATCGAGAATAAGAACGTACTTATTACGTAGCGTATGCATATAAAAATATAATAATAATATCCGAATCCGAATCCGAAAAAAATGTACAATTTTGATACGATTCACTGACGAAGACGTATTTACTACAAGTTTCGAGTGCTCCTATGGTCCTGGCCTGACTGTGTACTGTAACTGTACTGTGTGTACCCTATGCTATGCCTGGACTGACCGCGTCCTTCCTTCCTTCCGCATTTCGATTTCTATCCCGACTCTTGAAATAACCTATTTTGAAAGATTTATGCCGAGCTGTATTAATAGTCTGTCTATAGTTTGTGGTCTTCTTCTTGGTCGAATTCGTATTCGTCATTCCGGTTTGTGTATTCAGGAGACTGACTAGTGACTGTATAGTGAATGGAATTGTCAATTGTGTGACTGTGTGTGGGATTTGGCCTGGGACAATTCAAGCTTGAAGAATCGGATTTGTTGGGAGATACAAAATTATCCCTGTTGTCTGTCTCTCTGGATAGTGGATGTTTTAGTCGCACTTATAATAATATAATAGTCAACAAATAGTGTTGAGTATATCCTAAGTAAAGTACCTCCTATTCGTATAATTCCTCTGGTTTCTCTGGTCTTCAGTCTACTGGTCTGGGATTGGGAGTATTGGGACTCGCTTCTACGAAACAGTCCAAGACCAACACCACCAAACCCAACGAAACCATCCATCCTGAGTCGTCAGTGTGTGTGTGACGCTGAAACCAGAACCAGCCAAAGCAATCCGTCTGCTGCTCTGTTCTCCTGTCTCTCTTGGGTGGGCTTCTCTGAAATCAAACTTCTTTTAAAGTAACTCTCAACTTTACTTTTATAAAGCATTATCAAAATCAAGGCAATTAATTCCCACGGCCAGACTACTTAGATCGCACAGTACAGTGAGTCAATCAGTGAATAAACTTTGGGTTTTGAACCTACTTTGAAATATTTAGGGGAGTGCGGAGAATTATTATTAGAGTTTCATCGTTGATTGTTGTTAGAATTCAAGAGTTCACCGTTGAGTTGACCGTGATCGTCGCTGTAGATCCTCCAGATTCATCGCCTGCTAGTGTGAGTTAGTGGGTGGTTTCAATTTCTTCAATAAAAATCAAAACCCAGCAAGACTGTCAGCCTCTAATAATATTCACCTCGTTATACATTTTTACATATTGTGGATTCGTAGTTTGTATTTTTCAAAAAGTTGATGATAGTTAACAATAATTGACAATACAATTTATTGACTATTTATTATTATTATACGATTTGTCGTATTATTATTTTTCAAACCACTGAAATCCCATTAGTTTAGAACATACGCGCTAATGCGCTAGTAGGATTTCGCTAATAATTATTATATTGTGTTCAAAGGAAACAGTGCTCAGTCAGTCAATATATTTCAGTATTTCAATTTTATTCATGTTTTTAAAAATATTATTTTATTACAAACTTAAGTAATCGGTAACTATCTGTTGTTGACTTTTATTATTCGATTGTTGCTATTGATTGCTCATTGAGTTTGAAAGTGGGTACTTTGTCATTTGTTGGTATTGGTAATCCTGAACAGAACTCGTGACTAGAAGATTACAGATTACACACGAATAAATCCAGCTCAAGAAGATCTGCGGTGAACAAATAAATAAATACTTGTAACGTAGTAATTTGATAAACATATGACATAGTCATCATCATCTAACTAACATCAACAGTCTCTGTTGTCGTTTGGGATTTAACAAAATTCAGAATTATATAAATCTTTTAGGATCGTAATCTTGATCGTGTGGGGATTGTTTGTGACTTGTTATATGAGTGTCCGGGGAAAATCAAATTTTTAGAATTTTCATCGAGTACTGACTGTGTGTCTGTGTGACCTGGGAAGTCAAATCGGAGAGGAAATCGAAAGCTCAGTCAGTGTAGTTTCGTGTTTGGTTTTTGTTGCAATAGACTATTAAGTTAATTCTTCTTGTTTGTTTTGTCATTATTTGTTGGTAGCGGTTGGTTGTGAAAAAAGGAAGGTGTGTTGTGTGAGTTGTGAGTGTTACGACTTAGGACGTTTAATGTTCCGTTACCGATCTGTCTGTTGAATGTTGAATCGTGTCGGTCGGTCAGAGTCAGAGTCAAGTTTGAAGTTTAGACGGAAGTGTCAGTCTGGTCTTCGTCAGTGCGAGTTTGATACGAGTGGTGGAAGTTCAACGAAATTGTTTTTTTAAAGTGAGATGCTCTTGGTAAAAGGAGTTTCCGTAGTAGTAGACCGGAGTCCGGAAAAAAAGGATAAATAAAAAATTAAGTTGGTAGATAACGAGAGGAAAAAATAGAATTCTTTTCTTGACAAAATAAAAGTGGTCCCACAAAATTTAAAAAAAACTTTTTAGTCATCATCAAGATCCCAAAACTGCATGGATACTGAGGGTGTTGGAGGGACTTGAGTGGATGGGGTCAATTATCCCCTGCCGCCATCCTGATCGTTGCAATCCTGGAACTCATGGAACTGGAGAACATTGTTGCAAACACCGTCTACCTCAAAGCCAGAGAAGGTTAATCCCAATACTTTTTAATGAATAATTATTAACTTTTATTTAATACAAGTACACAATATCAAACATGTCATTCAGAATTGTTCTAATTATTCTTATATGATCGTGATCTTGTGATTATTATCATCTCTATTATTTAGTAATTACTTGTACATGTTATGTTACACGATTTATTTCTTTATATACGATTAAATTTTACTTTCAGCACTTTTGTACAGTAAATATATAGGTCTGTTTGAAGTACTCATTTTTTTGTTTCATTGGATAATTATTTCGACTCGAGAGTTGTTTAAGTCTGACAAGTAGTTAAAGTAAAACAAAAATCTTCGTCTAAACATTTATTGGATATGTAAGTACACGTACACCTATACCTACCTAGTTTTTTTTAGCCATTCTTTTGGAATCGTGAAGATTTTTTCTTATGGTAGTCGTATATTTTGCACTCATGACTGTGTAACAGAAAGTGTACACAAAAAGTATTTACACTCTCTGATTGAAAATGCTTGGGTAATTAGTAATTAGACCCATTTGATTATATTTATCAAAGAATGTGAGTAATTATTTTCAGCTCGAGTAAATTGCTGGATATGTCATTTGATTTAGTTTATCTTAATTGGCAATAGTTTGGGTTTCTTTGAAGGACACACATAGATGGTGATTTGATTAAAATCTACAAATTTATAGACTCAATTTAATTATATCCTTTATAGTTTTTTTTTCTGCATAGTTTCCTTCTGTTCTGTTCTCTTTTTGAGACTATGCGATGGCGAGATGCAGTTCAAGAAACTGTAAATTTGTAAACTCTTTTGACAAATCTCCGAGTTGACTGCGTACAATAGTAAAGTAAAAGAGCCGTTCAGTTTTGGATTTGATTGGAATTCCAATTACGTATTCGCAGAGTAGCTTTTCAATTATCTTTCTTTCTTTTGTGAGTGCAGAGTGCAGATTTGATGGATTTGTCAACAACGTCAAGTGGACGTGATTACGTGATATGAATTATTTTCTTGCCCTTTTTTATTCTTGTTTTTGTTTTCTTTAGTTATGTCATATTTTATAGCTATACTCCAATTATGTAAGTATACCTATGCCTATATAAAAAAAACATACAAGACGTTCAATTTCTCAGTCTTTCCCATTTCGGCGTAATGCAATATGTCACTCGTCTCGGTATCGGTATATTATTATGGTATATTGATACCCCTTCTTCTTGTTGGTGCAATTTGTGTAGTTTCTTCTCTTAATCTCCTCCTGATTAGTTGCCAACTTAAATATAGCTTTGGATTTGTTGGATTTATTATAAATGTGGAGACGGAAAAAAAACCCAGAGAACATGAAGGATTACAATCAGCATTCAGGAATTGAAGAAAAAAAACATATACGCTCAATGTAAAGTATATTGAAATTCCAGGGAGGGTTTTAAATTTAAATTCCAAATTATTTTCATTTCTATTACATGAACGCAAGCTGGAACTCTGGATGTTTTGAAATTTTGAGGCTATTATTCAGAGTTATTCGGCAATACTAGAAGGGTACCAGCATTTGGTGTTGGTCTGAATCCCGTTATTTTTTTTCGCTTCTTCTTCCCGGGTCTCTTTATTTGTGTTTCGTTCGTGTGCACATATCGGTATTGGCATCGTTGGGTTGGTCGGTGGAGCAGGGAGCATGAGGAAATTTAATAGAAAATCAAGTATAATTATAGAGTAGTAATTTTTATTTAATTGGAATATGTCGGTTAAAAAGCTATATAGAAGCACTATATAGACTCTCTGGTATTTCCCATATATTTATATATATAATAATTTCTTGGTTATTATTGGCATATTTCTGTGTGTGACTCCTTTTATTAAAACTCTACATTACATGGAGAGAGGATGAATGGACGAGCTAAAGGCGTGTATGACGACTATGGGACATAGGATAGGAATAATATTGGACATGATATAAACGTTGTTGGTTGTTAGGTGGAATTATTTATTATTGGTGGATAGCGATTATGTTTGATTTGACGTGAGTACGAACGAGACGCCTGACGGTTGATGAACTTTTACGTGTGCTTTTCTCTCTAAAACTGTTCTCTCTTTTCTGTGTCGTCTATATGCATATTATGCTACATATGCAGTATGTAGGCTATGCTAGTATTCTATAGAATTCCTCGCCATATTTCAATTCAATTCAATAATAAAAATACTTTTATTTGTTGTCATATAATAAGCTCACACGTACAAATTGTTATTTGTTTGTTTTTATAGGGAATGCATGCAATTTTTATAAATTTTATTTGCATGAATCAACTGAGAGTGTACACAAACAAAAATATAGCTAATCCTCTCATTAATTAATCAAAGTAACAGAGCAGAATAAAGGAGAAGAAAAAAAATGGACAGAATTTCCTGAATGGATTAATTATTGATTTGTTGGCGTTGGCTCTGACTGATTACCACCATCTGCTCAGTGTTTTATTTTTATGTTGACAATGTAAAGTGCAAAGACTTGAAAGGGACTATTTCATATTATGCAAAAGAAAAAAATATTATGTCAACCCGTCTTGAGAGTCAAAGTAATAAAGCAATATATTACATAAGTACATATATGCATTTCCGCTATTTCGTTTGTCTGTACATGTCAGATTCTACTAGGAATATTTGTAATGTCAATGCTCACTCATAACACGAGAGTTTCCTTTGCTCTATGAACAAATGGTGAATGTGTGAAGAGAGGGAATTTTTACTATTTGACATCTAGGTGGTATTTTATTAGTTATTAATTAGCATATAATATAGCTTCTATAGCTAGTATCTGCGGATATACTTAAATGCTTTAGGAGTGTAAGTATTAATTTTAATTCCAATAATAGTAATCGTAGTGGTATCTATAGTAAGTTCACTCAAAGTCAGAGCACAACTCGTTGACTAATTGTTTTTGTTTGAACTTATTATTATTAAAGCTTTTTATCCCTGTATTCCTAGTACACACTTTAATTTAGTAGTATTATAGTAGTAGTAAATTGGGATTAAATACCCTCGTGAATTATTCCCCTCATAAAATTTTATTCATGATTTCTTTTTTTAGATGCCATTTTTCCCATTTTTTCTTCTTCTTTTAAATCAGCTAAAAGTTAATTAGTGGAGCTGTCGGAGTCGGATTTTTGGCGTCGGATACATAATATAATATTATTATTGAACTTTTACTACATATTATTATTATATAGAAATGGATCAAGCCAGGGAGGGAACTGTTAATTAGTAGTGCTTCATAAGTGAAATTGAAACGGAACAAAAGTTACGTATAGTTGTCGTAGTAGCTGTTCGTTCGTCGTAAGAGTAACAGTGTTTAGGTTTTTAGTTGAGGTACTATACTTGTATATATGTATACTAGTATAGGCTTCCCTATATACCACTGTATATATATGTTATGGTCTGTGTTACTTTGAAAGTGTGATTATTTCGCAATTTCATTTTTTTCTTTCCTCTGACGTATTTAAACAAATAGCTAGGTTGCGTGTTTGGATGATATAAATAAACAAAATCGTATCGTATCGTCTACTCTAGTAGGTAATATGTATAATATACTATAAAGAAAAGTAATGTGTGTATAAAATATAAAGCTTGTCTTTCTTTGAGAGCTTTTCCTTCCACTCACACAGAGTATGTTTCAGGATTAAAAACAAAGACAGAGAGAGAGAGAGAGACAATAATTTTAGCTAATCGCTCATATAGTGTATATAGGTTGAAGTACCCACAAAAACTATATACATATATAGTAGTAGTTTAGACTACAGACGATGATTATGATGGTGGTTGTATGGAGTATTATGGAGTATATGGAGTATGGTCGTATGGTGTACGCATTGCGTCAATAAAAAAAGTCTCTTTCAACTAACTTTATGTAACAACGTTTGGCTTATTACGTACGTAGCTCATATTTATGCATCAATGAACTAAACTAATCACATCAAATGAATAAAGGAAAATGTCTATCTACCAAATTACATTACCATGAACTCATAATGCTAGTACCTATATATACAGCCTCTATGGTCTGGTCTGGTTTTTTTTTGTGTTCATGTGCAATTGCAATAAAATTACGTAGAGTCACACAAATAACAATGGGGAAGGACGAGGAGGATGATGGTTTAAACGATTATAGTATTGCAAATTTGAATTTATTGCAACGTGTAATTAGTTTATAGTTCATGCATTACATTCTCTCTGAGTATATTATGTATTTATATATGGATTCCGTCCAGGTCAATTAGAATCGGATTTTGGAAAGAAGTTTTTGAGGTATAGCATGTCTCTATCTTTTTTGATGCCGCATGTCGCATCGAAATCGAAAGAAATGGACGACATAATTTTCCTATTAATTTAAAGCATAAAAATACTTATGCATACTCTCTTCAATGTCAATGTCTTTCATTATGATTTTTATTATTTTAATATATTTACATATTTAGAAATTCTAGTGCACTTGTATAGTAAAAATATATTTGAATTAGGTTCGAGATTTGTATTAATTAAAGGAAAAATTTAGCTATATTGATGCACGTGTATAGGTATGTACGTAGGTAGGTACTACCTATATGATAGTAGTTGATTTTTTATAAAAAGTACCAAAGCAACTACACCTTCCAAGCCGCATACCTCCAGATCATTAAGCAGCACATGATGATGAACTGAGTGACGGATGTTTAAATACAGACTAAATACTGTCGAGTGTGTTTATCCTCACAATTAAGTCCGTCTAATTTTTACAAAGCTCGTGTCTGCGCTATGTATTAGTTAGTATGTATTATGTATTATGTGTGAGGGGTTGATTGTCGGTTCTCTCGAATTGAATTTGAAATGGAATATAATATATGTGCCATAGGACCATAGGAGAGTGTTATACTAAATGAGATTTGTAATTATTCAGTCGAGCCGGATGCAGTCATTAGGTCTGCTTTGTAATATTTGTATTTTCATTTTCATCCCATGTTACCTTTATCAGTACCTACCTCCGTGGACACATGTACCTACTTATATGTACATTGTATAAATTTTGCAAAACTATCTACACGTGCTAATAATATCTAATTATTAACGCTTCTTTTAGATATTGAATCTTCTCCCCTGTCCACTTCACTGTCACACTTTATATTATAGAGTGCTGTGCAAATATCTGGCTAGTAAAGCTGTAAAATACTTGTGTGTAAATCTACTTACGACACACAGCGCTTAGGCTATACACCTGTGTGTCATTAAAATTAGGCCTATTACTATTACATACTATACTACTAATGCATTTTGAATATGCGTAGTTTGACTTTGGCAGTCGTATCCTATATATTATATTTGAATTTTAGTTTGAATTCATTAACTCTATTCAAGGTGTCTAAAAGTATCTGGAAGATACTGCTTGGAAGGAAAAAAAAATAGGAGAAGTTTAATGGTTTTTTATTTATTTATTTATGTAGACCAATACAAAGGCTCTTACAGCATAGGAACTACACGTCTACGACATATTATTATGTAGTAATAATTTTAATTTTGAAAGACCAGCATAATATACTTATCTATAGCATATCTTACAAGGGAATGGTTTCACATGGAACCCGTCGATTTCAAAGAGTTATGTCTACAAAAATCAGGCTACTTTTTAATAGTGGGGATCCAAAGTAACTCGACTCCATTTTGCGTTGTTCGGTCACAATTGCCCGCCAAAGTTTAAAAAAATTCAAATTTTAATATTTTACGACCCTTGTACTTTTACAGTTTATGTCCGATTTTGATGAAATTTCGTTTTTTGGGATCCTTACGCTTTTTACTGAAAAGCAATTTCAGGATTTTAAAAAATTCGAAAATTTTCATTTTTTTGAAAAAAATCCAAGAAATTAGTATATTTGAGGCCCAATTTTTTAACACCGTTTTTTCGAAAAAATGAAAATTTTTGAATTTTTCAAAATCCTGAAATTACTTTTCAGTATAAAGCCTAAGGAGCACAAAAACCGAAATTTCATCAAAATCGGATGAGAACTGTAGAAGCTACAGGGCGGCAAACTACTAAAATTTGAATTTTTTTAAACTTTGGCGGGCTATTGTGACCGAACAACGCAAAATGCAGTCGAGTTACTTTGGATCCCTACTAATCAAAAGTAGCCTGATTTTTGTAGCCATCACTCTTTGAAATTGACGGGTTCCATGTGAAACCATTCCCTTGTTAGTAGTATAGTGCCCTACTGTCACTGTCGTTGTCGTTCTCGTTTGTTCGTGAATAGGGAATTAATTCACCTTGTTTGTCCCCCGGAGTAGAGAGCATAATTTAAAATGTGATGATGACAGTAGCTCTAGAGAGACAGGGGAGTACAGGGGAGGAGAACCGTGAGCCGTGTTCCTATATATAATTATAATTATATTCTACAATGAAAAGTAATAATGTTTTTGGAATTGGACTCGGGATTTGTGAGAACTCGAAGAGTATGAATCAAATCCTAACTACTAAACTATACATGTAATGTATGTAGGACATCATCAGGAACACGGACTGATTTCTTCACAATCACAGCTTTTGTTTTGCTACGCTTTCGGCGATCTAGTAAATATTTGTTTATGGTGCAGTAATGCTCCTGGTGGTGGTGGTTTCTTTCTTGGATGATGATGGATGATAGTTTGACTGATCTGCGACGTAATTGACGTGGACGGAGACGGAGCTCCATGTGTTTTTTTTTCTATAATAATATATGTGAATGTCATGTCATACCGGCACCGGCCGCCTTAGCGCCTGCCAGTCCTCACAACCTTTAATAGGTCTAAATGTTCAATAATATTAGTTTTTGACAGTATGAGTGTATAATAGACTTATTATTGAATTGAAGAGAGTTGAGGAGACGCGAGACGCTCACTCACTCTTTCTTCTCTCTCTCTCTCTCTCTCTCTCTCTCTCTCTCTCTCTCTCTCTCTCTCTCTCTGATCTGACTCCCCCAGAAATTATGTCCGAGTCCGACTCCCTGTCATATTATATATTATCTAATGGAAATGTAATGGAGTGGAAGAAATATATTTTATTTATGGAATATTCCCGCAATCTAAATTCTAAATTCAAACCGAAACCGAAAACCGAAACCGACTACACACATATATACGAGATACGATGGTATTATAAAATGAAATGTGAAAGAAGCTCAAGAGTCGGAAAATGAAGTATATAGAATGCTCTCAAAAAAGATAAAGTGCATGTATATATATCTGAGATTATGAATGATTATAACTATATAATAAAAAAGATCGAGTTATATGTATGAGGTTTTTACATATGGGGGTTATATGACTGTGTGTGTGTTTGCGTGGAGGGTGACAATAGATTTGTAGAGCGTATACCGTCTGTATTATTAATTTGTGTGGGCGCGTGAGGGTGTCAAAATAAATTAAGCTTTTTGACTTTTGAGACTTGACATTATAGGATTGGAACATATTGCATAAATATGCGAGAAAGAGAGTTTCGTTTAGAGTTTGTGGAGCAAAATATATATAATATATTAATAATAATACACAGTGTGTGAATTTTTCATGGACCATCATTTTTTTTAATGATTTTAATGGGGTAGGTTTGAGAGAGTTTGAAGTCAAAAAGTTAAACTGTTAACTACAATATTATGCTGTCTCGGTCCTCGGTTAACACTGTTCTTTAAGCTCGTAAAAACAGCTATTACGTTCCGTCGGATTCAGTACAGTGATTTTTTTTCCCTCTCGCCTACTTACTTACACAAGTTTGACATTTTGAGTTGTCTGTGTAATTTCTTGAAAATACTAATAACAATATATTACAGATGTAATTACGTGCTCAGAAAAAAAAACAAATATCTGTATAATATAACTGAGAGTCTGAGAGAGAGGAAAAACTTTGTCATACTCAATAACTCAACGTCGCTTGGAGACGTCATAAAATGTTGAAAAGTTACAACTTACCTTTTACTATATACAAATATATATGACATATAGACTTTAATTTATTTTTAAAACAAATTTTTTTTGTCGATTGTTTTCTTTCATATTTGGTCTGATGGGTTCTTTCTCATGATGGAATGGAATCTCATAATTATCCCACTGGTTGCGTTGTCTATCTTTCTACCATATAGCAACAGCTACAGGCAAGCAATTCTCAATTTTTCCCATTCTCTATCTCTCTATATCTCTGTCTATCTCTCTCACTTACACATTATTATCTTATTTTTTTTTCTCTATCTCTCTGTCTCTTCATTCCAATAATGATAATTACAAATTTTTTTAAAACATTTTACTCTAGTCAAAACGTAACCTTAAATCTAAGTACCTAACGAAATAGTGTGTATGTATCGGTATATGGTAATAATAATGGTGACTGATTGCAAATCACAATTACAATAATAATTACAACAACAATAAAAAAAAACAAATGAAAACTTATTCTCTATTTTTGTGTTAACAAAAAAATATGTATACCTTTCTCTCTATTTTACTTTGTCACTGAATCAATTGAATATATAGGTACATGTCCTTATGTCGTGCCCCTTTATTGTTAGGTGTTGGTGAGTGTTGTGGAAGGACGACCAACAATATATTCATTAAGAATTATTTTTGTATAATATATTTGTACACCATATAGTTAATTCAAATCCAGTGTTTTTTTTGTCAACCTGTATGTATGTACATATGCATATGCAGACTGTAGTCTTCTAGTTTGTACATATTTGTATTTTTTTAGTTTGTTACTTGAAATGCATTTGTACATTTTTTGGGCATGAATATTTTATTATTAGATTTTGATTTGGAATACGAAATATATTTTCTAAAATAGGCTTTTCAAATTTATATATTGGATTTCTTAGATAATTTTTTATCTTTTAGATAGCGATGATTGGAAGTAGTATTATTGTAATATTTAAATCATTGGTATTGTTTGTTGGCTATTTTTATTCCTGAATTAAATTTTCAACCACATCTCCTCCGTCCGCCCGCCCTTCCATAGTAAGTTTTGTGAATATGTTATGATTTATAATACTAATTTGTGTTTTTTTAAAATGTGAATTACAGATAGCAACAAAGGCAAGAGTAAGAAGTGGCGGAAGATTTTACAGTTCCCTCATATCTCCTATTGTATTGAAATCAAGAATAAAATCGGTACAAGGACCATTTGAGCATTTTAATAAACCAAACATATAAAAAAGGAAAAGTTGTAAAACAAATATACATAATAGAGTGACTCACATATGAGATGTCCCTTCTCTTGTTGTCAACTTATGAATATATTTAAATGTATATTGCAAAGATTTGTTGTTTTTGTAGTTTTGAGTTGTGTTGATGTTTTCAAAGGGAAAAAATGGGATCTTTTTTTTTGTTCGCATGTACAGTGCAAATTTTTATTATTATTCTTTTTTTTTTGTTTTTGAGTCCTCACGTTTTATGGAAATATGGAAATGTAGTGAAGAAAAAATGTAAATGACTGAGAAAACTAAGGAACTAAAAAGAAGTTTTAATCGTAACCATATTTATGTATTTGTGTATATTGTTTCACAGACAGTGATTACGGCTACGTAGTAGACCAACAACCCATCGGCCGGTTACTTTTTCGACAATTTTGTGAAGCTACAAACGCGCATTATCACATCTGTAATAGATTCCTCGATGCAGTGGTAATTACTATACCTCTAGTTTTTTCGTCTCTGTGTGTCTCTCTCTGATTTCATCCATTATTAATGTGAATTTGTCACGATACGATACACGACATAATGATGTAGAATATTCGGCTCAAAATGGGAAAAAATGGTAGGCGGCATCCAAAATGGGACTTATTATGATGTCGATTGTATTTATGATTATTAGGAGTCGGACTTATTTCTTATTTAAATCTATAGTGTATTTAAATTTATCCTACACACCAAATTTTGAATTGAAAATGAACCTATTGAAATATGAAATAAATTTTCGAATTTATCTTGATTCTAGTTTGCTTCGGTTTGATTTTTCTGGGAATCCAAATAGTGTTGATCAGTGGCTAATTTGCCAATTGTATTTTATAGGAAGCGGAGTAAAGCATACTCTATTGTTGTTATTTTACATAGTCAGTGGGTCTATAGTAATGAAATAAAAATGAAAAGAAGGGGAATACAAAAACGTAAAAGAGGAAAATTTTACGAGCTATTACAGTTCCTTCCTAGTTTTTGACTTCTTTCTTTTACTATAATATTATGGTACATTTATTATGATTGCATTTGATTTTTGAATTTGTCTTTTTTGACTATCGATCCCTGCTATGAATGAATGATGTCGACGACTAGGAATAAGAAAGAAGGATAATAAATTGAAAAAGATTGTAAAAGAGCATAATAATATTATTCACATTTTGCTTGACTGACTCGTGATTTGTTTTCTATTTTATTCTGATTGTTTGTTTGTTTGATGGTTTTTATGTTACAGGAGAAATATGAAATCGAGATGGATGAACGTCGTCTGGAGCTGTCCAAGACGATATACAATACTTTCCTTGCCAATAATGTAAGTTCCTTTATTCCTCCACCATTCCATCAAATTGGAGCTCTCGATTCTGGATATTCACTCAAAGAGAGAGAATCAAATGGACTCGTGTGGATTTGTGGCTATGCGTCTGTGTGTATGTGTGTGACATGACAGCGTGATTGTACTTTGTATAATATAATTATACGTACTACGTTGGTTGTGGTACTTATGTGGGTGGTTATATAAGAAGTAGGTGCCTTATGTCATTTCCCCAAGTATTGATTTGTTCCTTTCCTACTACTCCCTCCGTTTGCTGGTAGTCTCGTACTCTGTATTCCGGACGGATGATGATCGTATATTATGATGATATGATGATGGGGGGAGGGGTTTACTTTTATTCTTTTCTTAGAGAACATAATATGCGTGGAGTATGAAGTTATGGATTGGGGGGGGGGGGTCTAAAAAGCCTGAGTGAATTTTTTGAATTTAGTATACATGATTTACGATGCCGACGACCTATACCGGTACCGATGCCGATGCCGATACGGATACCCATGCCGCGGACGATGTAGACGACGAGATTGGTTTGGTTTTTTTGTTGAGTTATAATAATTTTTTTTCTCTTTTTGATTTTTTTCCCCATTTCATGTGATGACGACACTCTATACGGGACACAACGATGCGGGCGTGATATGATGGGATGTGCGAAATGTTGAACGTGACTGATGCTTTCTGACTGGGTGTGTGTGTGTGAACCAGTGCCCCGAACCGGTGAACTTGGTTGATCAAGCGATAATAGAGAGATGTGAAGTTGGAATAGGGAATAGAGACCAATTCGCGGACTCGACTGGTCAAGTTAAAAGCTTCCTTCAGGACAAGCCTTATCGTCTATTTGAGCAGTCCATGTATTTCCATAGATATCTTCAATGGAAATGGCTGGAGAGGTTTGTCACACATATAATATATACCTATCTTATATGTATATAAAATAATAATACTCACTCTACTTATAAAATGTTATATAGCAAATCCATATGTCTCTCTCTCAGTCAATCTCAGTGATAATGGTCAGTGTATGAGGATGAGGGGAATTATTCTCCTTCCCACAGTTTAACATTTTGCTGCCTCCAGATATACTTATGTTCATCTGCTACGTGTTGTAGTAGTACTTTGTGTAAAAGTTGTGCATGGATCAATTTTGTCTTCTAGTCGTCGTGTTCGAACTCTTTTGCTCTTTTCCACTGCTCTCCCCCCTCCTCTTTGTCTTTCAGTATCAAATTCAAGAAAGAATGAACAGACATGTACTAAAATATATTATATATAGTGTTTGGTAGTTGTAATTGTAAGGTACTGTGCTATATGTCCTTACTTAAGCCACGTATAAGTATGTACAGGACGGTGATATTAGCCGTATTTCTTTTCCCTGCCCTGATTCTGTCTTCTCAGACCCTGCTGCACTTTACACTTACAACACACTACTCAGTGGTGACTACTGTCGCTTTCTGTCTCTCTTCCTCCTCGACGTAGGTCCCTACTACTGCCTATCATGTATTTGAGAGGATGGGATGTTAACTGTAGTACTCGCTAAAAGTAGTAAATCTGTGTGCTCTGTGGAGGCTGAAATCCGGGAGTATAATTATATGAAGAGAGGGAGAGAAAAAATAAAATATAAGTACTTGAAGTGAAATATTGTGCAATAGATTTTGGATTCTACTCGAGTTTATCTCTCTACTCACAGATATAGCTAATAATATCTCAGTGTGTGGTGTGTAATTGTCTGGGAGAGATTCATTGGTTTGCAGATATATTGTAAGATGAGGTGCTCATACATATGGTGGATGGCAAGTCTATATTATTTATGTGGAGAGATGTTATGTATTGTATGTATGTGTTCTCACAATATGTGTAATATAATATGTGTGTGTTCTCTCTCTCTCTATGTGTCCGTGCAATATTTGAACAGTCAATCTGTAACCCACAAAACTTTTCGAATGTACCGAGTTTTGGGGAAAGGTGGTTTTGGAGAAGTATGTGCTTGCCAAGTCCGTGCAACTGGTAAAATGTATGCATGTAAAAAATTGGAGAAGAAAAGAATCAAGAAGAGACGGGGGGAGGCCATGGTTCTCACGGAGAAACAAATCCTTCAAAGAATCAATTCCAAATTTGTCGTCTCCTTGGCATACTCGTATGAAACCAAAGACTCACTCTGTCTTGTCCTCACTCTCATGAATGGCGGTGACCTTAAATTTCATATTTATAATATGGGCAATGAGCCGGGCTTTGACTTGGAGAGAGCTCGATTCTATGCGGCTGAGGTAAATTGAACAAGCAAACAAAATCATATTACTATAACATTTCATTTTCCAATTTTACGTTCACAGCCGAATTTGCGAGGAGTGGAATTAGTTGTACAGAATGAAAGTCACTGACATATGAGACAGAGACATAGAAATCTTAATTAATTCGTTTCTCTTTCTATTTCTGGGCTGTAAATTAATTTTTGACGTCGTGCCTATTTGTATGCTTGGAAGTATCTATGTTTTGGAACTAATATAGGAAAACTAAATTAAATAAATAGGTTCTGTGTGGGCTGGATCATTTACATACTCTGGGGATTGTGTACCGGGATTGTAAACCTGAGAATATACTTCTTGATGATCATGGTCATGTACGAATCTCGGATTTAGGTCTAGCCATTGAAGTTCCAGAAGGTGAAACGGTTCGTGGACGAGTGGGGACAGTTGGCTACATGGGTACGAACAATAATACTCATAATATATATCAAAAATAATAATACAAAATTGAGAATCAAAAATCCGAATGAAATATGAGATAGGAAGAAATGTATATATTAAATATACGTAAGGTATAATAAGCTAAATATTATGAGCTTCGCCTGTGTTTGTTTGGTTTGCTCTGGTCTACTTGTGATTGTCATTATTGGGATTGGGAGTATTAGTGCTTAGAGATGATTACAGTTCGTTTAATTTTGCACTGAGTATTCACGTTTCTCATTCAAATTGAAAATGAAGAAGACAAAAAAATATATATATCTATAATATAATGTATGAGAAAATCAATGGTAATAATAAATGTTATCTATTTCCATGTTTGATTTAGCCCCTGAAGTCATTGATAACGAGCGGTATACTTTCAGTCCGGATTGGTTTGGATATGGTTGTTTACTCTATGAAATGATAGAAGGGGCAGCCCCATTCCGTGCACGAAAAGAGAAAGTGAAGAGGGAGGAAGTTGACCGGCGCGTCAAAGAAGAACCCGAGAGATACTCTTCACGATTCTCGGAGGAAGCCAAACTTCTGTGTCAACTCGTATGTTCCTAATATATATAATATTCTTTCCCCACCTTTTTTTATCTCTGGACTTTATCCACACACACACTCACACTATCACCTACACACAGAGACAATAATAATAATACTCGACTTCACTTCAGTTCTCCCTTCTTCTTCTTTTTTTTAACTAATAACCCTTACCTTCCTGTCTCCTGCTTCTCCATGTGGACGCTCCATTATTCCATTCCAATTTTTTTTCTCTCTTTTTATTTTCTTTCCTTGTGTAGCTCACGGCTAACTAGCATCGTCATATCAGAATGTTGGGAAAGAGAGACGGAGAGTTGTGGTGCCGGTACCGGGGTCAGTGCTGGTGCCACACTTACGCGTAGTTTAGATTACGTAGAAATCTCTGTAACTGATTTATTTTTTTTTGTTCTACAGCTATTAAGGAAGTTGCCGAAAGAGCGACTTGGCTGTAACTGTGGACGAAAAGGAGCCAAGGACGTAAAACAGCACAATTTCTTTTCCTCTCTGAACTGGAAGCGTGTCGAAGTAGCTTTGGTTGACCCGCCATTTACGCCTGATGTGAGTTCATCCTAGATTTTTATATGTCGTGATGACTGAGGCCCTGTAACAATCCGGCGATTTTCCCATACACTGAGTTTCCTTCCAATCCAAATACTTTTCTTTTTTCTTCCCCATTTACTCTTCTTTATGGATTATGATTTAAGATAATGTTATGATATGACTAATGTGCGTGTGGCTTGGGTGTTTGCTATTTTTAATTTCAAATTTTTGGTCATTTTTTTTATTATTGTATTATTCTAGCCCCATGCGGTGTACGCGAAGGATGTTCTAGATATTGAGCAATTTTCAACGGTGAAGGGTGTAAATTTAGATGCATCGGATGATTCATTCTACTCAAAATTTAATACGGGTTCCGTCTCTATCCCATGGCAATATGAAGTGAGTAGTTGGTGGATTGTAACTATTTGATAAGTATTTTGATTAGTCTTTCCATCACACACAATGACCATTTAATGGGTTCAGCTTATGTTGCAAGCAAGAAAGAAAGAGAGAGAGAGAGAGAGAGAGATGGGGGGAGTCGTTAGGTGGCATAATGGAAAATGTAATAATGGTAATAATAATTCAATGGTACAGATGGTGGAAACGCACTGCTTCCGGGACCTAAATGTCTTTGGACCCAATAATACGCCAACTGCAGATCTTCTCCTCGACTGCCCACCTCCTCCTGAAACTAGAGGTTGTTTTCCATTCCGAAGAAAGGTTAAAGTAAGAAAGTCCAAACTACTAGAGAATTGAAAACAAAATTAAGCAGAAAACAAACAAACAAAACAAAAATTACTTCCTTCAACAATCTACACTCCGATACCATGACCAAAACCGTAGTGAACCGTAACCATAACCATGCTCATAAGAAAAAATCCCATGTCCGACTCCGACATCGACTCGGATCGGATGTCTTCCGGATAAAAAAAATGGAAAGAATAAATTTACATAATATTGTATGTATACAGCATTGGTTGCGGGGTGTATGGGTTTGATTGTGCGAGACATATACCATACTATACATGATATATAATTATATATTATGTGTGTTGATGTTGATCTCATCCGTATATGAGTTTCTGTGGAGGGAGACTTGTTTACTAAATTGTTGCTTTCTCTTGTGATTTTGCGTGATTGTAGAAAAAGCCCGACTCTAGTAGTAGTTCTGCAGGAAATCGAGAGAGTTGATTTCTCTCATCATGGTAAAAGTCGACCATGAAAATTGAAAAAAAAGACATTTCCTCGTTTAAGTCTCCATGGGTCGTGTGCTGGTGGTGCTGCTAGTATTGTTGTTCCGTAATTAAATACTATACTCTCCCCATACTTTTATTTTAATAATAATTTGTCTCTATCATCTCTATATTATAATCTCTCCAATTTTATCACATTTGTTTTACATGTTTTACCGTTACCTGTTGTTGTATAGTTTTTTTTAGTTAGTAGTGTACGTACACTCAAAAAACATACTACGAGAGTCGACCTTTTGTATTATATATATATATAAAAATAATTATATATAATATATACACTATACATATATGTGCACAACCTGAGTCTTGAAACTAATGCAATCTTCCCCCTTTTTTTGTGTTTCATATTCGTAACGCAAGTACATAGGACGTAATAATATTATACCTTTACTTTCATTATTAATTTACCTAATTAATTAATCATGTCGTCAAAAGGTATTTAGGGTTTTTTTTTCTCTCGGGGGTTTTGTGAAAGTGACCTTTTATGAGTCTCTATCCTCACATATATATCCCTTCTCCTTTAAGCATGTACATCATCATAATTTAATATTTAAAAAGTAAATCCATTTTATGTATATCATGTACCTGTGTGTATAAAGGAAACCATATGATAGCACTGCACTGTGTGCAACCCCTATTAAAAGTTGAAATCGGACATGTATTCTCATTGTGTTTCCCCGTCTGCCTATCAGTTTGTAGTTTTCCTAACAAAATAATTTAATTTGATGTGCTTTTAGTTGTTGTAATGAATTTTTTGAGTTTTGTTTTACTATATTATATTATCCTAATTATATGGCAAGTAATTATTATTACAATAGAATTAATTACAATGTATGGAGTTTTATCATTCCAAAAGTCTAAAATTCAAATTTCGTCTTTTATACGCCATCAATAAAAAAGGCCTTTACCCTCGCCTAAAAAACTCTGATTAACTCCCAAACAAACAAACAACAAAGTAAAAATGTTAAAAGTTAAAGCGGTTCACTTGGCTAGTAACAAAAAAATATAATACGCGCTGTGAGGATAATTTTTTTTATACAATGTACTCTTCGGTCTGATATCATGACACTCATTGATATTTGTTCGTGTGAATAATTTCGTGTGATTATATTATAAATACATATATAACTAAGTATGCAATTATAATATACTAATTAATTAATTGTAACATTATTATTATGCTGGCGCAACAGTGTATCAAAACTATATAACTGTAACAAATCAACTAAAGCAAAAACAATATGTATATAAATCAAGGAGCAAGTACCCCTTAAATACGAATTGTACCGTACTGTACTGTATTGCAAAATAGTATAACTTAAATGTAAAACGTGCTGTAAGTAGTGTATAAGCAGAAAAAACTAAAACAGAAATCACTTACACGCATATATACTTATTACCAGGCTTATATAATATGCGATTGTTTTCTCTCACCCGTAGTCTTGTATGTCCAATTTCCAAATGACAACTGCTTATGTGTCGATTCAGTTTACTTTTGAAAACGTCAACTTCCACGTCCAAGTCAATGTCAATGCCAACATCCGAAATGAATATCAAATGTTCAAAAAAACTAATAATAATAATTCTCAACAAAGAATATATAAAGCTAAAATGGAAGAATCGCTTGAAGGCTGAAGGCTGAAAGACGGCTCCGAAGGGCTTGCCCAAAACCAAAACATTCTCTTCAAATGGACGATATGTGTCATATAAAATTCGGAAAAGAAGTATGTAATCACTTCACTTCTTCTTCAGTGTGATTGTACAGTGGTGAAAAAAACGGATGGGGATCTGCATATGTCAATCTGTGGATTAAAATATGTAGAATGTAGATTATATGCAACAGGGAGGAGGAATCGAAAATCAAAGGAAAGAAGCTATATATTATGATGATTTAATTAATTTTCAATTATTTTGCACACCCATACGTATAATATGTATACTAGTGAAAAAAAATGCTAAATTCAAAAACTTTTGGATAATGTGTCAGATGATGAAAAGAAATTCTGTTTCCGTGATCCACGCCATGTAATTATTATTATATACATCAGACTACTGATATACTAATGTAACTATAGGATAATAAATCCAATAATAATACAATTATTATATAATAGGATACTATGTACAACTTAATAACAATAACATAAAAATCAAATGTAATACAATTAAATTATTACATTACTATTATACTATAACATATGAATATATAATTATTATTGTTATGAAAATTATACGCGTCTACTCTACGTGCTTCTTTGTACGCTCTGTGTTCTAAAAGTAATTATAGCTAAACATATAGAGATAGTAAATATAATATTATAGGATTAGTATATAATTAAACCTATAGGAACTATAACGTCTTCAGTCTTGGACCCTCCTATAGGCTTATAGGACAAATTCGAATTTATAAAACGGCAAAAAAAGCAAAAGGAAAGAGGTATGTCCAGAGTCCAGACACCCACACACCACATTGTGTAAAACATAATAAAATATTATAAAGAAATTAGGACGAGCCCACTAGTGCATATTAATCATTAATCTATTAAGGTAAACTACTATATAACTAAATGTAACTAATCTAATAATTACTATATAGAATTAAATAATAAGAAGAAAAAACAGTAATTGTTTGCTATGATGCTGATGCTGTCCTGCTGTTATTGTTGTTGTTATTGCTCCATTTATATATTTAATTACATATAATTATATTATATGTAGGTATGTCACCCCTGTGTATGTTGTACACACACTAAAAAAACTCTCACATTTGAAACATTATTATAGCCAGTTATGGAAATAATAATTATTATTATTACAATTTCACTACACAAATAATGTTTTACGACTCAGAAAACTACAAACAACTCTACTAATATACCTATACCACGACTTCTACTACTACTTTACTACTACTAACGAACCTACGTTACATAACTTTAACACGTAGTGATTTAACTAAAAAAAGTACACGTACTAATATTTTTATGATTAATTCACTTTTTAATTGTGAGTGTTTTGTATTATGATTAATTGCGAGACTTTAAACACATGTTTAAAAAAATTAACTGTGTGTAATATATTTAGCGTAGGGTTGCTTTTTAAGGTTTAAAACCACCACAAGTCAAAAAAATTGTTAAATTCGTAGACGTATAAAAGCTTGATTTACTACGTAAGTACGTGTACACACACAAAACTATTATTAAATAATAATTTCGTAATAACTTTGCTCACAAAACAAACCCTTTCGTCTTCACACGGCTTTAATCAATATTGTCAATTAATTAATTATTATTTTAGCCTCCTGGGATTTTGAATCCTGCACCTCACTTTTATATAATAAAATAATTTGATTAATTCTATAGTATATACTACATTACAATTTAATGTACATATATACAATATATATATTTTTTCTGTGGATGTAATTTGCAATAGAATATTATGTCCTGTGCTATTCATACTAAACTGTATGACACACAACTATTACTATATACTTGGTTATAATATAATTAAATTATATTGTTAAGTTTCCAGCTCATTGTCCTTGTGCACCATTTGCACAAGTATTCATAAATAATCATAATAATATTTACACATGTAATATGCACAGTATAATTAATATATTATTACACAATGCAATTCTACTATTACAAAGCACAAAGGAAACATATTATATATTCTTCCTGAACCGCAGGACCAGAACCATAGAACCAGAGAAGAAGGCACCTACATAAATATAATATGTATAGGCCATAAAAAATGAACCTATAAGCACAGAGGTAATTATTTTGTTTTGATTTTTCAAACAAGAAACAGAAACAAGTAAAAAATTCTCTTCTTTTTTTTCAGTTTGATATGAATTTTAATTTCTTACTTTTTTTTATTTCCTTATAATTATCATAATATTATTATTCTTATTACTTACGTTCAACGCTCATTCATATGAAAGTAATCAAACATACGCCGATGAATCTTTTTGAAAAACAGGAAAACACATAGTACACACACGCACTCCTCCTACATGCTGGCTCATGAATAATAAATAATAATAAAAAAAACATAATTTTTTGGGAAGAAGTAGAAGAAAAACAAATTAATCAAATATGTGAAATTTCGTATTCGTATTTGTTACTGTATAAACTGTAGCTGTATTAATTACTTAAGTAAAAGATTATATAATAATATGGATAGATTTACAGAGTACAGAGAAATCAAGGTTAGTAGCAAAAATTACAATTTTACATCATAGGTATGGAAGTACCTATACCTATAAGAGATACGTTATAATCATTATAGACTTTGGTTCCTTTTTTTGTATCCTGTATCTATATGCTGTACTCTCTCATTCTTATATCCTACAGGAATTTCAAATTATTTTACAACCGCCAAAAATTAATTTTAAAGAAATGTGAATGCGAGGTAATTTTTAAGGGCTAATTAATTAAGGATGAAGAAAGAACAAAATTGAAATTTGTATGTGTCGTTCAAGTTGAAATTGAAATTGATATTGATAAAAAATGATTGTATTTAAGTCAATGTTCTAACCTTAAGGAATAGGATAATTTTACAATGCAAATTAATATTTGATTTATTATATACTGATAATAAAAAAAATGGCTTTACTGCAAAAAGTAAATCATCAAAAAGTATATGCAACATATAAATTAAAATAATAAAACATTTAATCGTGTAAAAAAATTATCTTTGTGTGTGTGGGTGTAAAACTATACATATAAGTTTTTGTCTCTTATATATAGGGAAAATTTGAAATGTCAAAATTTTGGCGAGTTTAAATAACAACGCTGTTAAAGTAAAAAAAGTCAATTAATGTTGTAAACGCTTGTTGTCATACATATGAGCCATTAAGAATATACATAACGTACACTATATAATAAAATATCTAATTACATTTCTAGATACTAGAAGCTATACATACTACTGACATATTATTATAAAGTAATTACATATTATTAGATACTTAAGATGATTATGTACTAAGTAGTATGAATTATTATTATTATTGTACCATATATTGTACGGCTATATAATTATAGGATACGAATTAAATAAAGAAATTTACTATTATTATGTTCACATTGACAGTAAAACCGATGAGTAACTGAGGATGTTGTTAATGTTTTTTCTATATACCTATATACATCCTTTATGATTATTATTACTACTACTACACTACTATTGAAATTGAATGATCTTGGTCAATAATCTTGATCATAATATGCTAATTTTTATTTAGTGTATAGGCTAACAATACTGCTACTGAACTTTCCGAGAATGATCCCGAATTTTGAATCTGAAATATAAATTAATAATAATACTATTAACAACAACAATAATAATAATAAAATAAGACAAGATTAATTATAGCCGAAACCCTAAAGGCCGAAACCGAAAAAAAAGGATTTCAATTTATGATAATGGTATAAAAATGCAAAAATGAGAATGGAAGCAAAAATTGTTGCTTTTAAAAAAAAGTACAAAAATGTGCAACTGCAGTGTTTTAATTATTATTATGCTATTATTTCCATGATTATAATAAAAGGGGGTGACTGTTCAATCCAAGTTCTTAGGACCAAATTTCATTCCAGATGCTAAGGCGCTATATGTCATCAAAATATGCTAATTTTTCATATGAAATGTCATGTATGAAATATATTAAGCAGTTTTTGAATTTACTGCGTGGCTATGCATAATGCCGTTGATAACAAATGGAAATCATAAATCGCATAATTTGTACCCTGCATAATTTGTACCCTGTTAACTAAAATAAATTTATTTCTAACTATATCTCTGCATTACTTATCTCTTGGAGAGGAGGTTTATACGGTACGAATCCTGCAGGGTACGAATCCCGCAGGGTACGAATTGTCAGAGTTTGAGATTATCCTCTTTCTGTGTCCAACGCTGTCCTTCTGCGAGTAAAGTCAATCGATGGAAAATCAGATAATTTGAAAAAAAAATTTGCGATGATTTTATTATTATCATTTATTTGGCAGTGACAATGCACATAATAATGAATTAAAAGTACATAATAATTAAGCATGTAAAAATCTTTTAAGGTCGAGTGAGAACACAATCCGTGACGACTGCCGCCGAGTCATTGATGTGAAGTCTGCAGGAGACGGCGTTGTTGGAAAAATCAGACTCTGCAACCTTCATTTCCCCGTTGATTGTAACCTAGGAAATAGAAAAAAAGCTTAGCATTTATACAATAGTTAATGGTCTATAGTTAATGGTCACCTTCGTAAAATCCCCCATACTGACTTTATACATATCTTCGTGGTTATTTCCTTTTGAAAAATCTTTCAAGTCTGAAAATCTGTATATTTAGTTGATTATCTAGTAAATATAATTATAGAATTCAAAGAGCTGACGTCTGATAATGTATATCTGTAGTAGATTTCGTGTTGTTTACAGGATACAAGTAACGGAATCGGAAGCAGTAAATTTCAAGCTAAAAGGAAAACTGTCTAAAACAGACGCAAGAAGAGAGAAACCACTTTCACTGTATACGGTTACGGTATTAATGCAGTGTCGAAATATAGTACGTATAGGGCTCTGAAGGTTGTTGATATAGGAGATAAAAATTAATGTTAATATACCTATGTCATTTGATGTGGTTTCGGTATACCTTATGTACTTGTATATTTGCTACACAATGTCTAAAACAACTGTGCAAGAAAGAAGACAGTTTTTGCATTTTCCTTTGTTACAAGATTCCAACTTGTCTTATTATGCGGCATATGCAAAAACTATAGGCAAAAAATCGGCAATTAGAATATTTTGCACACTACTGACTACTGCACCGCTTCTATTTAGAGCTTTCTGCACTTGTAAGAAGCTTCGAGTCAAAACGTTACGTAGCTTATTATTTACTTAAAAACTTATATACAAATTGTCCTATCTGAATTATTCTGAAACAGTTCAAATTTATTAGAAGCAAAAACGGTCAACGGTCGTCACTGTAACAGGTAGTAGGCGATACAGCACTATATAACTCTAGAGCATAGCTGCATTTCCTTTCATGTTTTTAAAAACTATGAAACTATGGCGATTAACGAGAAGTGCAGATTGAACGAAAACATTTTTTAAATTCTTAGTAAAATTAATTAAATTAAATTTTTATTTCTCAGAGTTTCTAATTTAAATTGAGTCAAAAATCGGAGGTACATAATATATATGGCTATAGTATCCCAGCCGGCAGGCTTCTTGGAGGGGACGTCCCCAATTCCATGAAAAACATCCCCTGAAGATTTTATCCCACCTGGATATTTTAAGAATATCCAAAAGGGATAATAAAAGTCTATGAATTTTTTAAACCTGAATAGATATCCTAAGGACATTATTAAAATATAAATTCAACACATTTAAGTAATGCTGAGCAGAACATTAGGCAGTTGTTGTGGTAACCCAGTTATTTGAGTGAAAAAGTCTGATAAACAAACATCTATGATGTTTGGGCGGACGAAAATTATGCACCTTCCTATCATTTCATTTCTTTCCTATTGCACAGCTCACTAGCCATATTTAATTGTACGAACACGAACTAGGAGACCAGTACAAAGTTGTCTTCTTTATTTTTGTAAAGTAAAACTGAAATTAGTTTTACTTACACTTTGTGGTGTAATAATATCATGGCACAAGTGCAAGCCCGAAAGTACTTAATTTTTTTGACATTTTTAATAAGTAAATTACGTAAATATTTAACTTTCTTTTTCAGTGTCCGTGCTAGCAATAATATAATTATAAAAGCAGACAGTGCGTTAATTTTGGATAACTTTGGAAAATTCGTTACGGCTGGAATTAACTTGGAAGATTCAAAGTAGATTATTTTCGGCAGAACGGATCAATATTATTGTAGGTTAGTTGGTTCGACAAGGGTATTTTTTGCATACGTTAAAATACGTCCAATATAAACGATCGTGCATAACTGCTTTCCATTTTTGTAAAATACTTAGAATTACTGTTTTGTTTTTTTTGTTATTGAAACGGAGGCAACAAAGTTGTTCGAACTTATACTTTCTGAAACCAAAAAAATAAATCTCAGCTTAAACGATACCGGACTACACGTAGCTCGGGCTCAGGTGTCTATACTAATGATTAACAGTCACCTCCACGTTCTTTTTCCATTTCCTTGCCTCAAGTAAACTGTTAACTATGGATTCAAATAGCGAGGATTTTACTACCGTAGTTTATCAATCAATAAGTGCATTTAAAAATTACGAAGTCGTCTGATTTTGGTATCATTATTTGGGTGTACTACTTAATAGTTATTTATTTTGTCTGAGTGTTAAATAAATTACTACAAATATTAAAATACCATGACTGTTCTCGTTATACCTTCATAACAATTCTTTTACCATGCATGATCAATTATTATGAAAAGTCCATACTGCATCCTTATAACATCCTGAAATAATCTTAAGCCTGTCCTATATGCATCCTCTAAACATCCCGAACTTATCCCAAATACCCGGTGCGTTTCTTAAGGGGATATAATTTGGGGATGTTTTGCGCACATCCTATTTTGAGACATTAGATGATTGTCCGGACATCCCTATGGTGTCCACTTAAACTTTCGGAAATATCCTCCGGATGTTATTTAATCCGCAGTGTACATTCTAAGGATATTTTAAGGAAATCCCCCTGCCGGCTGGGATAGGTACCTTGAACGTGTAGATGCCGGGCAGAAGATCAGTCACGTCAATCCACTGACAGTCAATGTTGGAGCGGTAAATGTCTGCACAGCCCACACTGATCCCTTGATCCCCATAGTTGGCACAGTGGTAGCGGGTCTCATGCGTCGTGGTGCACTCATTATCCTCCAAGCAGAATGAAGCTTTATGTCCCTCTGCCACTTTTCGATCGTCATGATCCAGAATGTCAAATACAGCAAAGACTTCCATGCTGTGATAATGTCTAAATAATTACACGGACAAAATCTGAATCTGAGAAACTGAGAACCCACTGACTGTGAGAGGGATTGCCAATTATTGCCTCATAGAGATGCCAGAGGTTATAAATTATATGTGTAGAGAGCAAGAGATTAATTATAATATACGCTCCATAAAATCTTTGGGTCTCATATATTATATTATTATGTAATTCATTATGTATATTTGCTACAGAATCATGCTACATACTAAAAGTAGATCAATGCTACATCCACAAATTTTCGTTTGAATATTAATTTCTTTGTACAAAACAAAGGAACAACATTAAAGTTGCACGTTTCACTGTACATATAATTAAACATGCCCTGCATGTGCTGTATATAAATTATAAATCTTATCAAGCGTGCTCAAATAATGTGAATTAGAATTTTGAGAATAGAGAGAAGAAGGCTCTCGTATATCTTACTGATGACAAGCATGAAATTCCCATAAATGTTTCGGAATCGCGGGTCGGAAGTCAGCATTTCCTTTGTTCACAATTTTGGCTGTGAAGCGGAGGAGACGTCGAGTGTCCAAATGCCACCCGTACGCATTCTCTTTTTGTAATCTTCAAAACATGCAACAAAAAAAAAGAAGAAACAAACTTATATTGTATGCACTCAAACGTGGACAGTCGCTTACTCACAGATTTAATACAAAATAATGCATAATGCATATAACTTCCTTTCCCATACATTAGCATAATATTCTCCATTCTCAATTTAAATAATATCCACTTAGATAATATATCACCGCTGAAGACGACACATGGAATTGCATAGGATCCCGCTACATGCACATGAGATGCACAATTATTTAAAAGCGTATTTTACGTCGTATCAGATATAGTTATCGCCCTCGGAAAAAAATTGGGAAAACAATTTAATCTATATATAGGTACATCCTCACTATAATACAATGTGTGCTATATTTTTACTAATACTTGAAAAAAATTCTTATACAGATTTTTAAAAACTATCTATCTAAAGTGACACTTTCCTTCTCCTCATCCGATTCCAATCCACCTGCTGAACACTGTGTGTGACGTGTGATTATGAGAGATTATGAGATGCTTAGGGGTAAACAAGGATTTCCTTTTCAAATTTTTGATATGTACTCTCCTATACTACGGCTGTGATGCGACCGGCACTGGTACCGGCATCAGCACCAGCACCAGACCGAGAAAAGCTTATAATTATGCTTAATAGCTTCCTACATCATTTCCTACTCAACTCCCTCTTATAATGACACCCTATTGCCATTACTATTACTATTGCAATTACCATAAAATATAACGCACCCTTCACGCCCACATTATAACCTCCCCAAACTAATTTTTAAGCAAATATCTGCAAAAGAAAAAAACGCTCACTCAAAACTACATAGGAACAGCATAATATACAATACAATAGGAAACATAGGTATAGGTACTTCTAGTAAAAACATTTTCAATGTTCCTCTCAAGCTTTTTTAAGTGGAACTTAATGTCCTAATCATATAAGTAACGTCTAAAAACAAAAGCATAAGCAAAGAAAGTAAAAAAAATTAAAATTTGAAAATATTTCCCATGTGTTCAACAATAACGGTGTTGCTCTATATGTCTAAATTTCTGAAAGTATTTTCTAGTTGGTTGGAGCCGTAGGCGCAGTATTCCCTATACCTACATATATACTGTGTAAGCAGCTAATTAAGTAATGCTATATCGTAACAGTAATTAAATGAGAGTTGGTATCAACTAATTAGCGTCCGTACTTGTAAGCTGAGGAGGCGAGACAATTCTCTTCCATGGCACACTGGAGAAAGTAGAGTTGTTTATCCTCTAAATAGGCCGAGCGCTGCACTTCATGTGCATCTGGGACCAAATCCGGTAAGCCTGCAAATGCATGTAGATTTTTTTTGTTGCACAATAAAAAGGACCGGGGAGGACAAAGTCGAAGCCGAAACCGAAACCGAAACCGAAGCCGAAACCGAAACCGAAACAGAAACCGGAACCAGGACCGAGACCGAGACCGAGACCGAAACCGAAACCGGTGACGGGGAGAGAAGACAAATCAAGAATAATGGTTATAAATGTGCATACATGTACATATATACATACGCAATAAAAGTTAATAGTCCATACGAAAATCTTTTTGTGTTCTGTGATAGACTGTGTGTGTGTGTGTCATGTTGTGTAATGGGGAGTGGAATGGGACGTATAATATTATTACACATGGAGGCTACTAAAAAGTCAAGACTCATTTCCCGTGAAGTCGAAGTGCAGAAACTTACGAGAAGTACAAACGACGGCGGCAAAGTTTCGATTATTCCCAGGACAAAAAACGGAAGTCTCATTCCCAGTTTTGTCATGATGAGAACATTGGGACAAGTCCGTCTCCGTCCCGTCACATTTCACCCCCGTCGTGACCACATCATCAATCTTCCCACCAAAGTAGTCCGTCTGCGGAGCATCCTGAGCGAAGCCAAGTCCCATTTGACGACAAATTACAGCCCCCTCCAGGAGTGACCAGCCGTCCCCACAAATTAAGCCCCATGCTTTAATTTTTTCAAAAGTGAGATTTTTTAGATTTTAATTATTATTAAAAAACATACTTCAGTACTTCGGAGAATTGTCACGCCATATTTCACTCACATTTTTATCAGATTTGGAAAAAAATTATAGTTTTAAGTTTTTATATGTTTCTCACGTGGGCTAATTAATTATTATACAAAAACATAATATGACTATTACATAGATTAGACAGAAGATCATTAAGATTGATCTTCTTTTATCTGATTTGATTTGACGACAAAATGAAAAGATTTCGCCTTTAATTAATTTTTTCATCTTCAAAATTTGAAAGAAACGATGACTTTTGACTGTACATTGTAAAAATTGAGAACTTACGCTCGTTGGGGCCGAGACGAACTTGAACACGACCCTCGTTCGGGACACGACCCCCATCCAGCTGAACCTCGACGTGCTGCACACAAAAATAATAAGACGTTGACAAACTTGCTATACGATGGTCTCGTGTGCTTAAATTTATAGATTACATATCGCACTGCCTATAAAGGCGAAAAATGAAAATTTTAATCAAAAACTTTTGAAATTTTAAAACAATTTCCAAAAGTTTTTGATCAACATTTTCATCGTTCACAGTTACAAGTACGTTTGTTCACATTCAAGTAGGCAGCGCCTTACTTGGATTTGACTTCTAGGTTTGACCAGTTTCGGCTTTGCCGTTGTGTACGTAAAGCTCTCATCGGAGGTTGGATTAATCTTGGCACAGATCACTCCGGCCGTCTCAACATCTGTGCAGTCATGAACACCCCAACCATCATGACGACAGTCTGTCAATTTCTTCTCCGTCCCGTCGCACAGAACATTGTCGAGCCAGTAGCGGTCTAAATGTGCAATAAACAATTCAAAATAATATTACCAGGTAAAAAGCAAACAAAGTCCCTATAGCAAAAACCATCTATTGTTGAAGATAATGAAAACAAGTCTTTATAAATTAATTGGGAAAATATGTATCTAATGAAGAAATGGTCATAAATTACTTATAGCATAACGAAACATCTACATTTACATTTAAAAAAAGAGCATCAAACATGTTGAAAAAAGTGCGCAAATCACAATATCTACACTATTTTAAAAGTGGAAAACATAATATATGCACTTTTTTAAACTTGCAAAACACAACAACTACACTGGTTTAGATGTGCCAATCCCAATATCTACACTATTTTGAAGTTGCAAAACACAACAAGCACACTATTTTGAAGTTGCAAAACACAACAAGCACACTTTTTTAAATGTGCAAAACATTACATCTACACTTTTAAAAAAGTTGAAAACACAACATTTCCACTTTTTTAAACCTGCAAAAAACAACATCTACACTTTTTTTAAACGTGCAAAAAACAACATCTACACTTTTTTTAAGCGTGAAAAAAACAACATCTACACTTTTTTTTAAACGTGCAAAAAACAATATCTACAGTTTTTTTAGAAGATCAAAATGCTCAAGACGTTTTGAAAAAATGCAAAATATAATAACTATTTAATTTTTTAGAAATTACAAAAAATACCCTCATTAGGCATATATATTTGCTTGAACTAGTTTATAAACTGTATGGACAGTGATGCATAACTTTTTAATTTTTACAATAATATTTTATTGCTCATTTTATTTATATGCTTATTCTTTGGCCTAGATGCTGATAGTTTAGACAAAAAACAATATGCAAATTAGTAAAAATAAGTATTTTACTTGTATTGTATGCATTTCATACCGTACACATGTTATACAAAAAATTAATGTATGTATGCACAATATAAAATTTATATGATGTAAGTAGCAAGCATACATCGACAGGGATCGAGAGGTACACGTATGTCCCACCGTAGCCAGTAGCGTTATACATATAGCTTATAAATGTAGCCTCTCTAAAAGTCTCTCACCTTTTGTTTGTCCGAATCGGCCGGTGTGCGTGGCTCTAATATCTAATTTAAGATCAGTAGCCTTTTGATCTTCTCGGTAACCCAATTGCGTGCAAACGACTTTCGCGTCCCTCTCGTCCCACTCATCATCACAAATGGGACCCCAGCGATCCAAATGGAAAATCTCAACTCGGCCTATAAACATCCACATAATTAAACTCATTTATTTACTGAGCACTTTTTCATAATATTACCTGGGCTGTTCACTATACATATATGAAATAAATCCATAAAAGACTTTATACCCACTCTCCAGACCAGACTCTAATTGAATTCGTACATGAAAGGGAACATGAAACAAATTTCTTTAAAACAGAAATTATACTCTTAAAGCATTATATACTCTATAGCCTTTTTCTCTGTCAAATCCTGGAGAAAAGGGAGCGCTATACATAAAACATATATCATACAATGAAGAGTTATTTGGCGAAACGGGATAAGTCCAATTTTTTTCAAAAATGAGATTATCCGGATTTGCGTTACGTGAACTATTCAACTAGATAATATGTTACTGTGTTGAATGGTAAAGGTTCAATCAAAGAGATTTTTAAAAATAGACGAAACTTTGCATTTTGACAAAACGGGATCAGTTCATTCAATGATTTTTGGCAAAATGGGATAAGCCCACCTAAAACATGCATTTCTGATTTAAATAGGGATTTCCAGTGTTTTCGCAGTTTGTAGAAGACAATTGCCGTGCGTAAATTTCTTTTGTAAGAAAAAGTTTAAAAGTTAAAAAAATGTTTGGTTTCATTCTAAACGATTACAATTTTCATCTCACGGACTTTTTACTCCATGTTAAGTTATGGATTTTAAGGCAAAGCAGGTCAAGTCCACAAATTAAAATTTTTGAAAATTTTCTAAAAAATTTGAGAGTCAGTCTATAGATTTATGAAACTGGTTGTAATAAATAACGCTTCGTCAGTTGCAGTACCTACAGAAAAAATTGAGATAAAAAATGATCCTGTCACTTTTTATGCATTATTTCTTGTTCCTGTAAAACTAGCTTTGATGAGCTTGACCCGGTTTGCCAAAAAACTCTTCATATATATAAGTGTAGCGGATTCTTTAGAAAATTGACTGTCTGACTATGAACAAGGACCAAAGAAAATTACCTTCATGTTCATTAGCTCCATCGACGAGACGGACAGCCCCTTCCACAACTCTGGAGCGCATCAACTTCCTCACTAATTGAGCTTTCTTCCCACGATGATCTCGTCGACGTCTCCCCTCACTCCTCCCCCTTGTTCCCGTTCCCGTCCCATTATTCCCACCATTATTCCCGAGTCCGTCCACACAACTCACCAGCACAGCAGCCACAACAAGTGTCAGGCTCAGGAGGCCCAACTGTTTCATCCTTCCACTACGCCCCTGTCTCACTCATGTAATGATTTCTACCCGGAGCCGCGGACAGCGTGTCAGTGGGACAAAAATGCCAATATACTTGATGGAATTTTTTGAAATTTTGGCACTGATTAAACTATATACCGTGCGACCGTATTAATTATTATGTAATAAAATCTCGACCTCGACTATTAAATAAGATAATGCAATCTACAAAATATTTTAATCACAGCACAGAAGAAAAATGTCCAAGTCTATAGTAAGTAGCGAGTACAAAAATATAGAATGTAGAATGGATATGTCTGTCTGCTGTACAAATACGTGCCCCATTAATTATAAGATAATAATTATTTAATAATTTAAATACTAAAGTTTAGCCACTTAAAATCAAAGTTGACAGTCTGAATAGCCGAATGGCAGGGGCAGCAGGACAGGCCAAGACTGCGTTAGGTGAACGCTAAACTAAAAAACGAAAACGAAAATCTAGTAGCGATGATTGACCATAATAATGATCATAGTGGGGAGCTTTGGCAGTTGAACGTTGGAACTTCATGGATTCAATAAAAGTTCAGTGTGAAAATTGTAAATTGTACATTGGAAATTGGTTTAAAGAAGGAGAGTCGAGGTCGTCTCGGAGTATGTATAGGTAATTAGTATTATATAGTGCTGGTGGTTGTGTAATATGGAGAGTGTATAAAGTCAAGTGGAATAAGGAGGAGTGCTGAAAAGAGAAATTGAAACGTTAAAACTAAAAATAAAATAGATCATATATTGTGTATGAAATGAAATGAGGCTCATCTGCTTGAGGCAACAAAAAAAACAGTTCATTGATCAATGAGGACAAGAAGTTTTTTCAGATTCTTCTTCCCTCCCGGCATCCCGCCGCCGCCCCGTCTTTCCTTTTCTCGTCTTTTTAGATTTTCATACATATATATTATCTCTCGCTTTCGCTTCATTTCACTTGACTTACTTCTAATATCTCTTCTTTGCACGTAAGTGTACAGTTCTAACAGAAACTTATTGAAGACTTGAACAGATTTTCTGCTTCTTTTCCGTTTCGGTTTCGGATGCGGTCTGGGACTCCGTATGGGATGTTCCGATGGATGAATGTTCGGATTCTATGGGCGTAAAAAGTGTTGGTGTTGATTGGTGGTAGACGACAGACGGGAGACAGTCATTATGAGGACAATCCAAGAGAGAACCCGGCCTGAGGCCCGAGAAGCGGTGAATCCCCATGCTGATACGTGACAGAATCCGTCTCCTTCATGGCTTCTCTCTCGGTCCCGGTCTTTTTTTATTTTTTATTTTCCCGCATTCGTCTAGAAGAACCTACGCCATTCCTTCCCAGTCACCACACTCGCCATCGCCACTCAACATTCAAGCAGGGAAAACGACGACGACAACGACCTATATATAAAATATCATGTAGTACTTTTTTTATTCTTGATTACTATTTTATTACGATTTCAATTTGACAAGAAGGTGGGTGTGAAGTTTTCAGTTGAAGATCCTCAGTGTAAGTTACATGAGTTTATGTTCATGTCTTTATATATTCATGGCTTATATATACTTGTGCTAAATTTTGTTGTTAGTATAAAAAACCACGCCTAATATCATGTAATTTAAGACTTAAGAATAAGTATGTATATACGTGTTGAATAAGATATTCGTGGAATTTTCACTTCAAATATTAGTGGGAATGTGCATGTATTTATTTCCGTCATTTATTTTATTGAGATGCATTTTACATAGTTTTTAAAAATATAGTTATATGAATTGTAGGAAGTACTTAGGAGCAGGGAAAGGAGGAAAACAAGCCTTATAGTTCAATCTGTCTATTAACCGGTCCTACGTCCATTGTTCGAATGGCGTTTGTACAAAGATTTTTGTACGAAAATCATGCCTTTTTGTACGACAGGTTTATGTACGATCAGTATTATGTACGAAAACGTTTTAGCTTTATGCACGAAATGTCTTTTGTACGAAAGGTTTTTTGTACGAAAAGCATTTGGTACGAAAGGTATTTTGTACGGAAGAACTTTTGTACGAAGTGTCTTTTGTACGAAAGCTCCCTGTCCGACTGACGTTTTGTACGAATAACCCCGGTGCGTCTAGATTTTGTACCAATGTTGGACTTTATTTATGCATAAGTCTCTCAAGTACAAACAACAGTAATGTAATATGAAGATGTAATATTATTAATACATGTTCATGTACGAAATAGAAAAAAAGGTCACATAATGATGATTAATATCGTACAAAAAAGCATTCGTACAAATAAGCATTCGCACAAAAACTCATTCGCACAATAACCCATTCGTACGAAAAACATTCGTACAAAAACCCCTTTCGTACAAAGTGCATTCGTACAAAAGAAATTTATTCTGTACGAGTCGCATACATAGAGCATTCGAACAATGGACTGTACCCCCTATTAACCATTAGCATCTTATCCTTATGTGCATGTAAAATGTAAAAGGAGTTTGCTTGGGAAGTAGGTACAAATATTCATGTCTCTACCGTACGGCAAGCGTATAGTATAGGAACTTTTCTGCACTTTTAAAAAACTACAGTTGTTTACTTCTACATATTTAAAAACTTTAGATGTTCTGTTTCGCACTTTTCAAACAGTGTAGATATTGCGTTTTGCACTTTTAGAAAAGTGTAGTTGTTGTATTTTGCACTTTTAGAAAAATGTAGATGTTGTGTCTGTATCTAAGTGTGTACATGACAAGCACCAGTTTGAAATAAATATGTAATCTCTCTTTCTCGTATTTGGCCCATTCAAAACATGTAAATGGCGGAGTGAATTAATTAGTATTTTTTGAAAAAGTTTAAATACACTATTTTACACTTTATAAAAAGCTCACATTGTGCTCAGATTTTGCTTTTTAAAAATAAATGCTACGTTCAGTAAGTATCTTACGATTAGATAGCGCGGCGGTGTATAATATTTTACGAAAAATAAAAATGTAGCTTGATTTCATACTTCTGTGTCTATGTGCACTATATAATGTAGCACGGTGGTCTGTGGTTGATACAAGAATTTGTATATTATTCCTTTTTTCTCAGGATTTGGAAAGGGAATATGAGCGAGCCAGTCTCTTCTTGGTTCGAGATTGCAGGATGAGGACAGAAGGTTATCGCATGCGAATAACGCGAATCGAATAATGCAATTCCGGTACGATCTTATAACGTCTTAACTTTAGTTCAAAGTTTGATATGCACTCCTACTTGCAACCTTAACTTTTGCTTCATAATTTTTACGCAAATAAAGTTGCCAATGTTAAAGTTGAAGGTTGCTAGGATATTTTTATGAAATTGGACTGTCATTTTTTAAATAATGAAATAAATGAGGGCTTGTCACATGAAAAAGAAATATAATATTTCATACTGCACAAATTTTCTTTCGAATTCGATTAGGCCGTTAACACAAGTTACACAAGTAATCAATTATTATTACTCAAGCATTTTTTATTCATATAGATTAATGCATACAAAAATCGAATTTTCAATATATTTCTTTAAATAACTTTACTATTAATTTAAGCTGCACATGCCAATTTATACATATTTACTTACTCTGTTAAATAATTTTGAGATAAATACTATTGCGCCAAGCTCTCTGCGTTCCAATTTAATTTCTAAACGATTAAAAATATGTCACGGAGAAATAAGAAAAATCAGCACTTAATTTAGGTATACCTATATATGCTATTTTCATTATTGGAGCAAAATATTTTTTGATCTCTCGTAAAATTAGCAACACAAAAAAAAAACAAGGCCATCCCACACTATCTCCAGTTTTTATACAGAAACATACTACATAATACTAATCCCGTCCTTAAATTCTCATATATTCTTATAAGCGTCTACAGTAGTTACGCAATCGCAATCAGACCAGACTATCAGACTCACATGAAATAGTAGAAATGACTTTTCATGCCAAATACTTCAATAAATTATATTTAAAAAAAGTTAAACTATAACTATAAGCACCTCCATTACAGTCGTATTCAGACTAATACACAATTGCTTGCAATAATTAGCTGCATACCTTATCATAGTAGTAGTCTCACAGGGATATACAGGTACAAAAAATTAATAGGTTACCCTTATTTCCATGACGTAAAAACAAGGATAGTTATTGTAATAGGCTTTTGTCTAAATTAATGGCAATTGAATTTTGACTATTACGCTAAAAGCAAGCACACAAGTTGAAATTTCGGCCCAAAACATTTTATGCACCATTCGAAGGGGTTTCACGATTAAAATTTAAATATTTAATAGTTATAGGTTCAAGATAAATTAGTTTTTGAAATATTCACAAAAATACCAGTTTTTATTGTGTAGAGACGTCGCAAAAAACACTAAGCAGATTGCTTAAATTTTGCTCGTATGATTCATTTTCGTAATGCACTCACCGAGAGCTTCAAAATGGTTAAAATGCATCTCGGTCAGTATTTCGATAACAAGATAAATTATTAACATGTTAGAACTGAAACTAAGAAATAAATTTAAAAAACCTGTAATCTTTAATATTTCAGTCACAACGTTAACACGGTAAAAGGTGAGGACCTAATGCCCCAGCAAAGTATAATTTCTTACAAACTTCCATGAATGCTGCCTTCTTTGCCGTTTCGGAACATGGCATTAGTGGCCCCTGAAAATTATCGTGTAAGTACATCTAAATTAATAGGGCTGTAGCGTAATAATTATTACAAGGCACAAAATATAAGAAGAATTTAGATTAAATACAGGATAAGAATTTAAAACAAGTTTTACCTCTACAACATCCCGAATCACCGTTTTTCCAGTAATAAATATATACGCTCGAAATTTTCTAGTAATTTCCTTGGGATCAGGTTTATCGTAGCCCCACCATGAGACTATTTCTCGTCCTTGATCCTTTTGCACATACATAAAAACAAGAGGAATGGCTGAGGAGTGCGTCACTTTAGGCCCACCAGGTCCAACTGGACAAAAATCTTGGATGAGTTCATCTAATTCGAATTCTTCCTCCGGGCTGGAACGAAGTCTTAGATTCTGGAAAGCCTCCTCTAATCCAACGCCATTTTTCTGCCCTTCAATCATCTGTGATTTGAGGACATCAGTCATTGTATCATGTTGTAATTTAAATTTGGACAAGGCATCCGCTCCAATTGCTGAACTTGCGATAGGAATGAATGCCAAAAACCTAGCTCCCTTTTTCCGAGCTCTTCCCATACTCTGAATGAAGGATGTATAGGCTTGAATCTCATCAAATCGAACTACCAGATTACAATCTGGAACATCAATCCCTTCCTCCAGAACAGTAGTGCATATAATTAGATTCGAGTCGCCTCTGCGGAACCTACGTATTTGAGTATAAAATAAATCATATTATATGTATAGTCACACATAATTGTATATAATACCAGTACTACAGGTGTTAAAACCCGTATTACTTGTGGTTTAATTGTTAAATTGGCTGATTAAAACGTAATCTAAACGTATTTACGAATCTATTATTTGCTTCTGTTGGGACGTAGAAACACGCATCAGTTTGTTATCCCGTTTGTTATTATTAGTTCCAGTAATAATTTCAGGTTTTAAAAATCCATACTGTGCGGGATCTATCTCTGCATATAACTGGAGGAACAATAAAATGGTTTATAAAACTGCCTATTTGCTTACACAAATAATGATTATGACAGTAAGCTTGACGACTACCTCCAACAGAGTCTTGATAGCCTTAGCATATGAACGTCTTTTCACAAATATTAACCCTAATAGTTCATCAGACGTTTTTTCGTTAAACCTTCATATTAGTCAACGTAGTAAAAATTAAAAATTAAATTCATAATGCCAGTGTTAGAATTGTTTTGATAAATCATTCGGTATAAATATAATTTTAATATGAAAGTTTATATAAAAGTACCGGTAGGATTGAAGATGCTTCAAAAGAACTTCCAATTTATGAGAAATAAATTGTTGAACTCCTTCAATAGTATGAACATTCACAACCTTAGAGTTCACACGAGCACTAGAATTCAAGATTAAATGAAAATCGTGGGAATTTAAAAAAAAACTTAAATCTGATGTAAGAAAAATGCATTTTTCCAAAAGCGTCATACTATCAAACAATAACAAAAATTCATTTACAGGAAAACTTCAAACTGCGTTTTTAGAGCCTCAATGTTCAACGAATGCAAGCTTTGTTTGTCCACAATTTTTAATTTTAACTTATTTAACCAATCAGTCTTGTGTTGGACCATCTCCGAACATGCCAGCGGTCCTTGAAATTCAAATAATATCATTAAAATTTACACTGAATCCAGAGCCATGGAGAATAATTAAAGGGAAAATAAAAGATCTGCTGCTACATAGTTGAGGAACGATAAATTTTAGCGCTATTAAATTAAGGAATTACCAAGATCATTATAAATCTCTATAAAGTCCATTATTACTCGATTTAGCTCCCCTTGATAGTCGTCGGACTTATTTTTGAACGTGGAGGGAATAGAGAAATTCGGGAGATTTAAATATAACGCCTCCCTCATGATTCCAGGCATGGGTCCATATTTATGTGTTTGAGCTGCAATAAAACTTTGAAGACTCTTTATGCCCGTCAGAAGACCTTCCCACCTTGACTTGGGCTCTGTTTCGTACAAGACTTTCACAATGTTCCCAGCAGTAGAGAATCTATACAAATAACAAAATAAGAGCTCTACACTGAAATGCTAATGAATTGTCAAAGTTTTCTTCATGTCACGTTTCTGTATCCTTCATTTTTGCGGTATTCCAAACAAATAACAAATATACCTTTGAACTTCATCCATGTCTTCATAAATCACAGCTTTGCAGTCCATTCTCTTCTCTAAAGTGGCAATCTCGTCAGCAATGGCATCCGCCGAAATATTTTTAACTTTTTTCTTATTGATGGTCGCAGTGAGTCCGATGATTCTTGGTTTATGATCCTTATGATTAGTAAACCCATTTAAACTTGGTCTTCCGTTCTCAGGAATCTCTGCATATCTATGGTACAAGCCCATTATCTGGACAGCAAAAAAAGGGTAGTTAGATCAATGTTAAATTACTGGGGCATTTCACTCCATTGAAATACAAATCCGCTTACGTACTTACGTACCTAAATATATGTAGGCATTGTACAAAAAATAATAAAAATAATAGACAAAGAAAAGTGTGCCTTGCTTCATTCATGGTGTGATGCTTCGTGGCATTGTGGCATTCATCCAGAACTAACAATGCTATCTGACTGAAGTTTAAAAAATTTCCGCAAAGTTTATCAAAGCATATCTGAGCTATCATTACAAATACCTGTTTAAAATTAAAATTAAATCATAATATAAGTAAGTAGATATTTTAATCACCAATCACATTTATTTGCCGTCATTAAACATTTTAAAACAGTTAAAGAAGATTCTTAACAACATGTTAAACAAATAAGTGATTTTTCCAAATAATTAATTAGAAATAGGTTAGTATACTTACATCATTCTGATTCATTTCAGCCTTCCATCTCTCTTCAGTCCAACTACTAGCCTTTGTTGAAGCACTTGTACAAATCAATGGCTTATAAGGAGTGTGCTGGGCAATAACTGCAGCTTGTTGCTGAGCCAATTGCACTGTAGTAACAATAAATACAATTTTCTTTTTTTCCCTGAAATGAAGACGGAAAACTATCACTGTCTGTCACGTATTAATCATAAGTAATTCATTTCATAATCACATATTATGAAATGCAGCCTAAACAGTGAGGCTAAGGAGTCTGAATTTTATGGCAGAACTAACATGAAATATTTTGAATTCGTTTTTGGTAATTTTATTAATAAGAAATGTGTAAGCATGTGTTAGCAGCACAAACTACCAGAACCATAAAGCTGCGTTCTACAGTAATTGCAATCAATTTCTTTAAGATACAACAAAAAATCAGAATTTAATTCTTTTTGAAACTCCCGCCAAACCTGAAAATCGAAATTTCGACCAGTTACTCAAGTAACTTGCACAACAATGATATATACCTTTCGAGATTGGGCGAATCTAATTAACTTGCAGGTACTAGTGCAATCGTGAATAGTTTCCAAATCATTTTTAAAAAACCTAAATGGTTAAAAAAATTTAACTGATTTCAACGAGTGACATGTCATTTTGAAGCTCGTAAAAAATTTAGGAAATCGGTATTTTTGTTTTTGAAGTATAGTGTAAAACAGTTTTTACGAAAAAAAAATTAAAATCGGATTTTTAAAAACCATTCATAATTTTTGCGATCGCTATAGGTGCGTTTCTGTATTTGAATTCTACTAATCATTATTCGCTTTCGACTTTCGAATGATATATTATCGCTCGTTAATATTGGTCAAAAAATTCAAAATACCGGTAAAATTGTGTAGATAGGTAGTAAAGAAAACACAAAACGGCAAGGCTAAGGGGTCTTCCATAAATATTAAAAATAATAAATAGTCATACCATAGTCATACTATACTTTCCATATGGTACCTACAGAGTGGTTTCCGCGGGACGACAAAAGAATACGAGCACAACATTCGAATTTTTAGCTTACTTTTAGTGTAGCTACATACTTTTAGTGTACTACAAACGTATTTTTCAGTATTTTGGATGTGCTCTGGGAATGGGCGAGATGAGACGAGGGACGACCGAACAAAGCAATTACCTACATAATTTAGTAAGACCCTTGAAGTACAAACAGAATCGAACTTAAGTTCGACGTTCTGCTCATTACCTTTGACTTACGAGGAGCTACATTCACTGGTAACTGGTGTACTGGTGTCCCAGACTACAACCGCATTTTTAATAACTTCTTTTTTCTTACTCTGGTATCGATCATTTTGAAAAAATTGGCTATAGCTCACGTTTATACATGTGGATAAAACAAACTTAAAAATCCATATAAAACCTGCAAGCTGAGACCACTTTATCATCAGTTGTAAGTTAATAATTTAACGTTCTGGTGTATTTATAGTTGACTTCGTAACTTTCTTCATATTTACCAAACCGTTCTCGAAGCACATTAATTAATTACGCATCATAAAATAAACAAATACGATACGGAGTTTCGTGACACGTGCAATACGTGCCCAAGTTGAACCATAATGATAAAGCAATCTCAGTATAAGTGTACAATAGCCCATACATTAATTAGGTTACATTCTATCGAAAACTACACACATATCTCGCATGAAATTGGAAATTACTGGTTACTGACCGGGACCGGTACTGTCGCTGTAGGGTATCTATATGGACAAAGGGATTATCAATTATGGGAACAAAGAACCAATAGCCTGTAGTATAAATGTCTGAATAACTCAAACCATATTTTCATTCATGACTGTACGACAGTATCAATTGCTAATCAGGGCGGTTGTAGGAAACTTTCCTTCTTGACCCGGACCTTTTCCCCCCTGACATCCCCCCGGGGACATTTTCCTATCAACTCATACCGAGGACATTTTCCTCACAGTATCAAATCAAAATCATATCACTAAAATAAATGAGTGTTACTTTCCAAAAAAAATGTATTCGTAGATCCGATCGTAGACATTATCAAAAAAATATTATACAATATACAGCCCTGAACTGAAGTTCTAAAAATCACCCTTTCCCCATTTTTATGAAGTAATGATCATATATATATACTTTTTAATCAAATGCAACGAATGTAATATGAACATTATTGGAAAAGTAATGTAGTTCGACAATCTCAATGTGACATTTGTGACAGTTTTTCGCTAATGGGTCTATTTTATTTTGCATCACAACTAAGTTATCAACGGAGGTCCAACAAAATTGGATGCACCAAAAATCTATTGCACTACTTTGCGATTGGAACCACCAATCAACTGTGAGAAGGCTGTAATTATTTCCAATTTAATATCTACCGGATGTCCATGATAAAAGATGAGTATACCCAAAGGGAACCTAGCGAATCTAGCCAGACTACGTGTGACGTGCGTACCTGTGTTTATTTTGATAAGTTATTTTTCTTAACTATGAATACTCAAATTGAACTTATTGAGACTGTATGAGACAGTCTTAGATAGAATCCATCAGCGAGCCGTCTGCCGTCTACGGTCTTTCGGCAAGCCGTAGCCGTAGACGGCTACGGCTACGGTCATTAGTATTGTATTGGTTGGACAACCGAATGCTATACGTGGCAAGAATAAAACTGCTGTTTGTTTGCATGCAATATCCTTGGCAGATTTTACTTTCGGTTGCCGCTACAGTATTTTTCGGTCTCGCAGTCTACCGTCTACACCACAACGTGGATGGTGTAATAGTACGGACAGACAGTGGAAGATTTCTTCGTTTTCTATTAAAGACATCGATTTCACTGCCAACTTTACCCATGGATAACTTTATCTATAGGTAAGTTATCCATCGATAGTGAATGAAATCGCAGCTATCCCGGGGATAAGTCCCTATCTATGGGTAAAAGTTATCCATGGGCAAGTTTGATAGATATCTCTAGTCTATGGATAAAGTGCAAGTGAAAAGTGAAATTGCTCTATCTATAGATATAGTTTTTCCAACGTATCTTAAAAATTAACAGAAGCTATAATTAATTATATAAAACTTTAGTGCCCCATCAATGGCAACGGAGGAAGATACACCATGGAGAATCCTAATACGAAGAAATTGTCGCTATCCGGTTCATGCGGTGGGGAGGGGACTGAAGGATATTATCTTAAACAGTAGAAATCTCCGAGAATTTTTGAGGGAGGTAGCAGCAAACGAATGTGTAATAATTACTGAGGACAGTCGTAAACTTACTCAGGAGGAATTTTCAGAATACAAAGGTGTATCATATCATATCGAGATTGAGGAAGAATTGATCTACGTTCTTACATTTAACGGTGCGTGGTGTGTTGGCCAGTGCGAAATCAAAGTCAAGAATTTATCCGCATTAATAAACATCGAATGAAATCAAAAAGAGGGTTCTTTGGTAAGTCGTGCCAAATATGTACGCTTCATTATGGTTTGGTTAGGAAAATCTGGGCATCTGGAATAACTTCTGACCCTGGACAAGACTTATCAAACCATCTCTATTAAAAGTAGGATCATATTATACTCCGTACTAGTTTCCAGTAAACAAAATTCTAGCATTTTTTTAAAACTTGTTTATAATAATTACCATTCTACCCCAATGCTACCACATTCAACATTCGTTTTCATAGAGTACTGCAATTGTGCCTTGCGCTGAGTTTATTTTTATTGAAGTTAGGTCCGAGCTTATTAAGTGTAAACTATATAATTTCCACTATCTGACAACCTTACTATTATACTTTACGACACATCGTCTGTAAAGAACCAAAATGACCCATTTTTAATTTAAGCTCGAATCAAAATGAGCTGTCATACAAATAAAATGAGAAACACGCGTAAAATGTTAATTAGGAGTTTTTGAAAAGTGCAAATTGTTCTAATTAAATGTTTTTTAAAAGTATAAAAAGTTCTGTTTACATGCTTTTGACAAGAGCAAATTCCCATTCACATGTTTTCGAAAATTGCAAAATGTTCCATTTACTTACATGTTTTGAAAAGTTTGAAATGTTCTATTTACATACGTTCAGATTAAGAAGATATTTTAATTTTTCTGCAGATAGAGCATTTTATTTTATTTTATAGCTAAAAATGGATATGGGTAATTTTGGTTCTTCACAGACGATATATAAGTACAAGCACAACTGACTTTTTTGAACTTGCCCTGGATTACATTCAACATTCCACGGTTGACAGTTACTTACAACTTATAATTCGTAGTAACTCTTAATCCAGCAACAATTAAAAACAAAAAGTGACAAAAGTCTAACTCTTACAATTAGTAATATTATTAATAAGGTAGGGTCGGGTAACTGTGGTAGGTCCGATAACTGTCAACTGTGGTAGCGACAGTTTTCACCAGGAAAACATCAGAACTGACAGTAAAGAAATTTCTTGCATAGAAGAGCGAACCCTGTTCTTCGATGCAAGGTATTCTTTTATTGTCAGTTCTGATTTTTTCCTGGTGAAAACTGTCGCTACCACAGTTATCGGACCTACCACAGTTACCCGACCCTACCCTACACAATGTGTTTTTTACCTCTGAACAAGTTGGGTAATTTCCGGACTGTTCATAATATAAATCGCAATCATTGTCTTCCCAGAGCCCGTTGGCAAGCAAACAATAATATTTCTTTTTCTCCCATACTCGCTTAAAACCTCCTGGTATTTTCTTTTTTCAATAGTTGTTCTTTCTGTCATAGCGGAAGTGCACTCGGCCATTACTCACTCAGCTGGCCCAACTAAAATGTTTTAACTAATGAAGTTGAACGTATTGTTGACGTTCACTGCATTGAATTCTCTTAAAGCTCCGGTGCCGGTAAGATTTTTGGCTGGTTGTCACTTCCTCCTTCACTGTGTTTTATTAGTTGCAATTTTTAGGCTCAGCGCACGATCAGGGATCTTTTTATAATATACTTAGAATAATGACGGCGTTAGATTGTCGGTTCTTCCAGTACCCATGTGATTCCCCCACATACAGAAATAGCACAAAACAGACCTAACAACGTCAATTTGAAATCAGAATCAATCAATGAAGAACATGAGATTAATTTCTCCTTCAAATGAATGACTGTTTCAGAGTTAGACAAATATTTGGCAGTGTCCTGTCCTTCATTGGAGCACTGATAAAAAACCTCGATAGTATTAGTGACTCATTTTGCCTTGTTCCAGTCTACCTCTAATCTACTTATGTATCTTTCGTCTATAGTCTACAAAAAGCAATTGCAGGTGTGTTTCCCGTGCTTTTTGGATTTAGGGTTTTTCGTTCTCACTAAAAACTGAATGTAGAAAAAACATGTGTTAATTTTTCGTTATGAAAACGATTTATTTAAAATTGCCGCCGATCCAAGGTCACTTCAAGAATAGTCCAACGTCTAGTTAGCTTTTCCTATTTATATAATAGGCAAACTGGCAATAGGCCATAGGCATTATAGGCAAAAAGGAAAATTAGGATGATATGAATTAGATTAGAATTGGCGATAATTTTTACGAAAAGGTGAGCGACGATAAACGAAACTCGATCAAGAATTTCGGTTTGTTGAGTTATTGGACGTGTGTTTAGCAAGAAACTACTTGTACAAAGTAAGTTGTTATGTAATATAATTTTATTTTGTACAAACTACAATTAATGAACTTTTTTAATGGAACTATAGGAATAGATAAGTATGTTTCTACTTAACTACATAATTTTCTAGATTATAAATATTTTGAACTTCTAACCTTATTGTACTTAATTGTTTAGAAACGAAATTCAAACTATTTATTATAATCTATAACTCATTCTGATTCTGATTGATGAAGGTCCTTACGAGCAGCATATATTTAACGGTTTATGATGCGCCTATTGACTATTTAAGAATTGTAAAAATTTAAACAATGTAGAATGTGTTAAACTTGCCTCATTATTCCTTGTACTAGTTAGTATTATAATATTTCCCTTCATCCAACAACCAACAACATAGACATTACTATTGTTAGAGTGCAATTTAGGTTATTTCAACCGAAATTTACAATGCAATTATTGCTGAATGGTTGTTTGTACGTGAGCTAAAATTGCGTAAGAACAAACAAAACGGTTTAGTCTACTTAACTAGTAAGTACTTAATTTATTACTGCTGTATATGACTATGAAACTCGAATTAGTGTTGTGATAAATATAGACTTTTATTGTTTCCAGCACGAAATGCACCAAGTACACGCAAGCTTATATAAATACAACAATAAAAAATCCAATATCATATTAAAAAGGTAAAACTTGTCCATGTATATGCATCCGTGCGTCCGTGCAGCATAATAAATTAAAGCTTTGTTTACTATAGTATACATTAAGTCACAATGTTAAATATTTGGAAAAGTTTTGAATGTACAACATCCATTAATATAATCCATGCCAAAAACTTATTTTGATTAGGTTGATAAGATTTACTATAGATAAGGATAAGACTGACTGATTACTCATGATTAAGTAGTGGAACTTAGAACCATGTTGTAGCATAGCTGAGCCACTCTGTGTATGACGTAACACGAGTGTAAACATCCGGCTAAATTTATTAAAATAAATAAAAATCATATCTGTAAGTAAGGCGGTTTAGCAAATAATTGCTGTACAATCACAAAAGCTAATTTTGTTTAGAAAAAAGGAGAAGTATAAAACGTACAAAAATATTAAAAAATGTTCTATGCTTACCCAATATGGTAACAAGGCACAGCCGCCAATTCCGAAACTAACAATACCAACTAAACGACTAACATCACCATTTTCAACAACTAAAGGACCTCCGCTGTCGCCCTAAAAACGAGAACAAATACATTGTGAACAATTGGAAATTCTAAAACCGAAATGAGTATGTGGTTCAAAGGACTTGAGTGAATTTCACTTTCACAATAAAGCGTTGAAATGAATAGATTTTAAAATTTCTTTTACATCAATTAAAAAAACATGAGATGCACTTACAAAACAGGTACCCGAACATTTTGGAGCCACTGCGCACATCATGCTCGGGAAAATGTAGTCGATTTTCAAAATCCTTTTACATTCTGCATTTGCAATAATCTCATTGCTTACTTTTTGTAAATGATTCGCCAGTATTCCGCGAGGATAATTAATGGCACCCCACCCTGAGATCCAGGCTTCATCCTTCTCATAACAATTTCCTACGGCATTATTATGAAAAATCATTTTACGTACATTTATACAATTTATAAAATTTCCCCGAATCCATATACTTAAAAAATTAGTGACATTATAATTGATGGGTCAGTATAAATTTTTATTTTTATTTCACCTGATTCGGGTAAGCAAACGGGTTGGATGCCGGGGCGGAACATAATAGGCCGTCGGACACGAATGACAGCAATGTCATTTTTCAAATAGTACGGATCAAAATGAGAATGAAACAAAACGGAATGAATCTCCGCTTCTTGGTGCTCCGTGTCCGTCGTTAAATTGAGATTCAAATCTCCCAGGACTACTTTAATATATTTGAGCTGTACTGGATATATACTATAAAATCAAATAGCAACAATTTAAGTTATAAGGGCTGATTTTAATCAAAAGTCATACGGTATGATAAAAACGATCAAATATTAAATCAACTTGCCTCATAAAGCAATGTGATGCGGTTACAATTGAATACTCGTTGAGTATAGCGCCCCCACACACATGTCCTTTTGCATCCTGAATACTCACCTGCCTGCTCCATCATAAGTACATTCATGTATTAAATGAAATCGAGAAAAAATTGCATCATTTTTTAAAGTTTTAAAGTGTCAACTTTTCCCATTTTGCCAAACAAGTCTTCATCTGTTCTGTAGCGTATGCAAACACGAGAATGCCAAACAATATTGAAGAAAACCTACCAAGGAAATTCAAACTTGAGTGCAGGCATCCCTCTCAAAATCCTAGCAGATTTATCCAGAGCTGGTTTGGCCGTAGTGCCGGCCGCTTGTAATTTTTCCTTTAGAATGTCTACTGCTGTATTCTTACACAAGGTCTGATTTGGATTCGGTGACGGCCCATCATAAACTGCTTGGTGTGTTTGTTTCAGGTACTCTGCAGTCAATAAACAGGAAGGAAGCAGAATACGTTTAATTACACAATCTAATTAATCTGATTTTTGAAATGAGGTTAAAGAAAGTCACATGTTGAAAAAAACAAACCAATGTAGAAAGCATTGTCAATGTACGAGCTGCTTATATCCTCCTGTCGCCTTTGACGAGACGGAGATGCGCTTTCCCCGTTTCCAATCCCATTATTATCAATAGTTTCAACTTCCTTGTTCAGACCAGGGAAATTTGTAGCATCCCCTGCTGCAAATTTCTTCCCACAGCCCGGGTAATCTACAAAGAAGGGTACGTAAAGGCAGATACAATCTTATTACATTTTAATGTTACACAAAGGTCCAATGGTAAAGTATTACTCATTTTTAAAAAAAACACGAACCTCGAATACGACGGGTAGCATCGCACTTCATTTGAGTCACACGAATATTCCATTTGAAGGTTTCTCTCGAGCTTTGAATGATGGACAGGAGTGAGAGCGGAATCTTGTACTTGGAATCCACTGGGACGATGGCTGCACAGTTACATAAATAATTAAAAGTAGAATACTAATTAAGAATCATCGAAAGTATTAAGATGATACTGGAAATGAAAATGAAAGCGTACTGGCATATCCCGTCAATTCTCCGCATCTTGGAAAAGCAGCACCATCCAGGGAATTGAGAATCAGAAACTGATCAATGTTGCACAGTCCGCGATCCAGCGGGCGCGTAGTGTTGAATTCTTTGAATTCTAATCTGTTGGTCACATAGGAACAAAATGGGCCATTTTATAAATAATGTTCCTGTGATTGTCTGATTAAATTATCGATACAGTTAAGAAGTGACAAGTGGTATAATTATAAGTATTATAAATATTAGTGCTACGATCACATAAATAGGAAGTTCTCACCGAATGCCGCATACGCCAGGGAGAACAATAATGTCGTGCTGACACACAAGAGTTCCCACAGTTGGTCCAGGATAGCCAGGTGAGTGAAAATATGATGTCAACTCTTTAGACACTTGATTACACGTCCTGTCAACTAATTAATTAATAAACACACGTTCATTCCTCATCCTAATGAATGCAAATACTGAGAATTACAATAAAGGTAATGGTTTTACCCATCATCCAGTCCGCATAATGGGGCATTAACCTCATAAATAATAGTCAATTAATCTAATTTGCACTGTAATTAAGTAAACGTATTGTTTTGGTGTTTCTTTCTGCCATCATAATTATTATTCTTACTAACGATAAGTTAGTCACCAAACGCTTCAGGGTGTACATAGGAATATTATGGAGTTTGTCTTTGTGCCCACGATTTTAAATCAAAATGTCAGCTGTCAAAACTTTGATTCTTTTTTGAGATCATATAATGAATAATGCAAAATTTTCACAGAAAAACTCATTAAAAAACACATTTACTCACAAATACAACAGAGTCCCCCGTTTCGAGCGCAACCCCCCCTCACGGAACCGCCGAGACGAGTACAAGTATTCGGATGGACACAAACTCCACCACAGTCATTACCACCACTCAAATGCCTGTCATTAAATAGGAGGGACGCCGCTTCACCGCTGATACCCTGACTGCTCACACTCACAATCCTCTCTGTGCTATTCATTAAATGCTCTACGTCATCATCCCCATCATATTCTCTCATAGGGGGTCCTTTTCGCTCTAAAATTTTAGCATTATTTTGAATACATTTTTAGAAATTATTTTTAAGACAAGAGAATTGATGAAAGCCTTTCTCAAAATTGAGTTTAAAAATTGTGCCTATATACAGGCGTGGAGGAGATCAAGCAAGGCGAAGAAGAAGGGCATTTCGTGGGGAAAATTCAAAGTAAGTTATGCGAGTATAGGTATATACATAATATAGTTGTGCGAAATTTATTTTTAGTAAAAATTAATAATACCTGGAAATAGAATCTCTGCGTCGGGCTCAAAAGCGTATGAATAGTTGTCTAAGGATGCAAAAGCGTAAAATCTGCAGAAATGGACAGTGGAAATTTTGAATGAAAACTATACTTATTTAAAATCAAAGTGTATAATAATGAAATAATAATATATTGAAATTTTACGAAAACTTGAAAATACTTACAGAAGAACAGTCCAATATGCAATGGATCCATATCCAGCGTGTTTATGTCTCATAATTCTTGTGTATAAGTAGAATCTACAATTAAGGAGTTACACTATATTGCCCCACAAATAATCTCACTACTGAGTCAGTCCAATTTCAAAAACTCCAAGATATATAATACACCACTTAATTCGTAGTTAGTACAGTAGTAGTACCAGCACTACTAACAATTAATTTAACCTGTGAAATTCTAACCACTACTGATCCTACCACAACTAGGAGGGATGATAGGGCAGGAGGAAGAGACAGTGGAAGAAGAAGGAGATGACAAGAATAACTCTTGGTTTTGTTGCATGAGCACAATTGACAATAGCACCAGTACCGACAACAAAGTCGTCCGACGGTCCTCCGTCCCGCCCAAAAACAATGATAAAGTAATATAGCGAAAATATAACCGTAATACCGTCAAATGAATAAATTATTAATAATAATCAACAACAACTTTGCAGTCTGCAGTCTGCTGATAGCACTTCAACGCTTTTGGCATGGGCTTGAAACGAAGATGAGGGTGTTGATTACTCCGGATGACAATGACAATCCAAAATTATGGATGCATTTATGCTCAATAGCTCAATAGCAAAAATGCAAAACACACACACACAGGTTCAGATTAATTTGACTAAGGAATTCTCATGGACTAAATTGATTATAGTTTGATATGATTCATATGATATTATGATACAGATTTTATTTGATCTGCTATGGGAAATCAGCTGGGAGAATAAGATGTATTATTGTCTCCACATGCACAAAAAGACGCACACAAAAAAACAACAACAGTATAATAGTGGTCACAATCAGATTGATTAGCATGGACATGGACTGCCTTATTTACCACCAAGACGGCACCATCACCAACGACAACGACCAACACGAACCACGTCTCGTCTTCTCTTTCTCTTCTAATAAATGGTTTCTCTCTTGACTAGTTTAGCTCAGTTTTTTTGTCTTCGGCTTTGCTGCTGCGGCTCCTCCAAACTCCAAACAAAGTTGAACTCAATTTTATAAATTATTATTCCCCCTCTGCTATGTTGTGTGTGTGTCTGTTTTAATTTCTGAATTTGATTGTGGATTCTAACAACGTAGCTTCTGTGGTGTTGGTGTTGTGTCAAGTGTAGAAGTCAGAAGTTGGAGTTGTAGTTAGTCAGTCACCTTCCGTCCGTCATCAACAAAGGAAAACGCTCTCCTGACAATGCTCAATATTGCTGAAGATGAGCTTGCCTCCTTTTCGTTATCGTTATCGTGATTGTGCCAATAAATTGTAAATGTGAAAGAATCTCTCTCTCTCTCTCTCTCTCTCTCTGCTAGTCCTGCCCCGGCGACCCAGTCCAACCACTTTGACTACTAAACCCAAAAACGAAGCCAAAGCCAACTTATTATTGTTATTACTCTACTATATGACATGATAGACTATCTATTTATTATTTATTTTGTTCTCCTTCCAACACCAACTTTCAGATTTGAGACTCTCAATTATTCTAAGTAGAATTATAGATGGGTGATGGATGTATGTACCTACGAAAGTAACATAATGTTACAAATGCAATGCTTTCACATAGATTCACATCCTCATCATTTTGGCACCTCAACCTTCTCCTCTCAAATCCTCACACAACACACGCTCACTCTCATCTCTGATGATGATGGACGATAGTGATCAAGACTTGGACGCAGTCTCTCATGTATAATTATTACATGTACTTACCTATACGGATTACCATGCAGCCCAAACATCCACTACTCAGCTGACTAAACTACTGCTGAATTTAATTATATTTACTTACCAAGTTACAAATAACAATCACAACAACTATCATCTACACAAATACGTTCCACGTAGTCGACTGTCTCTCTTTCGGACAGACCTAAACAATGGAATGCCTATATGAAATATATAGGGCACATTTTTTTAACTTGGCTTACATTTCGTCTGTGAAGGACCAAAATGACCCATATATCCATTTTTAGGTAAAAACAATATCCACTATCTACAAAAGTGCTGAAATATATCTTGTAAGCATTTAAATAGAACATTATGCAATTCTCAAAAATATGTAAATCGAACATTTTACACGTTTCCTAAACATGTAAATATGGAACATTTTACATTTTTTTTAAACATTTAAATATAAAATTTTACAGTTTTTTAAAACATTTAAATAGAACAATTTGCACTTTTCAAAAACTCGTAATTAACATTTTACGCCTGTTTCTTATTTTGTTTTTATGACATAGCTCGATTTGATTCTAGTTTAAATTGGATATGGGTCATTTCGGTTCTTCACACTTTCACAGACGATTTATTATTAGGTATTACCATTACCATACCATAACTGTCACTGCAAGATACTCTATATAATGTAACGACTATAACGATACGATGCCATACACCTCAAGCCTATCATCATGGGAGATGCTTATCTGTATAGTTTCTCTGTGTCTATGTCGTTAACGTGGACGTTAACTTTTGTGCTCTTTCGTGCAAATATCCATATCCTTCCCCCATAGTCTGTCCTACCTTGACTTATTGACTTCATTTTTGACAAATCATTCGAACAAGAGAAATAGATGAGAGACGGATTGAGCAGCAGACAAAACAAAAATACCTACCTAATCCATCATCATCGTCGTCCACATTCCAATACCAGATCGAATTGTAAGGACATATGTATAGAAATGGAAGGGAGCATTGCATCAAGTAAATCCAAACAAGTTCCTAATCATTCTACTTATATGTATTTCACTCAAATTGCAGTGCAGTGGAACAAAGCACACGAAATTGACCACATTTTTGGTTGACAAATAATATGCTGTATACATAGAAGGAAGATCCATGGATTGTCATCATCACCAAGTCATGAATATACACAAAAATTTATTTCACTTCTCCAGCTAATTCGAATCTAATTCGAATTCCAACTACAATAATAAGTAACGCCAACGACTGATGAGTTAGAAGTTCTATGCGAATTATTTAAGAATGATGAATGTATGAATAAATTTATTACTGCATCAGGATGCATATTACATATAATTATATTAATGTGGTACTATTTAAGTATTGGAAATCCAATGGATCAGATACGCTCCTGTCACCTGTCTCCTATATCCTGTCCCGTTGTGGGTCTCAATGATATTTCCATATATTCAATATTTACGATTAGGACTAAATATATTCTGTGTACCTGGATTGACGGCATGTAATATATATTCTTCTATTATGGATATGGATCAAGCTTCTGTTTCTGAAATTAATCTACTTATAAAAGCATTTCGGACATCTATTGGGCATGGTTAATTGTTTAGAATTATCGAAAGGTCCTTCCATAAACTTCTGCCTAAAAGAACTACCTGATATAAACGTAACTCTTTTGATATTGAACTACCGTAAATGTTCGAATAAACGCATGAAGTTTACGGTGAAAAAAGGAAATTAATTCCTAAAAAAGTATGCCTATATAAGTACGTATTTTGTGCTGCTTTTTTTATTAATGACGAAATAATGTATATTAGTGATTGCTTTTGACCAAATAGTGATTCTACTAATTATCACTGAGCTATTTTAAATATGTTCTATAATGCGTCCAATATGCCTTAGGGTTATTTATAACCTGGCACTTATTACCAGGGCCGGACGAAGTAATTGCTTTTAGGCAGCAATTTGTTTCCAAGCAAAAACCACCAATTTGATTTTATTGATGGTTTTCTTTGGTAAAGCAAATTGTTGTATTTTACATGTTTTAGAAAAGTTTAAAATGTTCATTTTACTTGATTCATAAAAGTGCAAAATGTTCTATTTATGTGTTTTTAGAAAAGTGGAAAATGTTTTATTTGCATGTTTTTGAAAGGTACACAAAAATTTATTTTGCATATTTTTAAAAACTGCAAAATGTTCCATTTACATGTTTTTTGAAAATTCAAGCAGCGGGGGGCGAGGGCTACCTGCGCTGGCCGCATTATCCGACCCTGCTTATTACATTTTATGGAGTGAAAGCCCGGCACTTTACGGTATTTTATTTTATAAGTAGGTACCTAGTCACAGTCACAGTAGCTCAACTGTGTACTGTGGTGCATATGCATAGGAACCCTCTCAAAGATTCAATAGCCTTCCGAACCCTATAACTAGTCAATCACACGAAGTATACCTGAATCAATCAATCGTGTGAATCAGTTGTAAATATTATGTTTTTTATTTCTTGTTTCATGTATCGCAATTCCCCTGATGCTTGTAGCAGATATATGTATAAGGTTATCCACCGTCAATAATTTAAAGCTATATGGTCATGGTCTGTGTGGGTGATGTGTTAATTCAAGTCAAATGTGTTCTGTTAGCACAGACATTGTACTTTAACAATATAAATAGTTTATTACTGATGACTGGTCCTATAATTAGCAACATATATAAATAAAATACATGCATACATTATTCTAACTAGCAAAAAAACCCCCGAAGGAACCCCTAAAAGTAATTCAAAATATTCTGGGAATAATAACATTATTAATAAACAAGGAATGCTACTTATACTAATAAATGATGACGGAGTTATATCGAATTTCAAAAAAATGAGCGCTCACATTGTATTGTTGTAAGTATAGAATCTTTTTATAAACATATAGAATTATTTATCATAAAGTTACAAGTACACATAGTAAATTCAATAAATACACAAATGCTATACATATATCCATAATATTGCTTTGCAGAAACCGAAGGCACGGAAGCGGGAAGTAAATAAAAAACAGCAAGATACGCATACAGCCAGGAACCATACGATAACGATAACGATGATCTATATGAGCTGACATAACCCAAAGGATCAAACTAAATTTGAAAATTTGGGGGAGTCGTGCGCGAATAAAATTTAAAAAAAAGCTGGTTGGGATTTGCTTTATAGTAGTTTTATGGTTGTCAGTTCCGTATTTCAGCTTTGCTCTGATGTGGTTGGTTATTTGAGGTTTATTTTGCATGATGAATTGCAAAAATTTAATCGGAAATGGTGGCAATTGAAATGAATTGTAGATACTCTGAAACTCGACTGAAGGCAACTGGAGTGATTCTACTAATGTCACATGCCCCTAGTCCATAGCTCACCACACCGACTTGAGTGAAACGGCCGTCATCTTCATTCTGCATCACGAGTCCTCCACCACTGTCGCCCTGAAATTAAAATTAAGCAATCTCAAACATGGTTTCATGAATGTACTTTAATACATACATGTACGACCAATAATATTCAAGAAAACAGAAAACCCTTCTAAAATGTTCTACACATTATGTTAAAATATTTATTAGGTATGTACCAATTTTTAGTTTCAGTTTTTTCGAAAATTTTAGCCCGTTGAAATAATTCCTTTCAAACACACTATATAGCATCCTGTAGGTTTACGTTTGGAAAGCTTGCCCTAATTTTGAACTTTTTTCTACTTTAATCTACATTGTAATTTGACTATGTTTGCAGTACATACTAGTTAGTTGTACATGTAGGTACTTATAAAAAAAAGCACATAACACAATTGCTTATTTCTCATGGCCGCATCTCTTTTGTCATCCGTGATGTATGGTCACTTATAAAAATCCCGTACATATATTTATTGAGGATATGCGTATATAAGTAACACGATTGCCAACTATTTGGAACATAAAGGGAGATATTCTTCAACTCATTTCCCTAATTGCACATACCTGAGAACTAATAATAGGACGTAGTACATAGGACGAGTTGCAAATTTTGTAAATAATTTCGGTACCCCATATAATTCACTATATAGCCATCCCAGCTGTGTATTCTAATATGCCACCACAGAAAGTATTATTTGTAATTGCTTGCTGGTGTGGTGCTCGAATTAAAAAGCGAATTTGACAATTGTTCCAACTGCCTTTTGTGCGCTTTAATTCGATGGAGTGCAGTACTACACTTGAGCAAATAAAATACCAGGCACACTATACTTAAGTACTTAATTATATGCATGTACCAGCAAAAGTTGAAAATTATTTATAGGCTTTAAATCAGTGGGGGTGGTATCTAATAATTATTTTTTTGTACTTGATATAATATGGAATAAAATGGGATAACTAAATTAATAGTTAGGAAATTGAGCACATACAAAGCAAACTGTGGTGTTGACAGCTGACACAGCACAAACTTGACTATGCGTCTGACCCATAAGTTGCTGCTTGGAGTTTCCTAGCCAGGTCACCGTGTCTGTCAAGTTTTTCTTGGCTACCCTGGCAATCTCTTTTAAATGCATTTCCTTGCATTTTTTATTCGGCAAAATATCCATTTTGAGTTTTTGGAGAGTAGGAGATGAAGCGAGGGGATGCGTTGCATTTAATCTACCCCACCCTGTAAAAAGAATCCAAGTCAAAAGAAAGTGCTGAGCATAATATTATGCAGCGTGATATGCATAATTTACGTTTAATAAATTAAGTAGGATGATTTATATTTTAAAACGAATATAAATTACCAGAGACTATCGCAGGCTTATTATCTGTTGGGAAATCTACGACAATAAAAAATACAGAACAATTATTAGAATTATTTATGATTTTTTTTAAACAAGGTTATATACTTGATCACTTCTTCACTTCCTTGAGTTTGTATGGAATTATTGTTTAAGGTGTAAGCACAATGTACAAAGTCGTTTAGTAAAGGGAACAAACCTTGGGAAGGTAAGCAAATGGGCTGAACGGCTGAATTGTAGATTATCCTAGATTTCACTTTAACTATTGCAATGTCATTTACATGCGTCTGGAAGGACTTGTAATTAAAATTAAGAATTACATTCTCTACTTCCAGTATTTGGGGATGACCCCCGTCAACGTCTGAATCCAAAATTAAATCACCGACTACCACTTTTAATTTTTCCGGCGGCTCATATACTCGTCTGAAAATAAAAACATCATCATAATTTCCTAAATGACAGTACTAACAATTTTAGGGTGAGGATAGCCGTAATGGATGTGGCTAATTTTTAATCTGCATTCTGCATAGTTTCCAAAAATTAGCAAATTTGAATTTCCCGCTAAATCATAAATGCAACTTTACTGCTGGTAACTCACTGCAAATGTACGTGTATAAGTTATACATTATTCGAACTTCAATATGATTAGTAGGATCTAAATATTCTCAAGTGACTATCAAAATGTTGAAAGTTTTCGTTTTTTTTAAATTCCCGCATAAAAAGTGTTGTCCAGGAGTCAAAAAAGAAAATAGGAGATTTTTCTTGTTTCAAGGTCTTTAAAATGACATATCACTAGTCAAAATCGGTCAAGTATTTCAATTTCATAGTAAAAATTATGTGTATAAGTAGGTATAGGTAGGTTAATAATGAAGCATTGTTAAAACACAGTACCCTGCAAAGCAATGCGCCGCCGTTAGAAGAAAATATTCATTGATAATGGTGGCGCCACATCTATGTTTCGAGTTTGCCTGAATACTTGCTTGCCTAAGAAAAAAAAGTGTTTTATTAGAAGTCGAACGCGAGGTGAACGAAAAGAGTATTCGACAAATTAGAATTGACAGCAAGAATTTTTAATTAGAAAAGGAAAAGAGGTAAATTCTACCAAGGAAATTCTCGGCCTTCAGCATTTTCTCCATTCACAATATATGGGCTCATAAAATGGCCTTGAGATGGATAGTCTTCATTTGAGGAATCCCTATTTCGAGCTAGTAGACTGTCATGATGTCCATTGTCGTCTTCACGCTCTGCGTCAAATAATAGTTGCCGTCCACAGTCAGGCTCATCTAAAAATGGCATAAAATATTTATGTAATTAATGTGGTCAACTGTACACAATTTATTCCTCAATATTATTCGCTGGTTGAAAAGAAATATTGCAAAATGTCTTTGCGGATGTCTTACTGCTCCATTCAGGAAGTTTCTTGCAATTCATTTGAGTTACTCGTAGCCTCCATCTACTCGTTTCACTCTGAACAACAAAAAGAATATCCACTGGCTTTGGATTTTTTGGGTTCACCCAAAATATAGCTGAGAGTTTTAAAATCCCGAATTATTTTATACTTACAATTTAGTTAAAAATGTTATGGTTTATGAGACCGAGACTTGTGAACGTGAACATTATAAAACGTCACAATTTATGTAATAAAAATGGCGGTCAATGAGTACAACTAGTTACCCGAATAGTTTTGAAATTCACACAGGGAATCATGTGGACCATTCAGTGCATTGAGAACGTAGATACTATCAGTAAGGCACTTATGAATCCCACCAGAAAACCGCATCCCCTTTGAGATATTCAATTCCAAAAAGTCAACTCTGAAATATTGGATGTGAAAACGGATGCTGATTAATTCATAATTACTACTACAATCATATTATGTACTTGCAGACATTTTAGCTGGTACAAAAAAAATAATTTGACTTTGAGATTAACCTCAGTGAGCAAACGTCTTCGTTCGGGTAAATAAAATGACTACATTCAAAACTCTCGTTGGAAAATGTTGGAAAATCCGGGGATGAAAAAAATGAAATTTTTTCTTTGGATACTCCATCACATGACCTCTCAACTGTGATGACGTTGACAAATAACAGGGGAAGCGTATGAAAAAAAACGAATTAATCAAGTCACTTGACACGGTTTAAAAAAATATTAATTCATTATAATAAAAATAAAAACTTATATTTTGGGAATTACATTTACAGCAAACATTTCCATTAATGCAAACACCTTTCGCCTGTCCACCTGTAATTATGTTTTATAATAATGATTTCAAATATACATATTATATAGTTTAACTGCGCCAATGAGAAATATATTAAACTGTTTTTTTGTTTTGTAAAAATTAAAATTAAATCACCATAATAGCTACAAGCTCTGGAGCTAATACAAGCCCCTTCACACATTCCGCCATCATCAGCTCGTATACCCGCACGAGCCTCCAAAGGCTCCAGCAAAGTTGCCCTCTCGTCCCTCACATGATAACCTGTTACAACAGGCTGGCTTCGGACAGTGCTACCTATGAAGGGACAATTAGCAGTTTTCACAGTCAGTATAGTTAAGTGCAAATCATTTTTGTAGCTGAGCGAGCTTTTTAAATCTAATCGTTGCTTTGTTTGAAATTAATGATTGTGTAAATATTTTAATTTTTATAAAAACAACTACATTGACTGTACCAAGAAGAGGAAGCCTGAATAAGTGATCTGGAATGCCTGCATCGGTCCAGGTCGCCGTCAAGAGTATTAAGATTCCGAGAATAGTGGTTTGAATAATTTCAGTCATGAGTTGGCTACTGAGGTCAGTGGATCAGATCGACTGGATCCACGCCATACATTAACTGATGTCTTTCACAAGAAAATAAGTACAGCCAGTGTCTGTAGCCAGAATATTACAGTGATTCATTTGCTTCTCCGTCGTCGATCGATCCGTGATTATTCTTTTAAAGTGGTTCTGGCTGGACACTATGCAAAGTTAAAATATTTCCTCTCACTTTGATGCATTCCTCTATAGGGAAGAAGTTACTCGAATTAGGTTGAAACTTTTTGGTTGGAATTATTTGATTGAAATTGAAAATGTATTTTGTAAAGTTTCGTAGAACTCGTGATGGTTAGCAGCACTTTAAGTAAATTGCTCCAGTTCGCCCTGTTTTTTGCTTAGGAGACCACTATGAGAGACCACTCTATAAACTAAAATGTAAAACACTACCAATGTTTTCTTATTATTTTGGATGACAAAAAAATATTTAGGAGAATATTAATTGCTTGCTCGTGCTTCTCCGTTGGAGAACGCTGTCCGTTCGGTCTACTGTGACAAGTATTTTTGCACGAACTTTTTGATACGATGACTTTTGATAGGTTATTAATTTTGACCTTTTTACTTCAGAAATCATTGGTTTGTATGTTACTTTTTCACCTTGGACCATTCATTGTTGCTGTACTGAAGATATAATAGACGTGAGTTCATGTGAATGTTGTACTATATTTTAATCCTTTGTCATCTAAACACGATGGAAGCAGTGAAGTACTGTTGGTTTACTGACAGACACGTCACGCAATCCAAAGCGATTGTAGTTTATTATTTAATCTGTGCCTTTATGTTTAGATTCTTGCCTATAATTTTTAGTGCAACATGCATGACTTCCTATATTCGAAAAATACTAAATCCTCACACTCTCAATTTGTGGTTCCATATGCGTTATATTATATTATTTGTAAAAAAAATCGCATCCAAAGCCTTTCACAAAAGTCCTTTGAAAACCCTCTCGTCCGTTTCTATTATTTATTATTTAAGGTTTCAATCAAGGCTTCATATTTTTACGAGAACGATTATACGGCAGAAGTTCTAGTGAGCTTAATTATATTGTGATTTTCTGAGTACCGTTGGAATAATTGCTGTTTAATTCCATAAAAAAAATATATTGTTTGCACTTTGTATTTCAAGTTTGAAGAATCCTTCTATACATTTATCAACACAAACATTAAATTATAGTTTCCAGGATCAAAAGTTATTGAAATGATTTTGAATATTTAAACAATAAGTATGATGAACTGCATAAATATGACTGATGCACACAAAGTTTAATGCCATGTTAATTATTTTAACTGTAATAAATAAATTATATAACTTTGAACGAGAAACCCCAGGGTTGATAAATCTGATAAATTTTAATAACCATTTATGTTATAATTATTTTTGTGTCTATGACCTTTTCCTTGGCTAGAATAGTATTGTTATACATAAAACAATTATTATATTATTTCTAAGAACAAAAAAAAAAGGATTAACTGGGAACCAAAAAAAGGATCGCGTTTTGATTTTTTGATTGGCTTTTAAAGATGGCTTATTGAGCTTCTATATTCCGCTCAACGGAGACTTAACGATTAATTAATTTCAAGTTTTCGTTGGTAGTCTTCGTGTTTAGCTATTGAATGATTACTTCTATAACGATATTATCCAACATTCAAAAGTTAGGATTACGATACGACTATTCTATGTTGCGATTGTGAGTTTTCTTACTCAAAATGGACGTGGAATACAATAATTTGTTATACAACCAACCTCCACTTTATACCTTATTTAATGCTATATTGCTACACTGCGATGCATTGATATTAAAGACTGAGTAGATCTTGGAGTAGAATTGCCGTACTGAAACAATTTTTATAATAATCAGTGCTTAATATTTTAACAGCGGATTGTTATTGTAGCAGTACACTTAAATACATTTTGTATTATAATTAAAGTTAAGTTAGTTTCGGGACTAAAAAAGCGTCATCTACACATGACCATTCAACACAGACAGTAATCACCAACTAAACTTTATCTGTACTTTTGTAATTAGTACCATTCATTTTATAATTTTATATTATTATTAACATAATAGTAATTATTATAATTATGATTTCACTTTTTGCAGGAATAATATTTTACGTTCCCCTGATGAGACGTTGCAAGTTGCAAATCTGTGTAAGACACCAAGTGAAACTGGCTATTTACGAATCACCACCGCCTAATGCTTTATTTGCTGACTTCTCAACTCCGTTGATAGATTTGGGCTTAGAAAATAATTCCCTCATATCATGTAAAGCTCGTTCGATATTTTGGGCAAATCTTGACGAATCCTGAAAACACATTTTTATTAAATGATCAATAATTCTATTCTTCATTTCCATTTGATTTTAATTTGAGATGTAGACAGTGCAACATAGTAACCATTAAATTTGACTGAACTTACAGTCTCGGGTGAGCTTTTCTTTGATGAAATATGGAAGAAGAGAATATCTTCTCCCGCAACAATGTACGACACTCCGTACCCGTCATCAGCGACGGGACCAAATCCACCACCAGCGGATATGCAATCTGGATGAGCCTTCAAATCCAATTTTGATGTCTGGCCATGGGGTGTTTGTGAAGTGGACAACCTCCAAGGTTCACTTAATACTTCCTAAATGTCCAACAAAGTTACAATTCATTAATATTCATATCGTATTTAAATTATTATACACGATACACGGCTTAAATTCTACTTCGGACATCCCATTCGTCGGATTAATAATAATAACATTGTAGTACGCCATCTGGCGCGTACCAAAATCCTTCAAATGTGATGTCCTCATAGAATTATAATCAGACTCCCTTAAGGTAAGTCGTCTAATTAATTAATTAGAACAGAATTGCGCAATGGTAATAATACAAATTATTAAAATTTGAATTCGAAATTTATTACTTTCAAGAAGGGAGAGTCCACTTCCAGGTACTTTGAAACAACGTACAAGCAGAATAAATGACGATCAATTCCCTTCCCACACATAGCATCCTGGTAACCAAGTTGATGTTGGAGGCATGCCTTTTGCAGTAGCTGAATTCTTTCTTGTTGCTGCATTATTTTCAATTATTCATAAGATTGTTCAAATACAAAGTTTGAGAAGTGAAGTTTTGGATATTATACTATACAATTTATTAACTTACTGAGCAAGCTGGATTTTCCATGGCTTTCACCCATGCACTTGACTCAATAGTACAAGGGCGTACTGTTTCAGTTCTTCCTTCCCTGTAAAGTCTTGTCATTGAAGCTTCATACGTTAAACGAAATTTACCCGCATCCTGTAAAGAACCATTAAACACAAAGTAAAAATATCACTGAACTTTTGAGTAGCAATTAAGTAATTACCAAAACGTAAATACATATGTAGTAAGCACTTACACGATAGTACGCTAACTGTAGAGCCATTTGAATATAAGCGTCCGGACTAGCGCGACAAGTTTTCATGAAGCCCTTGCCGTAGTGCTCATGTACATATATTTTCAAATCAACGTCGGTAAGCAATGCTAACGCACTCTGGGAAGAATATTCGATTGTTTCCAAACACTCAGCTGGAAATTCCCACTTAAGTCGAGTCGGTGTTGGTGGTTCAATTTCAATCACTCCTTGAGTATTACCCTTTTCATCGTATCTATCAACACCATTTAAAGTTTACATTAATATAAAAAAAACACCAAAATAATTATTTGAGTCACACTGAGCCGCACTATGGCTATAACTACTTTAAAAACTACTATAACATGCAAAGCAAAATTAAAGTTAAAAGCTCACAATAATAAGTTAAGTAACTACCGACTATCTCTACGAAAAGCAATACGAGAGAATAAGATATTATATTAAAAATAAAGCAGTAAATAAATAATGAATGGGATAGGAAATCAAAGTTAAGGAGCACAAAACGGAGGCAACCAGTTGTAAACTAGTAGGAAACTGTAATTTCCAAAGGCATGAGAGACAATGTCTTGTGTATAAAAACCGGTCACGAAACTAACACTGGAGCATAGAATAGAACTTCCGCTTTTTCGTATCCAGAAGATCTACAAGTATGAGCTACTTATATACAATCATAATATTATATACTGACGTTAAGCTCCCACAAAGATTAGAACCGAATTTCAAGAACAATAAAAATATCTACAAAACAATTCCTTTACGTAGTAATTATTTGGAATCAAAAGTATTTTTCATGCCTACGAAAAATCAAGCAAATAAAGAATTACCCACAAACAAACAAAATTCATAACGTAAGATGGGAAACGAAATACAATCACTTACAATATTAACAATAATAATGTACTGAAATCAGCAAACCACAACACAAATAATTCTGAATAGAACAGTGCAGTAAATAGAAAACAAAATTAATAAAACAGTAGTCAACTTATAAGTCCAAAATACCAAAAAAGGTTCAATAAAGCCTTATACAGATATTTCTAGTAAACACAAAAACAAATTAAAATTCCCTGAAATTTTTTTATTTTATTTACCCGAGAATGAACTCCTCAGCAATACAATACTCCCACATATGGCCCATTATCGGAGCATCAGCCCTTTAAAAAAATCTCATTGTTACAACTTCCGAAATTATCGCAAATTTTTGCCCCTGGGCAATACATATCACTAAATATATACCCATCGGCCTATCACCCTACCTAAATACTGCTTGATCTTACGCAAAACTTAATTTTAGATGCAACACTTCAATTTGTAGTTGTTGCACAGTCAGTTTGAAGTTCGAGGAAGTCAGTACGACAATAATCGTTATGTACTTTTCTCCTGCAGCTCCTAATCCCTGGTGACAGAATGCTGAATGTACTGTTAGTAACGAATAGTGCATTTTAAGAGTCTATTGACGAGAGGGGAGGGCGAGTGGGACGTTTAAAAGCAAAAAGAGTGAATGAATTTGAGAAATAATGATGGATAGAAGAGAATGAAGAATCCTTCACCGAACTGAATTCAATGTTAAAGGAAAACAAATCAAGGAAAGATACGCGATATCCGTATGAAAATTTACCCCCGAACAACGACATCTTCGGCAATTACGAATTCCCATAAATGCGCCAAGACTGCTGCATCCGCCCTTTTGGTAAGAATTATAACTATTACTTGAATTTAAATAAAAATACTGGAGTGGAGCTATAAAATATCTATCCTTTGCATAAAGATGTGTACACTGTAACTCCAGAGGATTCATAAAATGCTGTCGAACTTGTTAACCTTTTTTAAAGTAGTTTCTAAAGTATTTACATATTACTTCAAATAATTATAATAATCCTTTTAAAAATCTAACACACACATGTATTTTTAAACAAGTTTAAGTTTGACCTAATGATTAATCGATCATATTTATATATAATACTGAATGTTGACATACTGGTTTTACACGTGACAAAAATCTCAGTCTTAAGACTTACCATGAATGTTCGGAATTAAATCCAATCTGAAATAATCAAACGGTTTAAGGAGTTAGAGCCTAATAAATAAATGCACTATTTAATTTTTTTAAATACATTATTACGTATACAATACTCAAAATAAAAAACACTTACTCTTCCATTAGCACCAATCACAATATTAAATGACTTATCAAACCAGCGGTCGTATCCTTTCCCGTGCAACATCATATGAGCGAAATGGTCCAATTTAGAAGTATCTTTCTGTATTTATTCAAAATAATTATAAATTAGTTTTACTTAATTTAGATGTCATGACAAATATTACTAGCTTGTTGTATACACTATTTAAATATCCACATTTAGAAATGTAATCAATCTACAACAAGTAAGCATTGAAATTTTCTACTCAAGAAAAAATTCAGTTGGTGTGCTCAAGCCAATAACTGAACTGAGTAAAAATAATTTGTTATTATTTACAGCCCCTACAAGCATTAGAACGTCAACTAAACCTAATCTAAGTATTCCCCACCTTTTGTTCAGCCTCATCGTTGTGACGTGCCTTAGTAAGCTTTTGCAATTAATGGAAGCAAACATTTTGTTACATGAATGCCATAAGTTTTCAAACAATCCCAGAATACATACATTTCAGGTTAGTCAAAGAGAATGAAGACAATATTATTACTATCAATAAATTACTTACGGGATCATAAAAGTACTCCTCCTCATCCAACACCACCACAAAAGCAGATTTTTCAATGACGTCCAAAGATGTTCGATTAACTCCTTTTGCAAAAAACCTCTGACGTGCTTTAGCCCAGCCAGATCGTTCCCAAGCTGTGAGAGCTGCCAATTTTTCTTCTCCTTTCTCTGGAATCGAATTATCCTCGAGAATACGTTGGAACTGAGCTTGCAGTTCAGCTGGTTTCAAAAGTCGGCCCTTGTGATGAATCGGCATTCGGAAATACTTACCACGAAAATAAACGGCAATATGAAGACTGTCTCCAACATGCTGAATCCTATCAGTTTCTTCTCCAGGAATTCTGGCTGTATTAAAAACTCTTTCATATTGCCATGAACAGAGAGGAACAAAACCTTGAACCATTATCTAATAAAAGTATGTCAGAAACGAATGTATAGGATAAAATCTATTTGAACAGAAGCACATAATATGAGCTTTCATAGGTATGCTTGTATTTTCTAATTAATAATAATCGAATAATCAGTTAGTAATATTAAAAGTCTTACCGGCTCTAATTCTTGCCTTTCAATTGCCCGTCTAAATAATAGACACCCATAAGTTATATTAGCAGCACGGGCAGCTTGAATAGTGGTAGGGTGAACTAAAATGGCATCGAGACCATAGAAATTCGAATTAACCATGATAGGGGATCGTCCACGTAGATACACATATTCTTCCCACCAATCACTAACATAATTAGTGGCCCACCTGTTTAAGCAATAAAACAATTTTAACTTTTTACATTACACAAACCTCAGATCTACCTTTTTTACGAAAGCAATAAAAACAACGTACAAATATTTTAAGAGTAAGTAACGTTGAAGCTTTTTCCCGATTCCCCCTTCAAATTCTTTAGCCAAGCCCTCCATTCGTTTATATTCCTCATCTTCCATCAACGGACGAACGGATCTTAAATACTAATAAAAAATTAAATAAGTAGGTATATGATTATGCAATTAGTAAATATGCTTATATTGCCATTAAAAATGACTACGAGTTGAATCAATAATACAAACTAGTTAATTTTTGATTTACTCGGTTCATGGTTTCATCCACTGAAGGCAATGGTAAAGCTGGTAACGAACCCTGGAAACTGTATAACATTGGCTTATTCCATCCTGATAGAACTTTTACTGCAGCAATCCAAAATTTGGTCCACCAGGAAATTTTCCTTCCTTTTCCTCTCTGTTCATACATCCAACCTACAATTTTAAATTTTAAAAATATTACTACTTGAATCCTCGAAACCCCCATTAATGCTTATAGTAGAGTGTAAATATTGAAATTGCAATATGCATAATTATGGACCACTAACCTTTGTAGTTGAATAACATTCTTAGAACATTTCGAACTGTGAAAATTGCTGTGGACCAAATCCCGACTCCAACCAGAGTACAGCTTAAGCTTTCACCCACCCATCCCCTGTAAAATATAAGAAAAAATAAATTAAGGTAGAAAAAAATAAAAAATTTTAGTTTCCCTTCACACATTTTAGGTAGGAACTTGCTCATGAAACTTACTCAGGTAAATGTAACTGCATCCATGGAATGAGCCCGTACGTTGGATCATATCCAGAATAATAGATTGACCCAAGGGCTGCGACCGACACTCCCAAACCTTTTAACGAGCCTGGATAAATCCCACAGCGAACATTGTTCTGCAATTTGTAAAATTTTAAACATACATTTAAAACCATGTTTTTACTCCTGATCAGTGAAAACCTATTATTTCACTAACGATGATGAGCATAATACGGCAGCCCTGTTATTTATTCATTCGTGTATCATACAATGCTATTTTCATTCTATGTAGTACTTACATAGCATTTTATATCTATTATATAGCTATTTTCTTAATGAACTCTTAACACACTATTTATTAGCAATACAACAACTCCTGTGCCAGGGATATGTTGTATTAGGTATGTTAGTTCTCCTACGTTTTATTGTTTGTGGTTAATCTCACGAATGAAGGCATACCCTGCTTTTAAAGAGGAGATTAACTACTCATGAGGATCTAGGTATTTGCTTTAAATCAATAAAACAGGACACAATACAATAAGGTTCTTTACAGAAATCACACTATAATTAAGCTAGAATTTTGAAATTAAATTAATTCAAGCTTAAGTACTCGTGCATACATTACAGAATAGATGTGACCTTAAGTATACGGTAATAGCAGGTATTCAATAATTGGAATTCACAAGCATTTTAATTCCAAACGCAAAGGCAAAGGTCACACAACATTTACTGAACGAAAATCAGTAATTATGCGTACATCAGTAATGTTGTTGCCCTGTATAATATTGTGCGTACAATGAGTCACGTATCCACAAAAATAAACAAATATTTCCTTTCCATAGGTAATTTCCTTTCACATTTAATAATAATATGCAGTCTGTATTCTGTAGTATGGCTGAGGGCAATGAGAAACTTTTCTTTCGACATTCTCAGCCCAGCAGCTCTTGGGCTGAGGCTATAGCAGCATCTTTCTTGACACAGTGCTTGAACGTAGGGATTGTGTATGATTATGACATTGCGTATCTCGTATGTAAGTTACTTACACTCTGTAGTAGTCTTTGCTTCTTTATATAAAAGCTAACCGAGTGTGTACAGCAACAATCTCCTTAATTTCCCAAAACCAAATGCTAGATCAGATCGCACATGGACTTCTCGAGTCATAAAATTGAGCAACATGACAGGCAAGAAATACCGCCGTTGTTGCTGCATTACACATATTTATGATGAAGTGGCACTCATTTTTGTTATTGTGACGAAATTAGTTTAGATATTTTGTATTCCCTACAACTTACTAATTCTCCAAAACTTACATTTGGTCGCACGTAGTCATTTTTTGCCCCTATACTACTATACGACAATGATAAATGAGCCCATGCAATTGCTAATGATTCAGTACATAAACATTTACACAGTACTTACTTATAAAACGACGCACACTACACAGTCGATTTTTTTACTTTAGATTGTTTTTAATTAGGGAGTATGCCGTATATTTTATATTGATTTTAAAATCATTACATCTCAAAAGATTGACTTCGGTGATGCGCATTTTTTTTACCTCAATACGTCTTATTCTTTTGTATTGACACTGATATTCCTTGGTCAAAAAAGTAGGTACATAGGTAGGTGTACCCTAACACTGTACATATACTGTAAGCTACAGGGATGCTTGTATAATAATATTGATATTCTCAATCTAATCTTTAGTGCGCTTCAAAAAGTATAACTAACTAGCTAGATGAACTATTTACTTTTGCTCCCATGAACTTCTAAACTTTCTACGCATTCTACGCAATTACAGAAATATCCTGATATAATATTTACATACGTATAATATTACGCACGGATTAAAGTGGAAACTTTCATCGGACGTATTTTAGTTGAGCTAAAACAATTTTGAAATGCTGAATTTAAATAAATCTATATATCTATCCATATAATAATAAAAATGCTGCTTATGCCATACACCGACTGCAGTGAATAATTAAATGATGATTATTTATTATATCTATATGGTGAGTATAATTAAAATGTTTATATTGGACCGTCACTAACATGAATTAGTTTTTCCCATCGCAAAAATAATTCTGAGATGAAATGAACTTGTTTTCCTTCTACAAACAAAGCATTCATGAACACTACAACAGCCCATCCTGAACTGAACAGTTGCTTGAAAGTCTGTATAAATTTGGTGATTAAATTAATCATGATATCTCAGGACTGTGTAATAAATTAAAATAATTTTTTTCTGGTTTTCAAGTCACTTTTTAAAGTTGACGGACACTCACACACACTTTCACACACAGAATCCACCATAAACGTTAATCAATAATTTGAAGTTTTATTGCACTTTTTTAAGCACAAAAAGTTTTTTAAATTTTAATCCCCGAATTTGTTTTTTTGTTTGAATCCTACTTGATTTTAGACCAAACTTAGAACTAACTTAAAGACACAATCCGAAACACAGTATTAACTATGAGCCTGAAAATACTGGACAACTGTTTTTAGGATCAAGATACACATTCCCAAAACGATTCCGATCACACACAAAGTTGATCCTTGGCACTCACTATACTATACGAGGTACTTGAAGACGTCCACCACGCTCTACAGATATGTAGTAAATAAATATGAGAAGTCTTGACAATGTGCTTCTTCGAACAAGTGAGATTTGGAATTGGAAGTAAATAGGTAAGTATCTGCCTCTGCCTTTTGCCTCGCTTTCCCCTTAAATGAAGTTAAAGTTAAAATTGAACAGTCCCAACCGAGTCAAGTCACCCACACATGTATGTAGCTCTCTATGTATGCTATTATGTGGCTGACGACTACAAATATACCCTGAACGCCAAGACGGCCCAGAAGGTATATAGCATGCAATATATGTAAAGAGCGAGCGACGACTTCAAAATCAAATACATACGAAACTGAAGGGGTGAAAGTATTTTTCCTGTACACTCAATTTGAATCCCTACTTCGGCAGTCGGCACAATAATATTTTTAAGTAACACAGATACATAGGTACACTTCAAAACGGAGACGAAAAACTTTTTGCCTCAACAAAATGAAAATTCCATATCCATTTACTCACAAATAGGGAGGGACAAGACTAAAATTGGCGTGAAGTTACAGCAAGCGTCGTGTCTAGTACAAAGTGCAATCCCTGCTAGCTACAGTTTACCATAACAATAAAAAATCCTAACAAAAATAAATCTTGTTAATACACGTATGCATACTATTGCATACCCAGAATCCAGGTTCTAAACAACAAATGACAATGCATGAGTTTTTAAATTTAACATTTCTATTAGTTTTTTAAAAGAAAAATTCACACATCGCTCGTACATTCTCTTACAGAATTATATGATTTTAAAAATTTCACGTTCAACAGCAGTTTGTACTACAGCAAAACATGTAAAAAAGATATGGCACTAATAGCACTACTTAATATTGCAAACTTTGGTTCTTGAGGAAGCGATACCACAGAAAGTGAACCCACGATATATTTAGTACCTTTATTGATTTTACTACTACAAATTAATGAATATTAAAAAATTTACAACCAATTGATGTATTTAACCATCAAAATAAATTATTGTTAAATCTTTTACTAAAAAAATGCCCATAATTATGCCTCTGGAAAATGTCCCTTAAGCATGGTGCACATACTATTTCTCATATTTTGTTTTTGAAAATTACTATTAAATGGCCAATATTGCGACTTCATGAAAGATATTTTCAGAGACGATTGCTACAATATTACGATACAACTAATTATATACTTAGATTTACATTAGATAAAAAAGGCATTAAACATTCAGCTTTCCATTCAATCTTCTTGTGCGAATTCCAGAGTCCATAGATAATTAAATAATAACTATACGAACAAACTAATAACTGTATACTGATACTGATATAAGTATGTGAGTATTAATGCGTAAGATTAGAGTAGCTCAAAACAGGGGAAAACAAGATACAATATTTATCATTGTACTCCACTGATGAAGCTGAAGACTAAATATCCTCAAAAGGAAACACGAACATTAACAATATTGACAGCGTTATATATATAGTCTATGCGTATTAAATATAGGTACATATAGCTAATATTTACATTCAATGAGTGCTAATGCGTTCTACATTAATCCTATACGTCTTACACGTACTTATATCTAATTCTGTGTGGAGTGTGTCTTCAAAGATGAAAAAAAATACTATCCTTTCTTTCGTTAGGGTATTAGTATGTCAATGTACGAAATTCACACACATTCGCCTTTCATTCTTGCCACTATACACATACACACAAACAGATGATACCTAAAAGATGTAACTCACGATTTATACGACTCACGCTTTTTAAAAAAAAATAAGCAAATTCATACGACAGCTCATTCCCCTTTTTATCTCCACCAATGACACAAAATATACTCAAAATATTCAAACTAAATATCCCCACAATCTCTGTCTACACCGGTAATAATGCAACTACAAATATGCACCTACCTAGTTTCTTATCTTAAGCACTACATAGCGCAGAATTACAAGAAAATATCATAATGTATATCATTTACAAAAATGTAAATTGTTTTTTTTCTTCACTATGATAATTACCATTAGAATCTATCACAAACAAAATTGTAGATTTAACTTCTACGATTTATTTTATATAATAATATTTTTATATAGTAATTATACTTTTCTGAATAGCATGAGAGATATAAAATCTTGACACACAACATGTAAATTATGTAATAACCATTACTATTAAGCATGGGCTCCACTACTTACAGTTCATAATAATTCGCAAAAATATACGCATAAAACTAAAAGTTACTTCAAATGTGTGTGTGCACCAGCACCAGCAGTCTTGGTGAAAGACAACGAGTAAGCAAAAAAAAATACATGTGGGAAATTGGACACAAAGTCCAAAGTTCAGTGGGAAAATAAATTAATTCCAATTGCATTCGCATCATTATCATTAAAGGTGCTCACATACTATGAAGAAGAAGCTTGAGGACTTTGTACATGTTTTCTTGGTTAGTCTGATGTCTGACTTTGCATTTGCACAACACCATTATATTAGGTCCCTAAAAGTACCCAACTTATATGGGCGCTTAGAAACAAGTAATTTACTTGCCAATGTCTCTCCTTTTAACATGAGCATTGTCTGAACTTCTACAGCTGACTATAATCACAATCACCTGGTTATGTTATATGACCAAATCTCAATATTGTACGTGATTTCCTTTCTTTTCTTTCATAACACATAGAGAGGTGCAGTCCAGCTCCACGTTTGTACATAACAAACAAGCAATAACACAAGAAACAGCACTCAAGAAAAGCAAGCAACAGTAGAGCAGGTATAGGCTTTTTAATCAAGAATATAAGAACTTGTTGCTTACGAGTCCAAGATTACATATAGGCAATCCATATAGTATAAGTGCATTTTCTGTCAATTCATGAGTGGAAGTCAAATTTGTAGGTGAAAAGATATACTAATATCAACCCACAACTGAAGCAAGACAAGTTGTAAAAAGGCATACAAAAAAACATCGTAAACTCAAGTTAAACTCGGTCCTATATCATATATGTGCAGTATGTTAGTAGGTATGTACATTTGCACTTCTATATAGCTCATAGTATCGCAATAAAACACCCGTTTCCCCAAGATGGACATTAAAGTATGGAATAAATGCTATAGCCAGTAGATCTATAGCGTAAATAAACAATAAAATTAGTATATACAAGTATCAACACCGTCGTCCACGTCACATGACATAAGATTGAGGAAGGAACATAAGTAATTAATGTGCAATAAAAATCCTTTGCTCAGAACTCAGAAGGTGGGTCATTCCTGAAAATTATTCAGGTCAAACTGCAGCAGGGCAGTTACAGATAGATGCATGGGAGTCCCTATAACTTCATTTTCAAAGTAATAATAAACATTTTTCTTCCTCTGATTTAGATTTATGTGGGCTTTCCCCTATTTAATATCCGTGAGAAGGATCAATGTATGAAAATACCTATAGGTTGGGAACATACTAAGTACAGACACGTGGGTAATTACAACAGCAGTCGATAAGTGACTTTTATCAAACGAAATAGCACTTTTTTTGTCATTATTTCAATATATTTAAATATATTAGCAATATTATATAGCCACCAACAAAATGGTCTGTCGACACAAATTGAATTGAATGCATTTTAAAAACAATGAAGTAAAATAAAATAATAGTTGCAATTTTCAGCTTATAAATAAGTTACTAAAAGCCCTATGTATATGATCCTTTATCCTTGAGTTAGTGTACAAATATCATAGCTAATATGCATACATACAACTCGGCCTGAGGCAGATAAAAATTTCCAGCGTTTCACAAAAACGTTTATTAAAGTTCAACGGAAGAAATTCCTTTATGTGTAAATTAGGGACGTGAACAACAATAGACAATAATACAGGTAGGTAGCATATAGGAATAATAAGAAGAAAATGGAAGTGGAAAATTTAAGTGGGCACGCTATTAATATTGCACTATTATTATTAATATTATTACTATTTCATGGACATGGAGTCAGCCCGCCGTCACTCTTGTGTTTGGAAGTTTCCATGTCTAAATAATACAGTATTTACATAGCAGCATGGGAAGGGAAGCAAAAATGAATGAACCATTTTCAATCTTCACTATAAGTTCACATATTTTTCAGCGAAGGGCAAAGGGCGAAGGTGTGCACTTTTATTATACAATAAACCTACCATATATAGAGACTGTATTAAATATTGTGAGTCACAATCCTAATAAATCCCACACTTCATACGTGCACCATGTAATTATTAATTACATAGGTACCTATTTATTCCAAATCTTAGAAGCTGATTTTACTAGAAAAGTTAACGATTATTAATCTAATAAATTACGTAAAGACATTTGAGAAATTATTATACCACGGTGAAAAAAATCTTCATAGTTTTAAATATCTCCAATAATAATGACAATAAACTGATATTCCCTACATTTATAGTTACTACAGATGCCAGATAGAGATGCTATTATATGGAGGTAGGTACCCAACATATTATATTTTTTCAGAATAAAAGCGATAAGGAAACATTAAGATATTATTATACATAATATGCATCCGTGTGTCAATATTCTAAAACTCTACGAACTAAATACTAATATACGTGAATCCTATAGTCGTAAGATTTTATCGTGCGAATATAGATACGGATACAAAATGTAGTCTTGCTTATAGATAGTAAATGAAAAAATTAAAATTAAAGGATTTATGCACATGTACCTAATAGGCATATATTGCTTGAGGTATACAGATATACATTTTAGCACCAAAAGACACCCCTTTGATTTTTACAATTTCTTTCAAACAAAAACAACCACAACAGGCAAAATCAGACTTAACTTTTGCGTGTGCATTTGAAGCCAATGTTGTTATTCGTCGGTTCATGCCCTGAACCATGTGACCAGGGGTTAACTTGATTTAATTCATTTTCACAGATAATGCAATTTAAAATGAAAGTACAGAGATACCTCCGCATCGACTAATATGTACGTTTACATATAGATGTTCGAGATAAAGTAAGCTATACCCAGCTCACGTCTTTCTATTTTTGGTTTTTTTGCTTATATACACTACATATGTAGTTAGTATAGTTACGCAAGCTTTCAATTAATGAAACGTGGTCTGACCTGCTGACTGGGAGACTGGAAGAAAGTCCAAACTTCAAAGTACAAGTCCAAAGAGTATCTGTATAGTGCAGTATAGATAGCAAAATAATCCATACTGCCAAATTGTATGAACCGGATTCAACTTTTTATTTGGGAAAAATGTACGATGAATACATAATACGAGTTCGTCTTGATGGCATAACTTCATCCAATCAATTTGTAAAACTATTTGGCTTTACAGCTATATCACTATATGGCGTCTTTACTTCTCTTTCTTGGAATGACATAACCACGGAATTGAAGTAAAGGTTCCATTATACTTTCTCATGAAGCTGGCGTAGTAAGTACATATACTCAATACGTCCTGCATATTATTACATAATAATTATTATAAAGCTATGGTCGCAAGTCGTAGGTGGTACGTAAATCCGCGATGAGGATCAAAGTCTGACTTTTTGATATGATGCTAATAAAATTGGAAGGCACGAACATTTATTTTCAACTAAATATTTCCAACTTCCAAAGCCACATATATAAATTGCGAAGCCTCATAAAATATAATCTCAATTATTCAAGGAGGCTCAAGCAGAACGGTGCTTCCGAATAACTACTAATTAATTGAATAGGTTGGTGCTACCATTTTGGCATTTTACTATAAGAAAGCAATGCAAATTCGTTTTTTGGATTTCAAATTCTAACCTGCATGGTGTATGGAATAATGAGTGTGAATGAACAAACAAGAACCAATGCAGGTGCATTCTCTAATTAATTATCTTCTGTTTGATTTGCTTGTATATTACAAAATACCGTACCATCCAGTCATCTGGTACTAATATTGGCAATTGTAATACATACATGATGATAAGACACTTCAAAAAAATTGAAATACCATTAAAAGCAAACGGACCAAGCACCAAGATGCTATATACACACGTACCTACCTACTATCTTAAAAATACACACGAGAGACGAGAAGTAGCCAGTGTATTGTGTAAGAATACCAAATGCATAAAAAGTGACACAAGTCCACAAATGTAAACGAGAGCAAAAGAAATGACATTCTTAGACTGTTCACGAAAAGTAGTCCAACAACAACCCCAATGTTACAAACTATGAACTGACGAAATCTTATAATAAATAAATAAATGAAAACAACAGCCTACTAATTAGATTGTAGCAATCCATCCATGTCCATGCATATATAGTATAGTACACAGCCACAGACTATAGACAGAATTGACTCTAGTCTGCAGTATGTAGTATGTATTAGCACAGACACAACATCCATACAACTGGTACTGGTGCATAATGTAAATGCACTCGAAGACACTCCTCAACTAACGCACAATTGCTTCTCTTGCTTTCGTATACCTACGTACCTACGCACTTGCATCCAAGTCGTATCGTGAACGGGTCAACATTTAACTTATTAGGGAGAATGTTATTACCATATGCACTCCAAATCGAAATGCTATTCAATAAAGTGAGTTCAAAATAGTTAGTATCTAAACAGGAAAGTTTTATATCAATCGTTGGCTTGGTTTACATCATCAGCTAGGCCTTGAAAATGGAACATAAATTAGGCAAGTAATATGTTTAATAATATTTTAGTAGTAGTAATTTAGTAATATGTATATACATCTGTGCACGAAGTTTTAAAAATACGAAATTTTTGGAAACATTTCTGGGAGTGCCACCTATATCTTCAAAAAACCATTTTTGATAGTTAAAAAAACGTATTTTCTGTTCACCAGACCTCGGTACATTACACTATCTGCATGTAAGGATTACATTTAGAGGTAATTCAGGGTAGTAGTAGTAAGCACTATAGTGGGGAAAAATACGATTTGTACAATTTGACCCACGAAACCTTCACAATTCCGACTGAAAACGATACTTATATATTTTTGGATAAGATTATTGATGCGATATGATTTAACGATTTTGGTAGCTAATTATTCCAACTAGGTGGAAATAAATATGTAGAATTGGAATTTAATAACAACAACTACTGAGTACAACAACAAAATAAATACAAGTAGGAAAATCCTAACATCAAACATCAATATACAATCGCATGCAGTCAAGTTCAGTCAACTACTAACTACCCTCAAAGTTCCTATCTACAATACCATTAGAACATACTTTATTATGATTACAGGCTACGATTTTCACCCATCCATACATTTACTTGCATAAGCTTCATATAACCTCTGCCTGTATATAAATACCGATGAGCTTACGCGAACAATGCAAATAACGATGCGTCACATTTTTGTAACTATATAGTACGTAACGTGTCAATTCCACTTTCCCTAAGCATGGCTTTGATGGCTATCTTAAGTTAAGATTGCAGGAATTATGGTTAATGACACACTGTTAAGAGAATAATAGCAAGAAATGCAGTAACACGTGCAGCAATCCATAATTGCGGAAATAGTAATAATAATAATCATTACAGAAGTACTGCATGCAGTTGATGTCTGAACTTGCCTATAAAATCTCATCTAATTAATTTTATTCACGGGATAAAATATATGATCAAATACACCTACTTATGCATTGCTATTACACATGCATATTCCTTGTAAATACGAAATACATTTCCAACGATATAAAATACTATACTACAGATTACAGATACACATAATAGAAGCACTGTGTGCTTGGCAGAGATGGAAATCATTCCAAGAAATCTAAACAATAGGAGGCAATTTGTATTTAAATATTTGCAGAGAAGGTTATCAAAAAGAGTTACGGTATTAAATAAATGTTAAGCCGACTGCCGTCACTCTGTGAGCTGAACTTTGGACTTATAGGTAGTACTTTATTTCCACCGCTCCACCCCTAAAAACTCTACCACAATAAAAAGGAACGTAAGTGTTAGCAGATTGAAGATCGATCTAATGTCTTCAGGCGTACAAAAACAACAAGGTATTTATTATTAAGGATTATAATTACAGACCGGGGTAAAAACTCAGGTAGGTACGTAACTTACATGTAAAAATTATGTGGTGTAGTGTGCTGAGTGCAAAAAATACATATTATGAGGTGCATCCGTATGCATGTCTACAATGTCAATGACGTGCAGGTACTTAGTACTTGTCTTCTGAAAATTATTAAATCTGAATATTTGAAAAGTTTCTACTACTACTATACGTATTCAAAAATGTTTTAAAATCAAGTAAGATGCTTCGAGAATAATACCAACTTGTCCTTAATCCTGAGTCTAATCGCGAAGTAAAACCTAATACCTTCAACGTACTCTAAACTGTCGTATTAATAACTACTTGTTTTGTGCACGAGAATGCATTATTAGCCTCTTGGTTCAACTTTTGAATCTGAGTGCCCTGAGAAAAGTAAGCTTGTATCGTTGTGTCTATCATCTCGACTGTCTACTATCTATGCAGAATAAATACACAGAAATGTATTTATGGATAAAGCTTGGAGCCAGAGGGAGGGAGGGAGGAAGACTTTGATCATGTACTCGCATGAAGTACCTATATCATCTATACAAGTATCCTACCTATAATGTAATCTATCCCCAGACGAACGCCGAATTCAAATGCTTGGCAGAAATGCCAGAGTTGCGTTGTAGAGATACTAAGACTATGCCATTCCAACAACTGGGATTAAATAAGCCTCGACATACAATAATTCCATTCAAAACAAGCACACTGACTCAATGTGTTACATGACAACTGCCCGGTACCCGGGTACATCCATAAAATTATAACTCTAGTAGAGCCGGAATATATACCCTTTTGCTTCTTCTGAACTGTCTCCCCGGTAATGAACTAATGCCATGCACATAAAATAAAAGTAAAACTATAGTAAACTCTAAAAATAATAAACACATTTTTATGAATGAAAAGTTGAACCTTGTACTCACCAGAAGACGAGTCAATCGTTTTCTCCATGCTCGAACTCCTGAAATCCAAATGAGGTGAAGAACTTCCCTATCAAAGTTAACGTTGACACCTTCATGAGTGACAGAGAACGAGAAGGCAACCGCAGAATGTGCTTCAGCCATTGTTTACCAGGGTTTCAAACCCTGACTAGCAAATTATAAAGAAAAGTAAAAGTCCAAAGGTCTAAATTCCAATCAGGTCTCAAGTGCAGCCACCCTGTCTGAGGTAATATATGTATCGGCAACAAATGTTTGAGGATACTGTGCAGACAATCTCCAGTAGTTGACCTTCAAACTACGGTTGGCAGTATTTTATATGGTTGTAGATTAGTCCAGCTTGTAAGTCATCTGAAAAGTAAATAGAAAACAAAATTCAAGGTTACAAAGGATCTCTGATCTTTAAATTGCATTAATTTAAGGATTTTCAGAAACAAAAGTTTCACATACACACGCAAGGACACCAAGAATTTACCAATACCATTTTACTCTATGATTTTGTAAGAAATTGCTTAACAGATTGAAAGTGAATAAAAAAATAGTCCTTGAAATCCTCTCTAAAGGTTAACCATGAGTGCGCTGTCAAAATAGAACGTTCCTTTAACGTAAATCTGACATTTCCTTTACACACTTTGTGACGCCTGAAAAACTCACTGCAATCAAGATATTGATTTACCCATCTGTAAACAGCGATATAAAAGCGGCTTAGGCCTAAAGACGACATACTTTGGAGTGGTAAGAAACACTTTTATACCGGGCGGATAGTGTCAAATGGCCAATAAATGTACATACTGGGCAAAATATAATCCCTATTTTAGAATTGTGATGCAATAAAATAATGAGGCTATAATTGCTCTACCAGAAATAAAATAAATAAACAACTGTTCAAATCAAGAAATGACCGATACCTACTGTGTAGCATTGCATATGCAGCACAGCACACTGTACGATATCACTTGCAAAGCAAAGTGCGAGCATCAGAAAACATACAACATTCATACTAATGACCAAGGTCAGAGTGAGGCAAGTATGTCATACAGATCAGTGTATGAAATTCTAATATCATAGGAAATCTAATAACGTAATCATAATTACGTAGTCACACAGCTGATTCATCAACTTTGCCTAATTATAAATATACCGGCATTTTACATCTTGCTGGAATGCAATATAGCTATATAATATATATTTGGAGGCTGCCCTGCATATATGCTTAGTCAAATGGAATCAAAATTGCATATAAGGGATTTTAAATTTTATTAATGAAGTTTCATTCCTTCACTAGGTTAAATAGTTATCTATTAAAGTACTCTTCACAAAATATGTTAGCACTGCACCTACTCGAACTCTATAATATAAACAATAACACACAACATATACCACGTTGGAAATCTCTCATCAATACTTACGTAATTATTCTAGTATTATAGTCTATTTCATAGCCATGCTTGTAAAAATTCAGTATATTGTATATATGAAATAAATCACTAATGTAAATTATATTTAAAAAATACCACAAATATTTACACGAGGCAAACGTTTTTTTTGTCTTATATTCACTTAAATGTCAACTATATAAACTGGTTCGCTCGGTGAAAACCAAATTCAATCCTGTTCAGGAAATATAAAAGTCGATGAAAAAAAGGTAGAAAAAACATGGGAACACAGTCTAAGAACACTAAATTTTTTTGAAGCTGGGTTTATCAGCTGATACTTTTAATGGACTGTTGGAATTTAAACTATACTGTTAACACTGACCTCCCAAAATTGATATTGAAGAGCATACTAATACCGGGAACCGGCAAAATAAATGAATTCTATAAACAAAACCGGTGGAAACATTGTTGAATACACTTGAACGTTCAAATATACATACTACGCATTCACCATCCGTCCAAAAAAACAGTTGGGAGTAATGAATGAGTGCAAGATTTTAAGTACGAGTTTTCAAAAGTACCGAAGGAATGCACATACAACATATTAAACACGAGGAAACGGTAGTATAATAAATCCAATTAATTCAATAGTTCACACACAGCCCATCATATCATGATGGCCGAAACAAGAACAATTATTGTGAAACCTGCTGCTACTTAGTTAACGATTACATCCTGCCTGTGAGTTGTTAACGAAAATGTTCGACACAAGTCACCACTACTTAACTACCACACCGTTGTTGATGGTTATGTTGAGTGCAATTAGTAACAGAAATATAATATCATAACAATAATGAAAAAAATTTGGAAACGTCACGTACCTTTGACTTTACTCCAGTAGTAGCGTGATTGATGATTATAATTAGTTTTTGTGAAGACTAGGAACTGTGAATAATTTATATATAGGTATATATTAATTTTGTTTAGGCAAAGTAGTCCCAAACTATATGCACAAGTTGAGTCTTGAATGAATCGTATGTCAGTAGCAAAATGTTGAATGTGCGGTGAAAAGGTCAACAATCGATGTTGATATTGAATATGTTGTTAATAATAGTAAATAATACAATTATTATATTATTAATTCACCAGGTGCGTGGGGCTAAGTACTGTTTAATTTCGACTTTGACTATGTAATTAATTAAATTACAATATTTATATAATATCTTTTCATTAATTTTTCTTAAAAATCTCTAGTTACTTTTAAATTTTACTTCGAAATTCAATTTCCTACTATCAATTATGATTATGAACCAGCAAATCGACTCAATGACCAAGCAGTGGAGTTACTATCAACTATACAGAAGTATTAATATCGTTATATATCATATTTATAAAATAATGTTAAAGTATATATATCTTAAATGTCAAGAAGACAACTCCGTTGTCTATTCTTTCTGACTACAATACACTCCAATAAACTCCCATCGATCCCAGCCTACTAACCACTTAAACTATTAACTGTACAGACGACCGAAGGAAGGAAGGGGTGAGTAAATAAGCACACACGTAGATAGATAGATGTAGTAAATACAAATGAGTAGAGTCAATATTCACGTACTGAATCTTAATTCAATTTAACTCAATGGGAAACAAGGATCATGTTGTTAAATGTTGGATTTACTTGGTTGATTCAATGTAGCAAATACTGAGAATACTGTGGATTTTTCAAATGTGCATAAGAGCTCTACGATTTAACTCGACCCAGTACAGTAGTAAAGTTGTAGATTGGATATTGGATTCAGTAGGTAGATGAGGATCTCTATTATTCAGACTGTATCTCTATATTCTGTTCCCCTTTCTCTTCGTTTAATTCTTGAGGAGAGCGAGCGGATGAAGGAATACGAAACGAAAACCTCAATGTATGTTCTAGTATGTTGAGAATAAAATATACATGCTCATGATGAATTTTTGCGTAAATGGTTTAAATGGTAAACTGTAAAATGACTTGATCCTATTCGCGCTTACTTGGAGGAGGTGAGTGTAGTATAGTGTAAGTCTTTTATGCAATAATTTGCAACTCCAAAGTCCAAAATCCAAATCCACAAACAAACAGATCACAGAGAGAGAGAGATCCACGATTTCCACGATCCACAGATGAGGAGGCAAGTTGCAAGTTTGTAAAATTGACGAGAAACCGCTGCCTCTAGGCTCCAAAGTCCAAAGTCCGCCAATTGTATGTACCACTTTCGTAGATTCGTACTTCGTACTCTTTTATTTCGTTCTCATTCAGAATTCAGAATCAGACACTGACACACGGCCACCAAACCAACAACCTACCAACCAACCAAATACCAAATAGTTAAGTGCGAAAACAGCTAAATATTATTATTACTACTCCTTCGTATAAGTAATATCCTTTCGTACACACACAGTCATAAATAGTACCTACTAATAATAACTACTTTTATGTATATTTAGTATCTCTAATCTCTATAGTATAATGTAAAGTACGAAAAATCCATCAGGAGAGAGAAGAGCACGAATTTCGACTTCGACTTCAGACTCAGACAGACTTCAGGTTCAGGAGTAGGAGCTTTTAATAGTACATGGTACAGTATGCTACATATATAAAAAAATGGAATCTTTCTGTAGTTAATGTAGTATAGGTATTTAGGCAATGTAGTATGTTCCTACGTGTACTATCTATGGAATCACAAATGTCAAAATTACCCACGTTTCATCTTCCTTGTCTCTCAACTCCACATTTATTGTATCATCTTCTACTTACATATATGTCGATTATAATATATGCATTACATTTTACCATATGTATGATGTTTGTTTGAGTGGCTTGCGGCTTCATTGCACTTCTATTTCCATTCTACACGCTATACAATCGTTACTTGGTTTTGGTTTTAAGTTGAGTTTTTGATAGTACAAGCACTAACAAGATAAAGCACATCAGCAACAGCACTATCATAACATGAACCTTCTCTTATATATTATAATCATAAGGCAAAAAGGTAAAAGCTTTGCATCTCTCAACTCTAAAACATGTGCAATGTGCGTGTTCTTTTCGATGTTCTACAGTCTACAATGTCTACATCCTTCTCGTTCTACTTTTGAACTTTGTACTCACTCAGGGATCGTCCTCTCATGACGTTCCCGAACTCATTTTTAACAACATTTGGTCATCTTTTTGTGAGTGGAGGAGACATACGAGATCGAGGAAGATGGTAAAATAATGTCATTTTCAAAACTTCAATATCTGTCACTTACGGTTTCTCACGTCAAAGCCATTTTTAAGCACTCTGTGGATGAGGTTTCTTACCTTTTAAATTAGGATGTAAGTATATGCAGATTTGACAATGGTCACAGTACTAATATGTATCGGATGGGAGATTGGACAGTGGGCTAGATAGAACTTACATTGACGACTTGGAGAAAAATTCGCTATAATAAAAAGTCCGAATCCGAATTCTACCCGATCCTGGATACCGTCACCGTGGTCGAGGTCCAGAGTCGTAGGATAAAAATGTTCTACAAGTTTTCGTATATTTTCGGACGGCGAATTCGTTCAAAATCGGAATTCCCACCTCATGTCATTGAATCCTGGTCTAGAATTTTCAAATTTAAGGACAGAGTGCCATCTTGGTGAGCGAGGAAGATTCCATTTTTCCTCCTTACAATAGTTGCAAATTGCAAGTTGTGGGTTGTGCATAAGAAATCGTCCGTAAATGATGTCATATGTGTGGTGGGTGGGTCTAGCCTGGTATTGATGGCATGGCATGTTAAAGATAGCCGTTTAAACCTAATGTCATCGTGAGGACAGGGGGGTGAGTGGTTCCTAGAAGAAGGATAATTCTTGTGACATAACTTATGGACCATTTCTAAACGGCTCAAGCTACTCCTACAAATTTCGCCTGTTTCTTAAAGATCCAAGTAGAATGCTCTGCCGATCTGTACTTCTCTAGGCAATGAGAGATTTATTATTCGCCAATTCGCCCTTATAATATTCCTTGTTGGCTTTTGCTAACACGTACTTATTTTGTATTTTATTAATCTATTTAATATTTCACTGTTGGATTTTGGATTGTTAAATATTTGCTATTTTTATTCATTCATAATTTTGGTTTTCATTTCAAAATTTTCGGGTTAATTTTAAGTCTTCAGGAACACATCACACATACTCATCATTTTCAGCGCAATTAACATTTCCTTGTGAGTTTCTAAATGACACTAGTGGTATGGCTCGCTACGCTCGCCTGTGTTCGTGTAAAGGTTCTGGGTTACAGGGTAAAGCATTAAAAAAATTATAATCATTAACAGGAATACCCTCGAAGGTCCTATTCCGTACATACCCGAGGGACCTCTTTAGCAAAGTCAAGGGAGGGGACCCTCCCTGTCAGGCCCAAGGCCTAACAGATTTAGAAAAAGAGGCATTATACTCAAACGGGTAGGGTACGGATACCCTCTACATGCCAGGCCGAGGGCCTGGCACGGGGATAGTAATTTTGTAACAGACGGGGAGGGCATCCGTACCCCACCCATCCGGCGCACACACCTTGCCCAGGTTGTAAAGGGAGCGTAAGAGAATGTATAACCATACGGGTAGGATGCGGGTACCATCCCTGTGCCACGCCTTCAGTATGGTACAGGTAGGGTACCCGCACCCTACCCGTGTTGCTACACATCTTCTACGCTTCCTTTTCAACTTGGGCAAGGTGTATGCGCCGGACGGGTAGGGCACCGACACCCTCCCCGTCTGTTACAAGTACGACACCCATACCGTACGGGCACGGTATACTGCTTGGGTATGGACCACAGGCCCGTTTCTACTATTTTTTCCTGTTTTGTCTTTATATTTTAATTTTGTGTTTCGGTTTATTTCTTCAAAATAAATTTTGTTTCTTCAAAATAAATTTTATTTCTGCAAAATAAATTGTATTTCAATTCTACAAAAATTAAATAACATTATAGTGTGACTTGGGGAGGGGGTGCTAAAGGAGGCAAAATTGAAATATTTTTTTTTGTTGAGGGGGGAGGGTTGAATTTGATAGGGGGGACCCCCTAGTAGCCCCTGAGGTTCGAGGTCAATGGGACGTCAGCCACTGCATAGTGTTTCCAGGGTAAACCAAGGTGGATCGTTGAGGTCTCCCATATGTCACCCCTTGAGTTTTTTGGAGTTTACCTCCTCCTCTTCCTATTTAAACATTTTGGTAAACATACATAAAGTATACACATTTTCTACAGACATTATTGAATTTTAAAGTCTCTGTTACGATGGACTGTTTTGTAGTAGTTACACAATGCTCTTTCCCTGTAGTTACAGTACTTCTTTGTAAACAATACTGAAGACCATATTGCTATGGGAGACCAGGAATAGGAATTTTTCCCTCTCTCATGCACTCATTTTAATTTTTTTGTTACTGTTTTACAGTAAAAGTTTTATTGTAATTAAATGACAAATAAAATTAATTTGAGCTTTGGATACAAAATGTGTAATCTTTTTAAACATTTTAACCTTCACCTGTTGTCATAATTTTTAACATTTTAGTAAACAGAGTAGGACTATTGTAGTATAGAGCTACCGTCGCATTGTATTGTTCCTAATACTTGTTTTATTTGTATGGTTTTTTGGTATCCATGACAAATGGCGGACATACATACAACTTGGCACTTAATAGTATAGATTAAATTAAATGGCTTTAAAATTCAGAAGAAAGCACAGTATTTTCGAATAATTAAATGCATAGATTTGTAAAATAACCTTTTTAATCTGTGTTGATTAATGTTTCGAAAAAGAATTGGGTATGTACTACTTACGTAGTGTATTGTTACTGTACTTTTACTGCACCTTTTGCAACTTTCGTACTATTAACTGTCTTTGTATTCGCTAGAGGGTATTAAAGAATCTGTAGGTGAGTTAATACTGATATATGGCTTAATCCCGAATTAATAATTTAATAGTACTTACTTTAACTTAGAGTGTATAAAATAGAACTTAATTTTTTATGATTGGTCACTTTCATTTAACAGTATATTAAATATTTAATACCACATCCACATTCCTTCCATCAAATTGAGTAGTATCACCATATATTAAATAATTGAGTGTTCATTATGAGCATTGAATTAAGTAGCTATCACTGTCATCGGTAGATTCCCCTTCTTACATCGTAAGTTTTGTTTACATTATTATTAAATTCTGCCGAACGTTACTTTACACTGCATAATGAGATGGATTTTTTAATCTTTAGAGAGCAAAACTAGTTAACTAATTGCTAACTTTCCTACCATACCATAACATCAACAACCTTTGAAATTAACTACATAAATATTAAAGAAGGGGGCTCTCCTATTTTTTGTTTAATTTCTAATAAATAATTTGACGCAGATCCCAATTTTATATAACTGTAGTGAATAGTGTAAATACATAAATAAATACTTATCATAAATAATCATCATTAATGAAGTTGACAAGCAAGAACGAGCACGTGCAGGGCGCTCCTAGCCCGTTTGGATTTATTTTTTTGCTGGAATATTAATACTATATATTTCCCTTCTTGTGGTTTCATTCTATGGAACTAGATTCAAGAGTCAAGTTGAGGTTGTGAGGTTTCCCAAATAATATACAGCTGTGTGTAGAATTTATTTTATATTTTGTAATATCATAATACTATCTAGCACTTATTTAGACATTGATGCAATGCAACGATACCAATGAATTAAAATAGAATCTACGTACTAAAAAAGTGTTATTTTTATACACTGCTGTACAGTCACAAATTATTTTATACAGCTGTTGTTGGTGAAAATGCAATTGGTTTACGTAGTGAGATGCTTAAATTGCTTTCAATTTTTTTAAGTAGATAGTTTTGAATATATTAGATAATATTATATTTCTAAATGAAAAACATGGGACCTCTGTGTAGTTTTGTTTGAATTTATTCTTACCAGAAATGAAATTGATATTTGCGCAGGGATATATTCCTGTTAAATATTTTCCTGGTGGCTCGACTATATAGTTTTCGATGACACGATAACTTTCCTACTCCGACAATGACAATAATGCATGTAATGTAATTGGAAATTTGATATCAGATCCGAGGACAAAAAATTTATTCTGACTCAATCCACACACGCAGTCATCTGCGGGCCTCTAAAATGCAATGTGTAAGTAAAATACGTTTTCGGTTATTAATAGAATATTTTAGTAGTCATCCAATTTCCCAGAATCATCAGAGTGTTGATGCACTACATGAACATATAGTTTGTCGTAAGTAAGTAGTTTGTGTGGTTACTGGTTTTTTTAGTTTTCATTTTACATTATACACTATGCAATCCCGCCCTGCATAATATGACTGTGTGCAATATCATTTATATAATTCATAGAAATAAGTATATAGCACTATTTTAATATAGATATATTTGTATGTGGTATTGGATTAATATATGTGACTTCCCTTTACTTTTTTTTTACTATCGCATATAGCGTCGTAATCGCTTGAATTAGAATTTTTGCAAGTCGTTTAAATTTCGTTTGACAAAAAGTGTTTGAGAGCCTACTTACTTATGTAGTAAATATAACCCTGACCCTAACAATAACCCGCGTGTATGTCCTCTTAAATTCTCATCTCAAGTCATGTTTGCGTCAGTGAGTCAGTTTACTAATTGAAGCGTCCAGTTTTCCACTTTAAATATTTACGTAGGCAATTAATTCTGTTTCTGTGGAAGGATGTCACAGATGACTTGTGCAGTCACCGATTAAAAGATGCTTTGGCGAGGAAGGATTTCGTTCTCTCTACCTCCAGCATATATTTTATGTCTCTTTTAACTCACTGCATACTATACTGCTACTGCTGCATCTTATCCTTGTTCTATTTTTATATTTTACATAATGTATAGTCATCCGCTCTTCGTAATATGGGGATATATGCAATGTTTGTACTACATAGATATCCCCGCAGCGTTTACACAAGTTAATTTTAGATTAAATTCATCTTTAGTATATTCTGTATAGTCATTATTTTAATGGTTTTATTTCTGTTGTCAATATTGTCTTGAGGGTTTTATTTTTACATAAAGTTTTCCAATGTACAAACAACACGCTTTACAAACTTTTACAAAACTAGATTACAGAGTTTACCTTTTGTAAAGTCGCTCTATAAACGTGGCGTTTTTACCTTTGTGGCTTGTGTCATTTAGTTTTAAAACTAACATATTTTTGATTAAGGATCAGCCATAGCCATAGGGCTTGATTATTTATCGCATAGTGACCAAAAGTGAATTTAGGCTCCAACTTATATGTTTTGCTTCTGCTATTTTCATATACTAAATGCTAGGCTGACACGAATTGTCATTTTACTAAAATAATTCAAGAAAATTTAGAAATATTGTTAGCATAATAATAATTATTTTATTCTCTAATTTTCCCCACATAAAAAAAAATCCAAGTCGCTTACACCAATTTTCGTATTTTCTAGTCAATTCATTTAAATTGTTTATTGCCTCTATACTTTTCTCAGGGCCGAATAATGCAGCCAGCGCAGGCAGCCCCCGCTGCCTGAATTTTCAAAAAATATGTAAATGAAACATTTTGCACTTTTCAGAAACATGCTAACAAATTTTTTTTGTACATTTCAAAAAAATGCAAATAAAACATTTAACACTTTTCTCAAAATATGTAAATCGAAAATTTTGCACTCTTTAAAAACATGCAAAAAGAATATTTTGCACGTTTCTAAAACATGTAAATACAGCATTTTGGTGTATCAAAGAAAACCGTCAATAAAATCAAAATGGTGGTTTTTGTATGGAAACAAATTGATGCGTAAAAGCAATTCCTTCGTCCGGCCCTGAACTACAACTATACTGCTGAGATGATAGCCCTCAGCACACACGCCTCAACTCCGGTCATTCACGGTATGTGTCCCAAATTGTGGGAGACCACAAAAATAGAGATGTGGTGTCTCTCCAATAAAAATGTGTTCTTTAAACATGTATTGATGAGCCCAATCCAATTGCACTTTCATGTAAAGAAAGAAATATTATGCTCTCGTACCAATTCAATCTTTATGATAATTACTACCACATGTTTGGCACTCATTTTACAAATTGTGTGTTTAACTATCGTGCTACTGTGCTAGGCTACTATATGCTATCACCATCACCCCCCTCCTTCCAATCCCAATCCCAATCCCAATTCCATCCAATATATAAGCTACGCTCCGATCCTTTCCGCTCAGATGAGACTCATCCTCATAGCAGAGACGTTTTGTCCCTTGGCCCATGCATCATGATATCCGACTCCTAGTACATGGGACGTGATGGAATTGTGACAGAACGCAAAAGGAAGAGAACAGAGACAGAGACAGAGACAGACGGAAGTGTCATGAAATGCAAACGAAAAGGAAAAAAAACTAGGAAAAAAAACAACAAGAAAACCTACATATAAGAAAGGGAAAAAATCAAACATACAAAAAAATAAAACTGAAAAAAAAAGTAGTAAGAAAAGAAGAATTGAAACCATCATCATGACTTCTTCTTGAGAGTTGAAAGAAAAAAGGAGGAGGAGGAGGAGGAGAGGGAAAGAAAGCAAATCAACGTTTCAACTCTGCGGAGTTCCGCATGTCATTTTAAATTTCAATACATTTTTTTTTCACCGTTGGGGAACAAGGAGCGTAAACGTGGAGTAAACACACTCACTTGATTTTTACACTGACGATGAGTAATGTAATAATAGCTTCACATTCATCAACACTCTTCTCTATTCTGTATTTGCATTGCATCCAGCATAAAGCTGTAAGATTAAACGGAGACGAGAAAGAGAAAATACACACGCACAACTTCAAAGCCCATATAGAAGACTCAAGAAAGACATCCTATATAAAGTGCCTATACATAAATATAACATGCAATATTTAATGCTAAAAATAATACACATCAAAAAGGTGTAGCGGTTATAGGTATAGGTATAGGCAGGCACTATAGATACAGTAACCTAAACACTATATGATGTGCATATTACCCATTACCCAGTATTATCTCTAACAATAAAGTACCTACCTCCCTATACCAGACTATACCTCCGCGTGTATCTTCTATACCATCTATATAAATTCACCATGTACCTCAAAAGGCGCCGAATAATGCTTAGTTAGAAAAAAAATTGTGCGTAAACAATATAGAAATTGTGCACGATGTCGTGAAGTATATAATATTTATATAATTATTTAGATGTGAAGGTAGGGACTACATTTATCAGAAGAAAGATATGCACACTATGTGCCTGCCTGTATCGCCTGTATGTACCCACAAAAAAAGGAAGGAAGTTTGACTTGAGTACTTTTACCTTTAGCAAAGTATATTATGTTGTATAGTACCTTCGCTAAGTAGTAATTCTCTGGTTCGGAAAATAGTTTGAATAGCTTCTTCCACTACACTCGCTTGAAGGCTGTTATTTATTGAAGATACGTACGATGACCGGGCATGTTGTGCCGTGATTACCAAGCAACTGACCGATTATTTTTGTATAAATATTTCCTACCTATATACTAAGCTATACACACTACACTACTTTTGTTCTCAGAATACTCTTTTTTTATCTCTATACTTTAGAGGAGGTTTTCCTCCATGTCTCCATTCTCCATCCACATCCACCTACATACGTAGCAAAATAACTAAAACTAAAACACTATAACACTATATAGCTGTACAACAACAACAAAAATAACAGTCTAATAATACCTATACCAGAACGTATTAAGTCTGTCGCATGTCCACTTCCTTCCAGCCATCAGCCAGGTACAACAACATTCATATATAGCATTATAGTAGATGCAGATCGGCATCGGCATCGGCATCGGCATCGGATGCCGCCGTACATATACCTACAAGGTACATGGAGTTTTAGTACAGCAGCAGGTGAGGTGGGTTGATGTACTCAAAATACTTTACTTATACCAAATCTCTAAGTAGAGATATAATATTTTATTTATATGTACTAATCAGGACTATATCTGTCCCGCATATCTGTCATTCTATATTATAATGAAAAGAGTGGAAACTAAAACTCATTACTTGGCTGCGCTGGTGGATGCTTATGCAACTACCTCTCCGGCTACAACTATATCAAGCTCCAACATCAACAGAAATAAGGAATTGACGAAACCGAAACGATGAAGCATTTTACCCTTTACTGATAGTGTATAATATTGTGTAATCTACGGCGTGGACAAATCGTGTCCAGTCCCAGGAGCCGGAGAAAATAAGGCTAAACATATTATACCGTATATAGCTAAATATCAAAAGTGTACTTGGAAATATTTCGCCTCTCATTTTAGATTCATGTAGGTAGATAGAGGTAGGGGCAGGGGCAGGGGCTTGCATTATTTTAATACTAATATACTGTGCGAGCACCTATTTAAGTCCCTACATTAGTTAAAGCATTCCGCGTTCATTGTCTCCAAGATCCAGATATATGTACAGTAATTTATTACTCCGTGTAATGCCCAATCAAATTTATATCATGAATATTTTCCCTCGCCTTCTGGTTCTGGTCCTGGTCCTAGTTCTGGTTCTGGTTCTGGTCAGATGGTCATATGGTCTGGCTTCTGGCAATTCCGACTGACCGGCCATATGTGTCCGAGTCCGAGTCTGACTAATCGTAAGTAGTGAGTCGGAGTTGCTTTTATATTTTATTCGTGTTTGGATTTGAACTTAAATTTGAATTTAGAAACGGAAACCCAATGCCACGTCAACGTCTACGTCCAGAGCCATTATTGTTTCCAGCATGATATTATGAAACCACTAATCCACCACTCACTATGTTATTGTACGTATATAGGTATTAATTGCAGTACATAAAACAAATGCCAAAACACTCAATTCAATCTATGGAGCAACCCATGTAGAACGTAGAGAATGAGAATGTAAATTTCACTAATAGGAAGTAATTATAATTCTACAGGCTACATACATATACCGTATTTCGATTAAAATATTACACTAAATAAATGACCAGCAACCAGCACTTAATATAGGGAGTGCAATCTGAAGCCGAATTCAATGGCAATTATGCCACAGCTAAAAGTGCCTAAAAGGCTCATCGTTTCTGGTTCTGGTTCTGGTTTTGGTTAGGACTTAAGGAGCTTTATTTTTATTACCAACTACATATTATCGGTATGTACATTTACATTGTAGTATAAGGAACGAAAACCTAGTATGACACGTACCCGTAAAAACCGTGCTGATGACGATGACAGCAACAGCTATAGGGCGAACTAAAACTAAAGCAAAAACAAAAGCCGAAGCCGATACAGAGAAATATCAAGCATATATTTCAGCTTCAGTCAGATATCCCTCACATAATATTGGATATGAGTACATAGGTATAGCTGCACTCTGTATGCAGAGTATAGTCAAGACCGATACATATAGAGGAATGTCTAAAAAAGAGTTCAAGTGCATCATCATCAATCCTATTCTGTACAATTCCCTGAATCGCATCAGATCCTCATCATATCCAACATTATACTTATATTATAGCAGCTCGAAGTCGAATCTCGACACAACTAAAAAAAGTATGCACCTACGTGCATAGCTACATGCATAGCTATACGTATAGCTAATTAATATACCAATATATGTACACAGTATGCCGCTCCAATAGTGTCCACCATTTTCGTACTAAAACTAAAACGATAATATCTGTAGTAGTACGTACAGTCCTCTCAGTTATGTATAGTAGTAGTAATTAAAATGTACGTGCATAGCGGACCAGGCAGATCATATGGAACTTCCACTTCCTATGCACTTTTTTATCTGCAGATGATTGGAATTGGAATTGAGCAGAGCTTTATTACTACTACACGCCTTCTATTAGTCCTGTTCCTATCCTGCAGATAGAGAGAGAGAGAGGACTTCGTACAAGTTAATAGAGGGAAGAAAGAAGACGAAGAAGACGAAGAAGAAAAAAAATTGACAAGGAGTTTAAAGAGGAATTGAGATGGGAAAAGATGTTTAGTGAGAAGGTCGATGACTAACGCGAGTTCTCAATTCCAGCCACTATAATGTAATATACTAAAAACTACAACCATTTATTACTACGATACGATACGAATGATACTATAGTCGAGTCGATATTCCAGAGTCATTTCTTTAAATGGGGATTACACCATGCATATATCAGGACCTTTATTGTGTATAGCATAAGGTTTATAGGTATAGGTATGTAACGTCAGATTCAAATCTTTGCCCATGGGCTTATAGCTACATATATAATTACATTGAATTCGGCTTTGGATTCTTGAATGAGGATCTGAAAATGTTTTATAAAAATACATGTAGGTATATGTACAGAACATACGAACAGAGCCAACTATACATTAATAGTAAACGGATAAATGGAAAAGAGTAAATGTAAATGACAGCAGTGCTCTTCTATTATTCTCATGACTTCCTTTTATTACCAAACTACACTACTACTACTATTACTATAAATTACTATTAAATGCAACTACAAACTATTAGTACAACTACGGATTCACAATAGAGCAGAGTACAGAAGAAACAGGAACATAGAACGAGGACGCAGGCTATCATGAGGACATCATCACAATCACAGTACAGTTCGAGTAAAAACAAAAAAACTCTGTACGTACTGTACTGTACATGCAAATATATTGCATGCACTACATAGTACATACATATAACTTATAGGCATATAGGCATAGGCACGGACGCAACTTAACTAGGTAGGTACCTATATAATTATTTTAAATCGTGTAGAGACTTGGAAATAGAAAATATGGATTTCTAATACTACACACTATTTAGTGCATGAGTAATGATAATGCACAATATATATATAGTAAAAGCAATAATAGTAATAGTAATATTAATACAATGGAGGAATCCTTTCAGCTAGAGATTGGAGAGTCCATAGTAATTCTCTCCTCACTTAACAACAGTAACAGAATTTACAGATATCACATAATGTAAAAGGACACAGCGAGTACAGCGTGAATTGTAAATAGAATGCAAATTATGCAGAATATCAAAACCAAACATGAGTGTACAGCGTCAAGTTATACCGAAACCGAAGCTTAAACCGAAGCCAAAGCATGTCAAGTATTCGGCTTATTCCACTTATTCACATTCATGATCTACACAGAGCTACAGTTATAATAGTAATCGTTGCATTATTAACATTGCCCTGCACACAGAGTCACTCTTTATAGCTTAAACTTCTTTAACTGCTTTTTACGATTACGATCCTTCCTATTATACTCCTCTGGTATGGTATGGTATGGTATGGTACAGTACTACACGCACATATTTAAAAATACTGAGATCCTACAAGTATGTAGGTAGGTAGGTAGGTATATGCAATCCTTATGGCCTGGTCTGGCCTGGCATTGCATTGGCAGGACATTATATAGCAGATTGAAATTTCAAATATACCTTTATGGTGGTGTTGGTGTTTATGTAGTTTCTATATAGTATAGTGATGCACAATATTTTTGTATGATAGGTATAGTAAGAGTACCTATACCTAATAGTGTTAGCGTGCTCATGGGAGGATGCATGTATTTAAAAAAAAACTGAGAGCAATGATCTCAGAACATGCGTCTCATCAAATTGTTCCCAACAACCAAACCAAACCAAACCAATCCAAAGCAAACCACCAAAGCTCAGTATACACAACAGTACTACACTGGCATTGTCAGTTCATTCCATTGCAGGATCAGGATAGGATAGGATACGATGGTATGCTTCAGTTATATCATATATGATCATAATAATGATGATAACTATACAGAAGGTAGAAGGTGAGGATCTATGTAGACAAGTACAGGGGTATGTATCTCCCTCCACTTCCACATCCACAACCCACACAAAATGAAGGAGAAGGAGCAGCAAAGAGAGAGAACATAAATTCCATTTTATTTCAAAGTAATAGCTAAACAGTGTGAAAAAACTTTTATTCCCTTATTATATACTACCTGCAATATTATTAATATCTACATACCAATATCATTATCAGTATATAGCTTGAGAACTCAGAATTAAAAAATCAGGAGGTATGCACAATCGTAGTTAGTGCAGTACCTACCTTAGATGCACTTAATTTACCTGGCTGATTTTTTTCTTTCTTTTAAGTTTTGTGTTTGTTTTCCCCTCTGACTGCCTTGATGGACGTCGACGTCGACGTCGACAATTCGACAATATTATGGAATAGTCTTTGTAATAATTCTTGTCTCAGGTTGATAGGATTTACTTCTAGTTTTAAAACAAAAGGAACATGACAATACAATCCACTTTGTAATATCTACAATCTACACATAGTTGACAGGACACATAATATCCACTTTTAGACACTGAATTAACATTTTAACCGTACAACTTCCCAATTTCCCAACTAATATGTTTTCACTATATGGGCGACTTATTAGGAGGAGCTTTTCCAAAAGGAATTAAAATGTTCATTACTCCATTTTTGGACTACGGGCCGGATAATGCGGTCAGCGCATAGGCAGCCCCCGGCTGTTTTAATTTTCAAATAAGATGTAAATGGAACATTTTGCAGTTTTCAAAAATATGTAAACAGAATATTTTAACTTTTCTAAAACATGCAAATAAATTTTTTTGTACATTTCAAAAACATTTAAATAAAACATTTTCCACTTTTCTCAAAACATGTAAATAGAACATTGAGCACTTTTCTGAATCAAGTAAAAAGAACATTTTACACTTTTCTAAAACATGTAAATATAACATTTTGCTTTACCAAAGAAAACCATCAATAAAATCTAAATTGGTGGGTTTTGTATGAAAAAAAATTGCTGCCTAAAAGCAATTCCTTCGTCCAACCCTTTTTGGAAGTTTGGAATCCATAAAAACCAAAGTTTGCAAACTTGCCACCACATTTTACGATACTTGTAAAGTCAGCCTAGGTATTTTTTTAATACCTGCATTTTTATTTAAGACTAACAAGGGAATGCCGCCGCATGTACTCTCTCGATCTTAAAACCAATACCCACACTAAATCTGACCGCACTTGGTTACTGCGGATCCAAAGTAACTCGACTGCATTTTGCGCCGTTTGCTCACAATCACGCACCAAAGTTCAAAAAAATCGATTTTTTGCAACTTTGAAACCCTGTAGCTCCTACAATTTTGGTCGGATTTTCAAAAAATTTGTAATTTTGTGATCTCCGTAACATTATCTAAAACGTTAAATAAAATTTGAAAAATGTGCATTTTTTAAATAAAATTGGGGTATTTTGAGTGCTTTCAAAAAAATTGGTTTTCAAAAAAATTTCAAAAAAAAATAAAGAATTTTAAAATTATAAAAGTTTTAATTTTTGTTTTAAGACAATGTCCTAGAGATCACAAAACTTCAAATTTTTTGAAAATCGGACAAACATTGTAGAAACTACAGGGTTGCAAAGTTGCAAAAAATCGATTTTTTTGAACTTAGGCGCGTGATTGTGAGCGAACGGCGCAAAATGCAGTCGAGTTACTTTGGATCTGCAGTAACCAAGTGCGGCTAAATTAAGTATGGGTATTGTTTTTAAAATCGAGAGAGTACATGCGGCGGCATTCCCTTGTAAGATAAATTGGACAGATGTAATGCTTGAAATTAAACTTCTCTCATATTGGTATAAAATTGGATGCTGCTTTAAAAAAAAAGATGACCTCTCAGAAAAATATCTACATTCTGCTGTCAATGTGAGTAAACACGAGAAATAAGTAGCATAGTAATAATAATAATAATATGATCATGATGTACCTACGTAGGATGTTAATCGTAGGAAAAATACCATAAATTCTACTGTGTGTGTGTGTGTAACCATGCAATTGTACATACAATCAACAAGAGACCAAACCAGCTCTCGTTTGTTAACAAACGAACCAACGCAACGAAGGAAGGAACATAGAGGTCGACCTAAACAGAAACATATTATGTAGAATTTTAGAATCAGTACATAGAATCGGAACAACATCATCATTACAGAGTACATATACTCTATTGACTTGGGCTCCATGTCGATCCTTCCTGATTATGGTTATGATTACAAATTACGACACAAGTATTGTTCCAACGAGAGAGAGAGAGAGATAGAATTACATGTGTTGTACATTTGAGGCTGCGGCTGATCATGTCTAATGTGGAGTATATGACTATCATTATTATTTAGACATGTGCTCAGTCATATGTACAGTAACAAGATTGGCGTAGCTATATAGTGTAGCCGTACTATTTACTACTACTACTACTAGTAGTAGTAGTAATATAGTAGTAAACACATGAATAGAAAAAGAAAATATTTCAAAAATGATAACATCACAAATTAATTAGTACGGTAAAAAAAATAGAGTGTGTACACAAAGAACTGTAGTCATATCTGTACCCACTGCTTCCTTTAAATACTAGTAAAAACAATTATTATTATTATTACTATTATTATTATTATGACTCTCTCTCTCTCTTTTCTTCTACTGTCTTAAGCCTCGTCTTTGAAAAGTGGAATGAACTGCAAACTGCTAGAAAATTAAATGACGGCGATAGGGCTACCGGTATCGGTACCGGATCGCTAATCTGATAGCGATAATAATAGTAATAGTAATAAGCGTGGCTCTCTCCCTCCCTCCCCTGTAAAGACACAGATAGAGACACAAACTAAACATTCTGTCAAAAATATAAATCTTCCAACTCCCTCCATACAGCAAACTGCATATATAATTAGTGAAGCTTTTACCCTATAAAGATACCCGTGTTTATCCTCCCGTCATTTTATTTCGAAATTTAAAAGTTCTAAATCTAAATTCTACTCCACAAAAAAAAAGAGACAAAAAAAATCTTGGGAAACGATGAACACTCTTAAGATGTAAAAAAAATGCTCAACTCAAGGAGTCCCAGATTTTTTACACGTGGAACGCTAAGCACTGTGATGACTGCTCCTATGGCTTCTGTTTATGTTTGTGTTCTTCCAAAAAAATCGGAA